>CM067322.1:35640594-35993094 GCA_034231615.1 Meghimatium bilineatum
AACTAATGTCGCTTTCAGTACTTGCTAATTAGAGGTGATTACATTGATCGAACCTTCCAGAGCATAGATTTATGGTACCCAGTGTCTGGAGGTTAGGTGGATCGCAAAAGTATTTATTTCTCATTGCCATTAGGTATTAGACAAACTAACCATGCAACAGAAAACCTTAGTAGATGACATGCATAAATATTGGGGTTATCTTCTTATAGAAGCTTCATGGGGCATGTCATCTATACAATCCGTAGTCGTAACCTTCGATAACAGTTACCATGTAGTCCCGACAGGCTGGCGTTGTGCTTGAACTAGTTACGTGCACGGCGTGGGTGTGCGGAACAACAAAGAAACCTGTCGCAAGGGCCAGATTTGTGCCCTGATGTCGACGTCTGTTTCGGCGACATTAGACTCGAAACACCACTGAGTCGGATGTCTGCTGGAACAGAGGGCGGAACACTTATAGGAATGTCCCACGTGCTGTGAGGCCAGTTTCTAATCAAGTATGTATTTGTGTTTTGAAACTGCAAGTGAAGCCAGGATCTTCTAAACCACTGGAGAGTGACTTAGACACTATGCTACCGAGTCTTCGTCTGTGATAATAAATACTACGTTACACCATTTTAATATCAGTCGTGATTACCAAACGTCAAACCTGTTATCAGATGTCTTTCCCATCCTTATTAATTTGCAATAACCTTTCTGAACTTAAACTGTCAGTTCCAGACGTTAGTGGATTCAGCAAGGACAACTACACCATATCGAGTTCTTGGGTAAAATTTTCAGAGGCAACAATCTGTGCAAGTTGGAAATCAAATCTTCGTTTCAATCATCTTAATTTCCTGTAGTTGCGTTAGCTAAGAAAATATGAGTCACGAGTTTCGTAAGCATAGACTAAAGATTGATTTCTTTTTTGCATTTAATCTTAAAATATATTGTCTTGAAGGGATTGCCACTTTTATATCGAATATCTTCTTGTTCTGTGTTCATTCTCAAACTCATGCAGATTAGCAGGGTATAGTCCAGAGAACGGAACACATTGTTTACAGCTTAACAGCGATATCTGCGATTTACAGCATGAAACATCCAATTTCGGCATGTCTATCAAGTCCTATGCATTCATTTATATTAGTAATGACACTACATGATTCAGGGATCTTCTGCGTTGATTCTCAAACTTCTGCAGCTAAGATACTGGTGTCTACCAATTCAATGTGCACTCATTTACACTGGTAGTGACACTACGTCATATAAATTATGAGTATTTAGTCCGAATCTGTGTGACATCAGTGCATAGAGACCTTATAGACACCCTATATTATCTTTTACTGTAATGTACCTATGTAATCTTCACGTCTAGAAGAGAACCAAAATTATATCTTAATACGCCAGTGTGTTGCCGGGGCCCGAAAGGGGAGCAAAGAATAGCAACACTGTTTACCTTCCACGCATGTCCTAAAAGGCGACTAAGGAGGTTATGGGATGGGGGTGGCTGTCCCATCCCATATAGGGTCAGAGACCCAAAGCCACGCTGAAGTCGGATGTGTCAGGCCGAAAGGCGCAGATATCGCAGCAATGCTGTAAACCATGACACAACACATTCCGTTCTCCGGACTACATCATGCTACTATGCAGGAGTTTGAGAACGAACGCAGAAGAAGAAGAAGAATATCTTAATAATTTTACAACAATAAAACATTCATTTGAAAATGAACACCACAAATTTATACATTTGGAAGTAAGCCACCATAAAAATCATACGTTTTGAAGTGAACACCTTAAAAATTATACATTACAACATAAAAGTGCGTTTTAAAATGTAATTATGCTTTCATAAACGAAGAGGCACAGGGAGGAATCTAAAGAGAAAATAAACTTGACCCCAGTTCCAAGGCTTCATGATCATTTAAAGAGCACACGCACGGGCTTGGAATGACAACACTGAAAGCGGAAAACTCGGGAGTCGATTATCTGTTTCAGCATTTGTATTCTTTTGCTATTGACTGGTAGAACGTGTCTTGCAAGACCGTTCTCATTTCTATAAGGTTGTCGGAAATGCTTCTGGCTTGTGTTTACCTTCCTGATTCTGTCAAGACAAAGTACTGTCTCCGAGGCTTCACTGAAAAGAGCTCGCTAAAGGAGAGAGATAGAGAGAAAGAGAAGTTAATTCGTTGTAGGATAGTCACAATGGCAAGAAACCGTCTAAGCTACTTATATGCATCTTTACTTGTATTTATTACTTTCATTTCTCGTTATGTCCTTTCTCTTATTTGCATGCTTTCATGTCGTTCTTATCCTTTTTTTTAATTTCTCTTTTCTTCTGCATATTTTCTCAAAAGTAGTGTTTCATGTCTATCATTTGTTCATTATTCTTCCATCTTTTTGCAATGTTGTCTTTCTCGTGGTTTTTTCCCCCTCTCATGTGCATCATTAACGCGGTTTCTTCTGTTTATCATAAAGACTAGAGTTTCAATATTTTTCCGGAGCATCTATGAACTTGTTCTGTATTGAGTCAGGAATCGGAGCACCTAAGAACTTGTTATGTATTGAGTCAGGGATTGGAGCACCTAAGAACTTGTTATGTATTGAGTCAGGGATTGGAGCATTTATGAATTTGTTCTGTATTGAGTCAGGAATCGGAGCACATATGAACTTATGTATTGAGTCAGGAATTGGAGCACCTATGAATTTGTTCTGTATTGAGTCAGGGATCGGAGCACATATGAACTTTTTCTGTATTGAGTCAGGGATCGGAGCACCTATGAACTTTGATGATAACCTGCAGTAATAAAACATGAATGTGTATCAATTTAATATACACTCGCTTATATGTATAAAAGTACGGAAAACGAAATGTGTTGTCACGGTATACATTTAGACTGCGATATCTGAGCCTTTTGTCCCGACCCATCCAACTTCAGTATGGATTCTGCTCCTTCTTTGAATCTATATAGGATGGGACACCGAAAGCCACCCTAGATCTCCTTAGTCGCCTCGTAAGACATGTATAATCAAAAACATTATTGCTATTCCTTGTTCCTCTTTCAAACCCTGACAACACAGTAGTAACTTTGTGTTTCTGTTTGCCCCTTGCTGTAGAATTTTCATTTGTGTTACTTTTTGTAGAACCATTGATCTGACCACTGCAGTAGTTTCCTGTATTACTAATGGCGGAAATTAGATATTCAAAGTTGTCGCATAGTTAAACTATAAAATAATCAGATTTGATCCTTTGGCAAGCAGAACAACATCAGTCAAACAGATTCACGAATATATCATATGTATCAATCAAAACAGACTCAACAAGCAAGCACTTATGTGGGCACATGAGGGGAAAAGAAAAAGTGGAAGACCCAAATTACCTTAAAAAGAATCATACTTAAAGAAGGAAAAATAATAGGTTGCAAGTCCATGCAAGAACTAAAAGCACAGGCAGCGGACGGAACGCATGAAAAAATCAAACCTCTGCCCAATGTGCCGTTTGTGGCACGAAAGGAACAAACTAAAATCAATCAAATACTCCAATACAATCAGAATATGAGAAACAGTGCAATCACTAACACCACGCTACAGCCAACAAAGATCACTGCCACTAATACTATGTAAAGAACGTGTCATTATATTCATCAGCATCATCAAGTGTCATGCCGGCTGGAGTAGGCGAGTATAGATTCACAACAACTATCTATGACCAATAGTTTTTTTGTGTTAGGATCATTGTTCAATCTTTGCTATGCAGCGATGCTAAACTGTCGAATTTTTGTTTTCACTTAAATCTCTTGTCTCTTTTCTTCACGGTTTCCACCTGTCTCTCTTTTCTGCACGTTATCCTCTTGTCTCTCTTTACTGCACGTTATCCTCTTGTCTCTTTTTACTGCACGTTATCCTCCTGTCTCTCTTTACTGCACGTTATCCTCTTGTCTCTCTTTACTGCACGTTATCCAATTGTCTCTCTTTCTTTCACGTTATCCTCTTGTCTCTCTTTACTGCACGTTATCCAATTTTCTCTCTTTCTTTCACGTTATCCTCTTTCGTTCACATTATCCTCTTGTCTCACTTTCCTTCACGTTATCATATTGTCTCTCTTTTCTTCACCTTACCCTCTTTCCTTCACGTTATTCTCTTTCTTTCATGTTATCATATTGTCTCTCTTTCCTTCACATTATCCTCTTGTCTCTCTTTCCTTCACATTATCCTCTTGCCTCTCTTTCCTTCACATTATCATCATGTCTCTCTTTCCTTTCCGTTGTCCTCTTGTCTCTCTTTTTCTTCACACTATACACTTTTTTTTATTCACGTTATCCTCTTGTCTCCATTTCCCTTCACACTATACTCATTTTCCATCAGGTTATCTATTTTTCTCTCTTTTCCTTCACACTGCACTCTATTTACTGCACGTTAACCTCTTGTCTGTCTCTTAATACTATACTTTTGTTCTTTACGATATCCTCTTGTCTCTCTTTCCTTCACGTTATCTTCTTGTCTCTCTTTCCTTCACATCTTCTTCTCTCTCTCTTTCTTTCACGTTATCTTCTTCTCTCTCTCGTTCCTTCAGGTTATCCTCTTTTCTTCAAGTTATCCTCTGCTGTACAAACTTGGTGTATCTCAGTAGTACAAAGTTGCTGTATCTCAGTTGTACAAACTTGGTGTATTGCAGCTGTACAAACTTGGTGTATCTCACTTGTACATACTTGGTGTATCTCAGTTGTACAAACTTGGTGTATCTCAGTAGTACAAACTTGGTGTATCTCAGTTGTACAAACTTGGTGTATCTCAGTTGTACAAACTTGGTGTATCTCAGTTGTACAAACTTGGTGTATCTCAGCTGTACAAACTTGGTGTATCTCACTTGTACATACTTGGTGTATCTCAGTTGTACATACTTGGTGTATCTCAGCTGTACAAACTTGGTGTATCTCAGCTGCAAAAACGTGGTGTTTCTCAGTTGTACAAACTTGGTGTATCTCAGTTGTACAAACACGGTGTATCTCAGCTGGAAAAACTTGGTGTTTCTCAGCTGTAAAATCTTGGTGTATCTCAGTTATACAAACTTGGTGTATCTCAGTTGTACAAACTTGGTGTATCTTAGCTGTAAAAACTTGGTGTATCTCAGTTGTACAAACGCGGTGTATCTCAGCTGTAAAAACTTGGTGTATCTCAGCTGTACAAACTGTGTGTATCTCAGCTGTACAACTAATGTCTTCAAAACTATGAATGCAATGAATCAACCCATATACTAAAGAGTAATTTTAAATTAAACGCGGAATCAATGTGACCGCCGTTTGTTTGTTTTTTGTTTCGCATTTAAACAATTTAGAATTAATTGAACCATGCCATATTCGCTCTCACGGTTAAGAAGTATTTGTTGTGACATCACATCTCTGTGTGCGTGTTCGTGTGTCCGTCTGTCCGTGTTAGGTTTTATAAATCGCGGGCATCTAAACAAAAACAATGGCTAACCCATAACCATCCCCAATAAAGACCTTCCAACAGAATTAATTAGGACCCCACTTGTTACGCCTTTTAATTATTGTTAGACATTCGGTTGGTCTCTATTTATATACTTAGAATCGCAATCAGAAAATAGCCAAAGAAACTCCAAGTATATGAATAGTGACCAACCGAAATCCAAACAACAACCAAAAAACGTAACGAATGAGGTCGTAATTAATTCTATTGGAAGGTTTTCTATACAGCCGACGTCTCGGTAAAAGCCGTGTACTACTTATTACTTTAATAATAGTAGTAAAATGTAAGTAATCACTTTTCGCGAAATTAAAAATTGTTGAATAAAAACAGTGTTAGGTTTATATTTTTAAGGGGAAAACAGGCTATAATTTTTTACAACCGCCTGCTACCGTGACGTAGTGAAACATGTAGTTAATCCGTGCCATTATCAAAACGTATTCACAGATAAATGTATATCTCTAAACACGGTCTACTTTTGCTAGAAGTAGTAATTGTAAACAGAACACACAAACTATAATGTCAATGAAAATTATATCTTCTTCGAAACGAGAGTAAGACAAGCAATAAAAAAACTTCACAAATTAAATAACAGCAATTGAAATGGATAAAGGAGATAATAAGGTGAATCGTAACTGAGAATAAGAGAAAGGTGTAGAAATCATGTACATTTATAGTGTTTTCATGGTTGTATTGATCGCAAGTTTCCTTATTACTTCGATTATAACGATGAGAAATGGAGGATGGTGGTTTGATGGTACTTGAGTCTGTCTCACGAAGGTTGGTGTGATATAACGAAAAGCGCTAAGTTTCCGTTTTCAGTGGATGAATACGAGGTTCTAGTTGTGAATGAGGAAATATAGTTTCAATATTTGACGTTCCTTGGACCACTTTTACTCGTAATGGACCTCGCTCTGCGTTCGTCTGAGAGGAGACATTGATGACTGTGCTAAAGGTTTCGTTTTAAAGGGATTCATCATTGTTAGAAATCGACCGTCTGGTTGTAAGGATGTCGTTAGATAGTTAAATAGGGGGGGGGGGCAAGGTGAAGGTGATACTGTGAAAACGACAGCCGATGAGATATAAAAAAATGTGAAAAAAAGATAAGGAGAGGTGAATGAAGAGACAGAGTGGAAAAGAGGGATACAAGCATTATTTTTCTCTTACCCACAGAAGATAAGGGAGGGAGTATTGGGGGCAAGTTCAGCCCTCTGCCCCTTAGAAAATAATAACACGATATGCTTATTTAATACTAGGAAGACGCTAAACGGCAGGAACAACTCTAAAATAAAACCATTTACAATCTCACGAAAATAAAAAAAAAATTTTAGGACCAACGCGAAAACGAAGAAATTAAGTTTCTCATGTAACCTTTCCCATTCAGTACCAAAGACATATCTCGTATCTACGGTCCTAGAGTTACCATTAAAATTACGTTGTGATATAGCAGAGATTGTTGTTAGTGGTATAGAGGCGGGACGGAATTAATAACTAGCAAAAATGTAAGTAATCACCTTTCATGGAACTGTCACTGGTCAAAAACTGTTTCCAGTTAAACGTGAAATCGAACCCGGTTCACCATACTAGGAAGACTGCACTAACTACTATGTACCTCGGACTCCAAGTATTAGTAGTAGCTGTAGCATCAGCATTAGTAATAGCAGTTTTTGTGATGGCAACTCGTTTGCTCGCCATATATATATAAATACTGTGTTCTTACAAGCTCATTGTGCACCTCATTTACATTGTTGATGACACTACGTCATAGCCTTATGTGTTGTTTTAGTACGAATCTAAGTGACATCAGTGCACAGTGACTTTATATACGCCATATATATATATATATATATATATATATATATATATATATATATATATATATATATATATATATATATAGGCCCCCTATGTCATAATTTAATTATAACAGCAAGGTAATAACCGACAAAAATGTAGGCGGGAAGCTTGTGTAATAATATAAACTCGCTATATACGGTACGATCTATGAAGAATAAATAAAATTTGAGATTTTGAAAAATTTGGTTAAATATAAAAAGTTTATTATAAAAACGGATGTATTATAGATGGATCGAGAACAGAGACATATATAAAACATATTGTCTAACTGGATAACATCTGTATAAATTAACACATTTGACATTTTCTGATTTTCATTTATCACTATAGGCTTTTTATAAATGGTGTGAATAACCACTACAAATTAATAACGTAACACATCATTATAGAAAGATGTTTTTCAATTATTAGTTTGGTGTCTAGCTTATGTGATTTACCAAACTAATAATTGGTGATCTGAATGTGAACGTATGTAGGGAAGAAGACATGAAAGATGCATAGTTAAATGTCCATTTGGAATAGAGAAGCAGAATAAAAGAGAAAGACTGATAACATTCTACCTAAATAATTATATAGTAATTGACACCTTCTTCAGGCACAAAAATTAGATAAAAATATATATATAATTATCAGGTGCCATTCCGACTAACGTAGGTGATCATTGCTCTCCACAGCTCTCTGTCTCCAGTATTATGTATCAAGATCGTTGTTGCTTCCCTGCCGTGCCAAGTTTTCAAACTGTGTAATATTTTCTAACATTGTCGCCCTCTATCTCTGTTGCCTTCAATCGTGCCTGTTGTGACTATGTTCTCCAGACATCCCTGTCTCATGACGTGGCAAAAAAAATGAAGATTGTCTTTTCCTTATATTATTGATTAAGGTCCGTTTCGCATTTGACTCTTTCAAAACATCCACATTAGTTTTTATGGCAGCCCATGGTATTCTCAGCATTCTTCTATAGAACCACATCTCTATTGCCTTTAATTTCTCACTTCTCAGTTTTATATATATCTATATATATATATATATATATATATACACACACATACACATTACCAGATTTCATAACAAGAAGTCAAAAATACTTCATCTCTATACACTACAAACAAAGATTCTGTCTATTGTCATGTAAACATATCCTGAATCCGATTGTGATTCCGACCATGGGCTCCTAGCAGCAGACATACAGATCATAGTTAAGAGATTAAGGAAAAGCACTATGCCCATCAGATATAACACTAGAGCAAAATACAGCTTGGAGGTACAGAACCGGTTTAATACATTGATTGCAGTTCAGGATGACACCAAACTCATAAACAACACTGTAGACTCAATATTATCTTTTGCACAAGTTGACATACTTCAATGAGCGACAAAAACAAGATTACATTACAGTCGAAACATTACAAGTACAACAGCAGATCAACAACAGAAAAACTCAAATATGACAAAGAGAAGAATACAAGAAACAAACTAAAGAAATCTGAAGAAAGATTAGACAGTACAAGAAAAACTACATCAACAACAAGTGCAAAGAAATTGAACATCTACACGAACAGGGGGAAGCCAGAACAATGTTTAAAGAAACAAAAATACTGACAACCAAATTTCAACAGGACATTTGAACAATTCAAGACACTTCAAGAAACACATAAACAGAAAATACAGACATTCTAAACAGGTGGATAGAATACTGTAGGGACATGTATGAAGATACAATCATAGACACAGACTACATCAAATACATCTAGAAACACAAAACCTGAACTTATCATAGAAGAAGTATGTTAGACAATTAATATATGCAAAAAAAGGCAGAAATGATGTAAATTAACAGAAATGAACTCACATCTACAATAGTTACATCTATAATAAAATTTTTTTACCCTAGGGTTTGTAATGATGAATCGCCCTTGTGTCGCCGGGGCCCGAAAGGGGAGCAAAGAATACTGTTTACCATACAACACTGTTTACCTTCCACACATGTTGTAAAAGGCGACTAAGGAGGTTATGGGATTGAGTTGGCTGTCCCATCCCATATAGGGTCAGTGACCCAAAGCCATGCTGAATTCGGATGTGTCAGGCCGAAAGGCGCAGATATCGCAGCAATGCTGTAAACTATGACACAACGCATTCCGTTCTCCGGACTACATCCTGCTAATCTGCAGAAGTTTGAGAACGAACACAGAAGAAGATAATGATGAATGATGCAGCCAAAATTCATAATATTGCAAATGAAAGTCGTCTCCATCACCATATCATGTCAGGATTTCTCATTATTTACAAATCAATGTGTCCTGTTAGCTCATAAACAGTAAATACAATTTTTTACAGTAAATCATATTTTCTGTTGATATAACTTTATGGGTAGTTATTTGTTGTTGAATGATGCGAATGTCACTTTCAATTACTTAATCTTCTCTTGCATCAGTCACAGAGGCTGGTGGCCAACAGGGATATTTATCTTCATTATTACATTAACTAGTTTTTAAATCAGGAAATGTGATTGCTCACTTATCATACCCTCAAGATATGGGAGAAATGGTGGATGGTTAATCCCATGTACCTCTTTTTATAAAAATAAGATAATCTAGCTCTACATTATTATGTATCAGGTAAAACATATGGTAACCTCCACCCCATATTTTTACTATTACATTAACTGAAATATAATGGTTTCCCCATAAACGTAGTGGAAAGTTCTTTAGGAACCCCATAACCACCCACAAAAATCATAATAATGCCTATTCCCTATATTTAGATGACCATCTTCATCTTCACATACATAAATAAATGCCACCTATTCCCTGAAATTCGATGACATCATCATAATATACAACGACACATGCCACCTATTCCCGGTAGTTCGTTGGCCATCTCCATCACATATGATGATAAATGATACTGGAGTTTCAAGTCTTCATCTTTTAACACTGCAATCACTGCACATTGGTTTAAACTCACTGTCAGTGCAGAAAATATAGATTTCATGGCAGCCACTACCGACAACGAAAAAAGAACTTATCAACAAGTTTCACCAAAGACTATGTGCCGCTGTTCGCAGAGTAAAAATGTAATTTAAAAATTGCACCACAACGATCTGATCGACTGTAGTTTTTTTCTCAGGTCTCATAAGTTAACTAGACAACACCAAGACTAACACCAGTCCCATTTAAGGCTTTTAGTTAGTTAGTTAGTTAGTTAGTCGTCGGATCATCATCACTGCAAACTGGACACATCCATAGTTGCTCCGATCTCTCCTTGAGTGTATCCGCCATCATACTTCTGCTGACAGTACCGGTCCTATGCTGGTTGACCATCATTCTTCTGCGCCATCCAAAATGTTCACCTCTAGCAACACCGCATTTCAATCCCTGATCTTTAATCCTAGCCGTTGAAAAGGAATCATCATCCACATTAGTCTCACTCTCGCGTGTTATATCTCTTAAGGAGTTCAAAACGTCAGCGCGATCCATTGCCCCATCACCCTGTGCCACAATTGCACACAATGCCAGTTGATCCGCTCTTTCATTGCCCCGAATGCCCACATGTCCCAGCACGAAAATAAATGTAACCGCTTTCAAACTCACCTTTCTCAAGGCCTCAATCCACTGTTCGCGAACTAGACCCACTTGGACCTTCTTAATCATACTCATAGAGTCACTCAAGATGCAGACCTGCGCTACCTTCTGTGTGCGTAGCCACTCAAATTCCTTGGTCACCGCCATAGTCATACTACTCGTAGTGACCGCAAAGGCACCATTTTCCTCCTTGATCGTTTTACCTGTGCACTGAGCTGTAAAGGCCCAAGCACTGCAAACATGCCTAATTACAGATCCATCAGTGTATATAATCACATCCCCCTCTTTGGTATTCTCACTGATTAAAGCTTGCACTTCTTTCTCCACAGCTGTGGGACACCATTCTCTGCTAAGTGATATTACTACTCTCAAACAAGTTTTGAAATCTGTGGGTAGACCTTAAGGCATTTAATCCACCCCCAAGCACAAAACTTGAACAGAACAGACCAAACCAAAATCGCCTGGCCCAATGGATGTCCTCTCTGCAATAATTTTGTGTGCTATAATCACATATCGCTTCAGATCATAAGGTCACACAAAGACAAAAGCGAACACGTCCTGATATAACAAAAGTATTCCTAAAATCTAATAGCAAGAAGTGTGGGATTTTTCTACTCTTCCATTTATTTGACTGTGCATTATTTTTTAATCTATCCTCTTAGTTGTTTTTCTAGAACCTGCTATTTCTGTGCTCCAATGTTTGGTCAATGTTCCATGATCTTCTATTTTGTATATCTAAACTTCATTATTTTTACTGTAACTCTCTTTGGAGGAAGTTTAGTGACATGACCAAATTCAATATCCAGATCAATTGCCAATGTGGTGCATAACATACAACGCTGTTATCAATCCCTCGAAAGCAAAGGTCGTCTGGTAATCCTTGAATACTAATGTGGTCAATAAGACACTGCCAGCTGCATGGGCTCATTCATTAAAAGAGAACAGGGCCTTAAATATCTTGGGATAACTTTTGATAGAATTTTTCATTCACCAAACACACCACAAATATGATTCAGAAGGCTAAAAGTGGGATCAGTGTTATCAAGGTGATAACACAGTGAACTTAGAAATGCAATAATTGGTACTGTTTCTGCTTCTACAAGTGATGGCACTATCTGTCACAGATTATGGCCTCGGTCTATTAAGACTGTCACAAATCGATAGATTGGAAAAAGTCCAAAATGAGAGTGGTACTGGGGTGTACTAGAGATACACCCATCACTGCTATGAGATTTTTGCTTGATCTCCCAAGTATTAGAGTGAGTCATCAGGTAGCGCAGGTTAGGTCATACCTTGTAATAACAATACAATCACCACTCCTTTCTGTCCGAAGATTTAGGTTGGAAGGTGTGTTTATTATAGTCTTCGCACATGGGACATTCCCATAAGTGCTCAGATCTCTGCTTCAGTAAATCTCTCATAGTATAACAACTGATGGTTCTGTGTTGGTTCACTGTTCTTCCTATTTTAATTGTAGCAGAGGTAATAAACCCAAATTTCATGACATACTGAACTATATAAAAATGTCAGCATAGCAAAATATTCATATTAGTTTATGAAGTTGATGAAACTCAATGGTAAAATGACTAACCTACATTGCAGTTTATAGCTGGGTTCAGAACGATGCACTCCCCCTCTACAAAACTAAAAGAAAATAAAGAAAAGTGTATCTTTTCATGCATCTATTTGTTTTTTTTTCTTCTGTTGTATAAGTGTTATTTGTACAATTCTGTTGGGCATATGAGTTTGTATTTTGTTATGTGTGTGTATGTTTTTCCTAGAGACTTATTTGCAGGCAAAGCTGTATAAAAAGGCTGAGTTTGAAGGGTTTATTAGTTGTAGAATAAGCTCTCTGTGGCACATTGATGGCCAAGGTATGTGGTTCGAATCCTGCCGCAGGCAGTTGTGCATCTAGATGTGGATAAGCAATGGATGGCAAACTACTAAACGTATTTATATTGCATAGAAAATTATACTGTATTAGGGTTAGAAAATAAACTGTTATGGTTAGGCTATATTATTTGTGGAGTGAGTTATTGTGATTGGAGTTTTGAAAAATTAGTTGCAGAAATATTTCTTTCACAAAAAGGTCTTTTTTAAAGTGCAAAAAACTTGTCATATTGTTGGCATCTGAAATCATGCTACATTTAGAGTGTATGTATCATGCTATAACTAGAATAAGAATTAGAGAAGACTTGCGGTCATCACAATAGGAAGTACCTCAGTCTGTACCTCGTGAATCATGATTTGTGAGTCTGACACAATAACATCCTGTATAATCTGTTTCAGGATCCCCCCAGTTACAGACTGCTTTAATTACCTCATTTCCAATTCTCATAATACATGTTATCATATTGTGCATCCTGTACTTCTGATCATACCTCCCAGAAGGTTAGAAAACCCCAACCTGATTTTAGTTTCCTCACAACAGATCAACCAATCACTGTAAATGACTGTAACAGTACTCAGCACAATTAAAATGTAAGAATATTAAATTAACAAATCAAATATGCTTTTTTGAAAAAAAGTGTCCATTTTATTATTTTATAGCTGGTTTTATAATTAATAATCAGTTATTTATACAAGAATTCAGTTATAGTTTTACAAAACATACCTGTTGTCATTTAAAACATGCACCAAGCACTATCATCATAGGTAAACAATACATCTGGTTATTCCTAAGATCACAAAACTACACAACTCTGCAGACATACATGTGTTTTTCTGTATCCATTCTCACTCCCAAATGGTTCTTGCACCCAAGATCTCAGAACATACAAACCTACATGTCTCTCTGTAACCACATCTCAGAACATACAAACCTACATGTCTCTCTGTAACCACATATCAGAACATATAAACCTACATGTCTCTCTGTAACCACATCTCAGAACATATAAACCTACATGTCTCTCTGTAACCACATCTCAGAACATACAAACCTACAAGTCTCTCTGTAACCACATCTCAGAACATATAAACCTACATGTCTCTCTGTAACCACATCTCAGAACATATAAACCTACAAGTCTCTCTGTAACCACATCTCAGAACATATAAACCTACATGTCTCTCTGTAACCACATCTCAGAACATATAAACCTACATGTCTCTCTGTAATCACATCTCAGAACATATAAACCTACATGTCTCTCTGTAACCACATCTCAGAACATATAAACCTACATGTCTCTCTGTAACCACATCTCAGAACATATAAACCTACATGTCTCTCTGTAACCACATCTCAGAACATATAAACCTACAAGTCTCTGTAACCACATCTCAGAACATATAAACCTACAAGTCTCTGTAACCACATCTCAGAACATATAAACCTACATGTCTCTCTGTAACCACATCTCAGAACATACAAACCTACATGTCTCTCTGTAACCACATCTCAGAACATATAAACCTACAAGTCTCTGTAACCACATCTCAGAACATATAAACCTACAAGTCTCTGTAACCACATCTCAGAACATATAAACCTACATGTCTCTCTGTAACCACATCTCAGAACATACAAACCTACATGTCTCTCTGTAACCACATCTCAGAACATATAAACCTACAAGTCTCTCTGTAACCACATCTCAGAACATATAAACCTACATGTCTCTCTGTAACCACATCTCAGAACATATAAACCTACAAGTCTCTCTGTAACCACATCTCAGAACATATAAACCTACAAGTCTCTCTGTAACCACATCTCAGAACATATAAACCTACAAGTCTCTCTGTAACCACATCTCAGAACATATAAACCTACATGTCTCTCTGTAACCACATCTCAGAACATATAAACCTACATGTCTCTCTGTAACCACATCTCAGAACATACATACCTACATGTCTCTCTGTAACCACATCTCAGAACATATAAACCTACAAGTCTCTCTGTAACCACATCTCAGAACATATAAACCTACATGTCTCTCTATAACCACATCTCAGAACATATAAACCTACATGTCTCTCTGTAACCACATCTCAGAACATATAAACCTACATGTCTCTCTGTAACCACATCTAAGAACATATAAACCTACATGTCTCTCTGTAACCACATCTCAGAACATATAAACCTACATGTCTCTCTGTAACCACATCTCAGAACATATAAACCTACATGTCTCTCTGTAACCACATCTCAGAACATATAAACCTACAAGTCTCTCTGTAACCACATCTCAGAACATATAAACCTACAAGTCTCTCTGTAACCACATCTCAGAACATATAAACCTACAAGTCTCTCTGTAACCACATCTCAGAACATATAAACCTACATGTCTCTCTGTAACCACATCTCAGAACATACAAACCTACATGTCTCTCTGTAACCACATCTAAGAACATATAAACCTACATGTCTCTCTGTAACCACATCTCAGAACATATAAACCTACATGTCTCTCTGTAACCACATCTCAAAATCATACAAACCTGCAGGCACACACAAGTAATTATGTACTCATTTCCCAGAATCATACAAACCTGCATGTCTGAACATGTCTTGCTGCACCCACATCTCAGAACACACAAACCTACATGTATTGCTGTATCTCTAATTTCAGAAGTACACAAATCTGTAAGAAATGCATATTCCTGGATGTACTCTGTATATGAAAAAACCCTAACAGTTAGAGACATGGTTGCTGTTCATGCTTCATATTCAGAATTTGTACACAAAAGACCATCTTTCAACTCAACCAGGTATTTAGATTCTCTGAAAAAACCTGCTGTCTGATTCAAGGTTTTTGCTTTGTCATGCTTCCTTTGCTGGCTTCAGTGACAGAAAGGCTAGTTCAACAGATCCAACTTGTGCAAACTTGGTCATGGTTCATGTCAGCAAAAGCCATGCCATTTTATATAAATGCAATGTTACTGAAAAGTATAAATGTTGCTAAAAATAATATTTGATAGTATTGTCCTGTAGATAAGCATTGTCCTGTGGAGGAGTGGTTTTCAATGTGGGAGCCATATGACTCCCAGAGGGCTATGGAGACTTGCCAGGGGGCTATGAAGAACTATTTTGAAATAGGGGGAGACAATACCTGTTCACAGAAGCCACAGGAAGGCAACTACTTGAACAATAAACAACAAAAATTATAGCAATATAGCATATAAAGCTTTGTGGTTCGTAAAGACAGTCAATGACCTTTTTTCTAAGGCACCAGGGAAGTCAGGGAGGAAATATTTTTTTCCAAAAGGGCCATGGGCCCTTTCCATCAATCTTTTCCATGGGTCACAAAAAGTTGAAAACCACTGCTATAGAGGATACAACTGCTACTTACTATTATACTTCTACTGACGACAGTAATTGTGGTTTACAGCCTTCTCTTCAATTCTCTGTAATAAGGACAATGTAACCTGTATAATTGGTTACTGATCCAGCAGCCCACAAGCTCATGTCCATTTGCCCAGAGGGGAGGACAGTGCAGCCCTGTAGGTTAGGTTCTGCTGAAATATTTATTTACCCGGGTCATGGTGGCATAGTAGTGGAACTAACCACTATTATAACACAACAGAAATATTCTCAAAATCAAGAAATACAAAAAAGGCTACTTCAAACATTTTTTTGCTCTCCAATCTAAAAATTCATCAAGTTCTTCTTCATCAACATCATCTCCTGTATCTTTCTTTTTCTGAACATCAGCTTTCGAGTTCTTTAAAACTGTTTCTCTCTTAACATGAAGATTCTCCACTTCTTGCCATCGATGACTGAAATTATACAAGGATTGAAGTTATACAAGTATTGAAGTTACACAAGGATTGAAGTTACACAAGGATTGAAGTTATACAATGGTTCAAGTTATACAATGGTTCAAGTTATACGAGGGTCAAGGTATACAAGGGTTAAAGTTATACAAGGATTCAGTTATACAAGGATTCAAGATATACAAGAATTCAGTTATACATGGGTTCAAGTTATACAAGGATTCAAGTTATACAAGGAGTCTCAAGTTATGCTGATATTGTTTGCAGATCAGTATGGTTATAATATAACATGTTCAATACATATACTTGTACATACAAACAAGCTCGCAGACAGATTCAATGTGTATGTTTATCAGAGACTTTCCTCTAATGTACTACATATTTCTGCTCTTCAAACAAGACAATACATGCATATTTTAAAAATGGTATTCAATTCTTCACATTTTGATGCATAGTACATCACTGTAGGTTTACAAATAAATGAAATATTTTACAAAGACTAAATGTAGGGGCCCAACCCGTAACATGTTTTGCAAATTCTTCAACACATGTCAACAACATTGGAACACTGAAAATCATCAAAGAACATTTATTTGTACATAGAAACATTTGAAACTATCAAAATAGTTGCACAAATGGATATACTATAGAAAACAGCCAACTTTAGATGCTTGAATAATACTTCTGACATAAATATTTAAAAAAAATTTATTTGTTTATTTTAACGGAAACTTTCATCTAACACATATCCGCTCTTCAAACAAAACATTATTCTGAAAATGTCATTCAATTATGCACATATTTATGAATAGTGCATCACTGTAGGTTTACGAATAAATAAAATACTGTACAAAGACTAAATGTAAACACACTCTTAATTTTGTTACTTATAAAGAGTAATTAATAGGAATGGCTAAAAGTACCTTCAATGACATGAGGAAATTATTAATATCTAAACAAATTACAAACAAGTTAAAAATGAGAATTATAAAATGCTACATCTATTCCATATTAATGTATGGCTCAGAAACATGGACACTAAATAAACAATTAGAAGACAAAATTGATGCCTTTGAGATGTGGGTATATAGAAGAATAGGGAGAACATCATGGAAAGAGAAGAAAACAAATAAAGAGGTGCTAAAAACACTTAATATGAAGAAAGAACTACTAAGAGAAATCAAGATCAGGCAAATAAAATACTTTGGACACATTAAAAGACATGACACCTCATTGAAGATCTTACTTGAGGGTAAAGTAAAAGGGAAGCGAGCAAGAGGTAGGCAGAGATACAAGTGGGAGAGTAACATTACACGATGGACAGGTTACAGTCTAGCAGAGTGCACCACCAAGACAAGAGACAGGAGATGTTGGAGATACGTTGTAGCCAACCTTCATTGCGGAGACGGCACTTGATGATGATGATAAAGAGTGCCAAAAATGTGAGTATACTTTGAGTTAATAGATTAATTTTAACAATTTCTTCAGACATCTATTTCTTCTATACATTGCAGTCAATCAATGGAATCATTCTACATTTTATTTATTGATTCCTTTAATATTTCCCACTGGTCATACTACTATCTATTTTACTTGCTGAATTGAATCTGTTCTTGACTACAACATTGTATATTTACTTCATTTCTGTGCCTTATCTCAGCACAATCTAGTTTATATTACATAAATCGTTCTGTATTTCATTAAATTGTATTACTAATTTCTTTATTACTAGTATATTAAACTTGCTTTGGCTAGCTACATGTCTTCTTTTAACAAACTGCAAGCATTTTCCACATCTTTTAAGAATAAAAGTACATTTCTTATAAATCCTTGGTCTTTTCCATGATCAGGTGTCTAGGGTATTGTTGAACCATTACAATAACCATGAAATACTCTCACTCTAGATACCAAGAGTACTGTCATCATCTCCACACTTCTTAAGGATATATGCTGCAATGCTTCCTAATACCATGTGATACTTTGCTACCTAATGGACATTTGTGCTTATATACTGTTTAATATGCCATAAAGGAGCATTTGTATTCCCATACTACTAAGGTACATTGTGCTTCCATACTAAGTAGGCAATAGAGGGACTGCACTTGCCCTAATACTACTTAACTGTCAGTAAAGGGACATTTTATATATACACTTCTTATAGTCAACAATGGGACATTTTATATAAATGCTACTTATATTCAACAACGGACAACTGGACATGTTATTCCTACACTAAAATAGGAAATAAGGTAACAATCAATCAATAAACCCATAACCCTTCAAGGTCGTAGGGATACCACATTGGATGCTTCAGCACACAGAGTCCTCCAGCGAATTCTATCCTCAGCGATGCGGATGACTGTGGAAATATCTTGCCCTGTCCATTCTGTGATGTTGTCTGTCCATGTCTTTATTTTCCCTCCTCTGCTTCTTCCACCCTCGACAGTTCAAATAAGGTAACACTTGTGCTCAAACAGATGCTTCATAACAGATAAATTATGTATATGTGCTTCAATACTAACTGACAGGGATAAAAAAGGGACATTTGTGACTAAATTAAACATTTATAGAACATAAAAAAAGTAAACCTAACAATTATCACATTTCTGATGGCTATCACAGACTATCACTTACATCTGATCATCTATCTCATCAATGTTTCGGTCAATGTACACCTGCTCATCCTCCTCTGCCATAATAACTTCAGAAACCTGCAGACACATCGGTATGTGTTAATTATATGAAAATATGTCATTTTTTGGACATACATTATAGTAATATCTAAGTACAATTATTACAGCAGATGGAAGAAGTTCAAGAGAAATAAGATGCAGAATAGGACAGGCAAAAACAACATTCAGAAAAATCAAAAATATACTGTGTAATATGACCTTGTCATTAGAGGTGAGAAAGATAGTTCTGCAGTGCTATATAACCCCTATACTAACATATGAGTGCAAGTCTTGGACAATAAATAAACTGGAAAGTGGGAGATTGGAGGCAACAGAGATGTGGTTCTACAGAAAAATGCTGAGAATACCATGGAATGCCAGAAAAACTAATGTAGAGGTGTTAAAAGAGTTAAATGCGAAACGGGCCTTAATAAAAAATATAAGAAAACGGCAATCTTCTTTTTTTGGCCACTTCATGAGACAGGCAGGTTTAGAGAACATAATCACAACAGGCAAGATTGAAGGCACCAGAGACAGAGGGCGACAACGTGAGAAAATATTAGACAGTTTGACAACCTGGCACGGCAAAGAAACAACGACGACTTTGATACATAATACTGTAGACAGAGAGCTGTGGAGAGTCATGACCGCCTACGCCACCCGGCATGGCACCTGATGATGATGACATTATAGTATCTACTACTGTAGGCATAGATACATCAGACAACATACAGAATGATGAAAATAATAAAACTTTTTCTCTATGGTATTGTGATATATATATATATATATATCTATATATATATATATATATCTATATATATATATATATATCTATATATATATATCTATATATATATATATATATCTATATATATATATATATATATATATATATATATATATATATATATATATATATATATATATATATATATATATATATATATATATATATATATATATATATAAAAAATAATGGTTCTTGTTAGGAAACTGTGTCTCCATGCTTATTTTAGGATTAATTAATCTAAATATTGTAACAATAATTAATTAATAATTAATTTAAATATTCATCTTTAGGGTTAGGGCTAGTTATGTAAAATATATGTAACCCTAACCAAATTTATATTTAAATTAGTATCGGTAAATGATAAACATAAACTTATAAACATAGCCAAGGGAAATAATCACATAGAGGAACATTGGTTCCAAATAGGAACCAAAATAATACAATATACACAATGATGGAAATAATAAAACACCACTTTTTAAGAGTAGACAGGGATAAACCAGAAAATAAAAAAAATATATAACACACTGATGGAAATAAGAAAATATCTGTTTTTGCCCTTTTGTAGTTTAAAAAATATTAAATACTTACGTGTGCTTCCTCTTTTATGGCTTTCTGAAAAAGCTCCCATTCTACCTCTTCCTTGTCCTTATATACTACTTCACGGACCTGTATCATCAAATTGTTTCATTAGTTTTTTTCATCAAAGAAAAACAACTTTGCAATTATATTCAAAATTTAAAACAAATATGTAATTTGTACAATGATATATATTTTGCCTTGTATATTTGAGGCAATCATACATACTTTTAATGAATCACCATTATCAGATGTCATGTTAACTGTTCTCCTATCGTTCACTTGAAACATGTCTATATCTGTAATTCTGTCTCCTTGATAAAACTCACTGTCTTTTGTAGTTCATACAGTGTCCCATAGAGCTTTGATTCCAGTGTTGTTTCCTCTGGCTAATATGTCTGCCTCAGCGTTTCATGCTCAGAACACTCTTGAAGTATATGTTTGGCACTCTGTACTGCCTGTCCACATGGCCGTGTTGCCAATCTTGAACTTTGTATACATGTGACTGCGGAGTCGGTTGTGTCCTGTTCTGAGGCGTAGAATTATAACGTGTTCTAATATGTTAACTGTATTTCTGGAGCCATAAAGGGGAGCATGCCATGTATGTCCCAATAGTCAACTAAGGAATTTTTGGGAATAAGAGTTGACTGTCCCATCTCTTAGAGGGTCAACGTCACCCATAAGGCAGGCTGAAAGGTGTGTTATGTTAAAAAGGACAGATGTCGCATCTAAGCTGTAAACCATGACACAATGCATTCCAGCCTCTGGTCTACAGTCTGCAAATCTATCTGCAGAGTCTGAGCATGAATGCAGAAGAAAATATCATGTCAGCTGATGTCGGTGATCACAAATCTTTACTCTGACTCTTCCAAGTTATCAAGCAATCTAGAATGTTCTCTCCGTTCACCCATATTATTCCAGCATTTTTTCCCCCAGTTGCTGCTAAAATTTTAGCCTGTCTTAACTTTCATGTCCAAAAAAATGATATTTTAACTGCATTTGGGATTCTAAACAATTCTCAACAAAACCATATAGAGACTATAATTTAGACCTTAAGGTCTCTTTATCTTTTGTTTATTGTCCATATTTCAGTTCCATTACCAGGGTTAAACCTATCAACCAGTGTACAGCTGTTTTTCTCATCTCAATAGACAAGGATGTATTGAAAAGTATGCACTCACTCTCTAGAATGTTATTTTTGTCTGATTTATTCAATTCTACATCTGTGAGATACATCTCCACCTTAATGTTATCAGAGCATGTAGATATTTAAATTGGTTTTACTTATTGAACAGTGTTCCACATTACTTTCAGGATATTTCTTTGATTAAACCACAATTTACCATTGTGTTCACTGATGGATCTGTGCATCAGGGTGTTTGTCTGGCTGGGGTTTTATAGCTAGTGCTAGAGTTGTTATAGAATGCAGCAAAGCATGTAGAACAACTAAATTCAGTATGAGGATGCACGTCGAGGTGGTCACTGCAATCTTAAAACTCTGAGACTATTTACTAAAGTTGTCATTGTGTCAGATTCCCAGTCCATGTTCTGAAGTGGATGACTATAGATATAGCTATGTCAAAACTATGAGGTATATGGATGCTAGCAAACGTGGAAATAGTAAACAGAATTGTGTCCAAGGCATTAAAAGACAAGGAGCTGACAATGGATAAGAACGTCATACTGAAACTGCTTCATGGGCAATTGCTTGATGTAGATAGTTATTGATGGCACATCTAGGCTGAGGTTTGGAGAATTCGGTATATGGTAGTATAGCAGTTGGACATGTACAGGCAACAATGAAGAAAAAGTTCTACCAACAAGCAATGGGAATCATAAGCACGCACATCTCTCAACATTTTCTAGGGAAGACTGAGCACTTATTGGTTAGTTGTGTGTATGCAAAATGTCTGTGGGTCTCATCAATGGCCCACTAGACAAACTACACACTCAACAAAATACCTTAGTAGGTGACATGCTGTTATATTAAGGCTCTCTTATGGAAGCTTTTAGCAATATTTTATCTATACAATTAAACTTTTCATGCTTGTTTTTAAACCAAGATTTTAGTAACCTAAAACTTTTGTTGTGTGTGCAAATAAATCATTTTCAAAAGATTTATTGTACTTAGTTATTATAATATAGACTAAATAGCTTAATTTATTTTCATTACGTACCTTTGCATCCATTTTAGGATCATCAAAAAAGCCTTCTGGTAATTTTTCTGCCATTTTCTTACTCTGTGATGACTCAGGTTTAATTTCATCTGGACTTGCTGCTTCATTGGTGTCAACAAAATCTGAAATGGTAAATTATGAATAAATGAAAGCATAACATTTCACTAGCTTGTTATGTGGTTAAGCAATATTTACATGATAATCTGTATGTCTGATGATAAATCTGTAGGATTTATACGGTAAGTAAATCTGAGGATCTGTAGATAAAATAAAGAACACTTTTCTTCTTCTTAAGTCTACTGTATCTGTGATGTTATGGCAGAAATAATAGCACTCCATTTCTCTCTCTCTGCCATTTAGCACCACCTTTGCACATTCCAGTTTGACCCATTACCCTGAATTCCTGCTCTACAGTACTCTTCCAATTAATCTTAGAACTTCATAGTTTCGCAAACCTGCCAACTTGTCACAGAATTCTATATTTTGTACAGCAAAGCCTGAATTTGCTTTTTAAGTTAAACCAAACAAATCTAAGGTGATTTAGATCATCAACATTTTCTAATGTCCATACTCCTTGATATAATCAGGGAACATGCATATATTGATGACATAGCTGTGCCCTGCCAAATCTGAAAATACTTAATCCCCTGACTCCAACTTCAAAAAACAGGTTTTTTGACCGGATTTTAAAAAAATTGAGAACAGCTGGAGAGAATTTTTCAGAATCAGGAATTTGATGGTCTTTGCACCTCTTGATAATAATGCAAGTAGAAGGTATTGTAACTACCACATACTTGGTCAGACACTATAAAATTAGCTAACAACAACTTGTGCGAAACATGTTTTTTCCTACCAGCATACCTCCTGGAAGATTATTTTTTGATGATATTGTTAATGAGGAATCAATCTTTTGTGTAGCTGCCTCATCCTCCTCCTCCTCATCATCATCATCTGTGTCACTCGATGAGGATGATGTGTACCCAGCCAGGAAAGCAGCCTTTGCTCGTTCTCTGACATCATTCTTAGATTCATCATAGAAATCAGTTGGTAACCTTTGTAATACACACAAATGTACAAGATAGAGACAAACATTATTTAAATCAACAAAATCATTTAGTTACAAATCTTACCAAGTGCCTAGCAGCCATAACCAAATCCTTAATAGCAGAAAGCCTCCTCAGCATATAATAGTACCTTCAGCAGCAACATCTTTTCAACATATTTTAACAATTTAAAAAACAGTTTTTTGAACATGTAATGTCAATACAGCTTCAAATAGTTCCAGGAATAGTCGACTAGTGTTTCAATGAAAGATGATGTTATGGAGATTATGTTCAGATGTTTTAATGACCCTGACGAGAGGACATTATAGATGTGACCATCACATATACTCTTGAAGAGAAGATACAGATATTTGTTTGTGTGTTGTGCTAGTTGCAGCATCAGAGTTCAAAATGCCCTTGTTGAACAACTGAAAAATGTCAAATTCTGTGTTTTTCTTGAGAAGTCACCCTCGGCAACACTAACATTGCTTAGCATATGGTGATACGACAATGAAGAAATCACAAGTATTTGTGTGGAACAAGCATTTCCATGAAGGTAATCACGAAGTTAGATTATGCTGCATGACAATTCACAGGAACATTGATCCCTAATGGTAAAGCAGAACCTCACAAAGCACAATGTGATTACCTTGGAGCAGCCTCCATATTCTCCCGACCTTGCACCTTGCTGATTTTTTTCTTGATTCTTTAACTGATATCGGCCCTGAAAGGACAGTGACTCAAGGATGCAAATGATGCTATCACCAATGCAACAAGACAGTTGAGACAGGTGTCAAAGAATGGGTTCCACAAATGTTTCTAGCAGCTGTATGTATGTTAACAAACGTGTGTACTTGTCAAAGAGAACTACTTTGAAGGAAATGTAGTGTAGATAATTATATTGCACTTATTTCTATATAATCCACAAATTCTTGGAACATTTTTGAAGTTACCTCGTATTACTTTCAACAGCAGGCTTTCAGCATATAATATTACTTTCAACAGCAGGTCTCAGTGTATAATATTACCATCAGACTGATCCTGTTTTCAATTTATAATATTAACATAATATACTTGTATATCCTAACTTTACTGATTTCAATAAGACGTTGATACAGAAGGTAAGAAGGTTTTTGAGAAATTATGATAATTGGTACAGAAGTTACAGAAAATATTGAATCATTATACAAATTAGCAACTAGTGTTGTTCTAATTAATTGATATAAGTTGATACTGCGTGAAATGAAACAACAATAGTACTTATGTAGAAAACAGGGTTTTCAAAGTTTCACTTGAACATGACAGACTATCGCTAAGGGGTTATGAGATGTAAACACGAAAACATCAAAAGACAATACACAAGACAATTTGGAAAACCTGGTTATGATAAAACTGTGTATTAAAAATACATGACACCCTGGTGAAGACCTTACTTGAAGGTGGAGCGGAGAGGCAATAAGCAAGGGACAGGCTAATACAAATGGAAGGAAAACATGAAATGGACAGGATACAGTCTAGCAGAGTGTACCATCAATGCAAGATACAGGATGTTGATGGTCCATTGCAGTAAAACTTTGATGCAGAGAAGACACTTGATGTTGAATTAAGGTCTTATATGATAGGTCCATTGTTGATGTGGTATCTTATTCAGTTTATTGAATGCACGACTAAGTAAGTAAGCTGTACACAATTACTTGTGGTGAATACATAGTTAAAAGATAAATGCTATATTTTAGCAATGAACTGTAATAAGCAATCTCATACAAACAGGGCATTCAAAAATTGTGATAATTTGTGGTCCATTGAAACTTAGCAAGCCTGTCAGCTGAATGGAAGTCTGCATTCTCACGGGCTGGTTCGTTACCTATCGACAGTTAACTTGCTCTCAGTTTACCCTATTGTGAGTGGCTGCTACATGTTTTTTCATTGGTTGGAGACATGAGTAGCTTCATACAGTGACACACAATGGTGTAGTCCAACGACCTATAATTGTTGATAGGAAGAAAGGGGATTTCTCTTCAGCTGTTATGTTTCCATGGGCCACAGATAATCACACCACACTAACAGCTTATACATTCTCAAATCTTTTATTAAAGCAAGCTTACCTGTTTGGATTTGATGTTGCAGCTGTGGAGAAATGAAAGTAAATTTCTGATAGTTTAATATGTTATAAAATTGTTTTAACATGGAAACATGAGTTTAGAAAACCATGAAGAATAGCTACTTACACATTATATCTAAAGACTTGATATCGGGTCTTGGTCTGAATATGTTATTAATCATCCTATACCCTTATATAATCAATGCAATAGCTAAAAATATAAGGTTACCTCAGTAAAGTGAGGTTTTTATCATACTTATTAATAACAATGACGTATAGACATAGGAAATATAATGAAGGATCACAGAAAGACTGATACATTATTCCGGATAGACTCAGAGAAAACCAGAACTTATAATCATTTCAGAAAAAAACATAATTTTGTGGCTAGACATAAGACAGGAATTGAAACTGATAATCTCATGATAAAGTAACCAATTATCATCATCTCCCTGCAAAATATATAAAAACTACTTGATTACGATACATAACTTCATTGAATAATGAAGTTATAATATTAGATTATAATTATATAATATTTGTACTTAGGTAAAACACACGTTTATATAATCGCTCCAATCAGACACAACAGACTATAACTAAAACTAGTAGGTAATGATGTGCACACAAGAAAACATACAAATTACAATACACAAATCTTATTCAATGTTTCAACCAAAAGGTCTCTCAAGATACACGCAAAACATAAATTGTACTTCCTGATCTCATGGCATCTCATTTTCATATTTCCGTTGGATACATTTGTTTGTTGTGATAATTATTCCATTCGTCGTTTATTGATGTTTTTTGTGTATCTTGATTTTGTGTGTATCGTCTATTGGTTTCACCAATGGCCCACTAGATAAACCACCCATGCAACAGATTACCTTAGTAGATGACATGCCATTATATTGAGGTTCTTATAGAAGCTTCATGGCACGTCATCTATACAATTATGCTTCCCATGCTTTTATTTTGTTATTGCAATGTGTTTTATATTGTGTTATATTTATATATGTATCTCTGTGGTTGTGAGGGAGCCAGAGATGTACTGAACAGCACTGGGGAGAAGAAAACTGACAGCAGTTTTTTTCTATGGCTGAGATCCATCATAGAGGCACAGTGACTCAGGACATTTCACTTGAACATTTGGTTGCATGCCTGGAGCAATAGAAGTTCAGCATAACCACTAGCCAATTGGTGGTGGGGAATAGGCACAGTGAACCCTATGTTGGCTGCAGTGGCTCAGAGCAGTGCATAGGTTGAAACCTACCTTCCTAAAGGTGTGATAGTTATGCTCTGGCCCAGGGTGGGTTGAAAATCCAGACTTCCCAGCAATATAATGACATTGGATCAAAGGGCATGAACCCATGGACCTCTGGATCAGCAACCTACCATCTATGGTACTTGGCATCTAGTGAAGTAGGTTTAGAATTTTGCAAAATAACAGCTACCAATAAAATGTAAAACAAAAAAGATGTATACTAACCTATTTTCTGCTTTTTTCCATCAACAGCAGGTGTGTCTTCATTTGCTCTTTTTAAGGTTGCACGTGACAGGTAGTCAGGTTTAGCCGGACCTTGTGTCTTGACAGCTATTGCTTTCTATGCAGAAATAAATAACTATAAGCAGAAACAAACATACAATACAACCACAAATAAGAGATTATATTCAAAATCTGTATTTAGTATCTTATGACGGTTTTTTTTTTCTAGTTTTAATCTCCATTTTGTACAAAGTGTATACATGTCTGAAAAAATTAAGTATATAATTTGATTATTGGGTAACAAATTTTGGCTTTGTTAAGCTCAATTCTTGATTAGGAAAAAGTGTCACAGTACTGGGCACATTTCCATATATGCTCTGCTCACCATTCTGTCAGCCATCTAAAAGTGTATAAGCTCAGTGTCCCAGTTAGTTGCTGATTGCACATTCTTCTGATCTTTCCAGAGAGGGTGCATTTTCTCCCATCGCCTCTAGTCCCTCCCATTTCTACCAATCTCTGAATATGTACACAGTCTTGTTCAACCTTGTCCTCATCTTTTCATAGGGTATCCATGACTGCTCTAATTAATTCAATCCTGTCTCTTCTTCTTATCTCAGTGCTATTCATCAAGGCTTTACCAGCCAACACATCGGCTCTTTCATTTTCCCTGACACCAGCATGACCTGGACAGTAGATCTATGTAATACTCTGCGCATCGTTAAGAAGAGTGACCCACTCAGTTCTGATCATACACTTTTCTATCTTGCGCAGCACACTTTTGTTGCATCACCAGCCAAGTGAGAACTGCCATCATCACTTCTATTTTCATTCTTATACTCGATGTGGTAGTGGGATACCAGCTGAATTCTCAGCTAATTTCTTGTCATTTTGGTAGGCCATAAAAGAAACAAAGACCTTTGTTTCTTGTTTTACTGAGTTGTCTGTGTAATTATTGTATCGTGTGGCTTCGAGTGCTGCAGGATGAGATCTTGGATCATTCTCTCTGTTGTGTTGGTAGCCCAGTCGCGGCACTCTCTACCCAGCTGTATCACAACTACTGTCAATAGCTTTCTATCTTTGTTAAATGCTACCTGTTCACAGCCTCTTCTTTAAAAAGCCTTGTTAAGCTCAGACATATAAAGTATAAAGCCATATCAAGTTATAAACATAAAACTACAAATGCTACCTCTTTATGTTGTTTGCTCTGAATGTGACTGTTCCAAAGAAGGTCATTTTTAATTACGTTATTACACAGCAAGCAAACAAGTTGATTGAGACTGTTGTACCTACACAGATAAAAAAATGTATATATATATATAAAACAATAACATAATTATAATGGAGTAATTACAATTTTACAATACATGTGTGTATGCAAATATAATATTATATACATAAAATTGAGTTAACACACTATGTACTAGGAAAGGGTTGCATATTTAACCATTTTTGTTAGTCCCCTGCGCATCTTTCTTCCATAGTAAATTGAGTTATAAATTAACACAGATAATTGTTGATCTTGTGAGAGTTGAAACTGTCTTAAGCAAAGTGTAATTTTTATCACACTTACCTTTGAAGATATTATAAAAGGAAAAAATGGTTTACTAAAATCAATAACATAAGATCTGTTTTAAAAAAAAGGACCTGACATATTTTTCACATGAAAGCAAATACAGTAATATTGGCACCCTAATGTGGAGAAATGTATGAACATTTCTTGCAAGTGTGAATTTTTTTCTGCTTGCACAAAGCATCATCTAATGGCAATAAACCTTGTGTATAACTTGTATGTGTCACAAGCTAAGGGAAGAACTTGATCAGAGCTATTGCCTGTCCCCAGGTCAATGATGGTTGATCGCATTCACACTTGCCTCTAAGTGGGAGTTTAAGCTGTTGTTCCAAGGCCAGATGTATCGTTGTGGCTGCATTTAGTCCATGTTTGTTCAAGGTTATCTTGATGTTTTCTATCCACCGTTTTCTTGGTCTACCTTTGGCTTTATCCCCAGATATTCTTTTGTTATATGCTCTTAATGGTATTTGGTTTGAGTTCATTCTCATAAGGTGGCAGAACCATTTTACTTTCTCTCTCTCAATATGTTCAATACAGGATATTATACCAACTCTTTTCCTAATTTCTTCATTTCTTATTTTATCTAGTTTGGTAACCATTGCAGATTTTCTCAGACAATTCATTTCACATGTAACGATTTTCCTCTGCTGCAAAGGCTGTTAAAGACCATGTTTCACATTGGTAACAGAGTGTTGGTATAACAATTGTAAAATATTATCTATTTTTTTAATTTCAATCTTGATCTTTGGGTGAAGAAGTAATGGTGAGAGTTGGTAGGTCATTGTGTTTGCTTTTATGGCACCTTTTTTTCTATTTCTCTGTCTAGCCTTCCATTTTCCGGAAAAAATGCTACCTAGATATTTAATTTTTTTGGCTTATTTCACTTTGGTGTTTTCTATTGTTACATCCATTGGTGTTGCTAACTTGCTAATTTTCATAACTTCTGTTTGACCAGAGCTATTACGTATAATTTTTTCAGAATTGTTTTGTTATACCCAAGTTGAAACCATTTAAAGGATTAAACATTCTTTCTGATAAAATGCTATAAGCATTATTCAAATTAAGGGATGTTACAATACTTCAAGTATGGTTGTACAGTGATGGAGAGCACATCATAGGGCCACACCTGCCAACATAAATTACGGAAACCTGATTCAATTCAATTACATTAAATTCCATCTTGAGCAAATCTAAGAATATCTTTCAACTCACTTCAAACATGATGTAAATTCATCACGTTATTCACATCTAATATTGCGTTGTCATTTCATAATGAAACAAATGTGTTCCAAAATATCTTCTTTTAAAATAAACGTAATTCCCAACAACTTCTAATTATTAGAAAACCAAATGCACAAGAATTTCACAAAAATGGCTTCAATTCAACTTGATGTACGTTGATTATTCAACTTTCAAATTTTCATCATTTCCCTGTCCTTTTTCGCACACAAGCTATACTATAGAAAACATAACATTCCAATTATACTATAAAATGTATTTCCAAAGCACCCTTCAAATACTATTATTCTAGAGGTTGTGGTGGCTGAATTACAATAATGCGACTTCCACTATATTTTATGGTTTAAAACTCGCATAGAGGGGCCTAACTAAATTGGACTAATGTCCGTCCATGGTTGAAAGGTAGGAATTGCATATTGTAACTCTTTTGTATAAAAAGAAATTAAGAGAGTTACATCCCTTGATTTCTAGTGCATGTGAGATACCTTGACCTTGTTTTACCTTTTAGCATACCCACAAAGAATTGTGTAACTAAGAGTCTTTTATTTGTAAACAACCTGCAGACACTTGCATTGGCCCTTTCTAGCACTCATTTATTGAGGAGGAACCACATGATTATTAAGGACACATGACCGGGAATTGCGCCATCTAGGTTAGAAATGTATCATATCCTTCTTGCATACTTAAGTTCCAATTAAGCTGTAGTTCAGAGCTGTCCTAAATTTTCAACAACTGTTCCAATTGTGATAAATCTGTTGAAATGGACTCCATTTTAGGGAAATTTTTATGGATTCTGATGAGGAGGAATTCTTGGGGTTTACAGACGTAGATCTTGCTCCATTAACCAATAAGACCGGCTATAGAGACACAAATTCTTTGTCAAGCATGTCTGAGGCATAAAGTGCTGTTTGTAGTGATCAAGGGCATTCAGGTTATAGCCATGTCTGTCTTTGTGACTTTTCTGAAGTTGTGGTACCACTCTATATATATATATATATATCTGTGTGTGCTTTATGATCATCCAACACTACAGACAGGATTGAAGAAGAGAGATCTGACCTCTGCCCTATGCGCTAACTGCAACGCAAAAGGAAAATGAATGAACACTACAACAATATATTTAGCTTTTTAATGGAAACTACCAACAATTTTTTATACTAACACTTTTCTGGTTAAAGTAATATTAAGATAGGCCTAACTAAACAGTTTTTGTGTGTTATAAAGTTCACATAATGTGGCTATGTAAAGACAAGCAGTGGTTCAATTATTTTGCAGTTTCTGTCAAATCTCCCTTGTTTTTGTAATAATGGCTTGCATCACTTTTTTGCTGTGGATTTATCATGTTTTACCTATATGTCCATGAACTTGCACTAAATTGTCTACACTTACCATATTTTGGCGCAACTACGGTTTAAGTCTTCACTGTGACCTTTGTTCTAGTTTCGAGGTATAACCTAACATTTGCAGTGTGATTAGTAGAATTTGTATTTAAAATTAAGGTATATTAATTTTAAAAAAGCATATTAATGTGTAATTAGTATTTAAATTAGGGATGGGGGGTAAGGGTTAGGATCAGTTATAAATTAACAAATTAATTAATTATAAAAATTATAATTATAAATTTGGTTGATGTCGTTTGTGTCGGGAGATGTTGCATCACGGCAGCCATTAATTTCATTTTCTGTTACGCGAAAATCTGTGACGTCAGCTACTTAAAATGTAAAAATTGTGTGCTATTTATAACACAATGAAGACTTAAACCGTAGTTTTACCCATATTTTCAATACCCTCACTAATGTAAGATGGATAGATGAGATATACACTTGTGACAGTTTGTTGTCCACTAGTTAAGGCCAGGTGTAAAAAAAAGTGAAAAATACGGATCTACCTACGAGGCGTGTTCAAATGAAAACGGGACTTGTTACACCACGCGTGATAGAGCGCACTGATATTGATGACATTTTGCACTAGTAATGAGTATCCAATAATTTACATACGGTCACGTGTTCATCTTCCCAGCATGCATATGTGCTGCAGAAGACTGTTAACAATATGGCGGGTGTGATTCCGAACCCGTCCAAAGTGAATCAGCGTGCTGTGATCCAGTTTCTTTCATTTGAAGGATGTCAAGCAGTAGACATTCATCGGAGAATGAACGCAGCATATGGTGACACATGTTTGTCGAGGACTAGAGTGATGGAGTGGGTGCGTATGTTTAAAGACGGACGTGAGTTAACGGCAGATCTTGCACGGCCAGGTCAGGCGCATATTGTTGCATCAGAAGAAGCCATAGCCGTGCTTGATAAAGCAGTACTGACTGACCGTCGTCGGAGCATTCGTTCGCTTGCAGAAGAATTCCATATGTCAATTGGGACAGCCCACATGGTTGTTCGGAAGAAATTGAACTAGCAACTTTTTCTCGGACGGCATTCGACGTCTACCTAAACAGTGGGATGCTTGCCTAAATGCATACGGAGATTTTTTCTGATGAACCCAGGTGCATTCTTATTCACAAGTGGTTGCTTTGTTCAATTCCGTTGAAAATATTAAATTGCGTATGATACTTTTTAAATAAATCCACAAGTCCCGTTTTCATTTGAACACGCCTCGTAGTTTGTTACTGGAAGGAGCACACCTAACCATAAGCCTCATCATCATCATTAAGTGTCATCACCGCAACGAAGGTTTGCTGCAACGTCTTGGTGGTGCACTCTGCTAGACTGTAACCTGTCCATCATGTGATGTTACTCTCCCACTTGTATCTCTGACCACCTCTTGCTCGCTTCCCTTTGACTTTACCCTCAAGGTCTTCAATAAGGTGTCATGTCTTTTAATGTGTCCAAAGTATTTTATTTGCCTGATCTTTATTTCTCTTAGTAGTTCTTTCTTTATATTAAGTGTCTTTAGCACCTCTTTATTTGTTTTCTTCTCTTTCCATGATGCTCTCCTTATCCTTCTATATACCCACATTTCAAAGGCATCAATTTATTCTTCTAATTGTTTAGTTAGTGTCCATGTTTAGGTCTAGATCGAGATAGGTCTAAATATAACTATCATTTTCTCACTCGTCGCGTATCACACACATACAAACAAAACTCACACCAATATATGCAGAATTTAATTCTTTATTAATATGTGCAAATATTGTTTAAATATATGTAACAACAAAAAAGTTATCACGATTTCAAAACAGCCACAGACAAATGCGCAACATATGCAAAGACCAATTCCGCAGCAGAAGAGAAATTACGAAATTGTAAACACAGCGTGCCTAAGGTTAAGAATTTCCTCATGTCATTGAAGGTACTTTTAGCCATTCCTATTCTCCTATTAACTTTTGTTTCACTTCTGCCATCATTTATGACTATGTGTCTAAGATATTGATAATGTTTCTCTCCATGATAATGTATAATTGTATGTTTATCTCCTGTTTTAATGGATTTTGTTTTTTTGATATTTATATCTAGTCCATATTCATTACTTGATTTATTGACTTGATTAGTCTTTGTAGTTCATGTTCACTTTCCGCCAAAAGAACAGTGTCATCTGCATATATCTAAGGTACCATCATACTGATAAACCTACATTTTACTTAACCTAATCATTTAAATATTCTAACAACACAACAGCATGCGCCGTCATGGGATAAGTGCAGTTGTAAAAAGAGTAGGCCTGAGGCCTACTCTGAAATTCAGGGTGATTCAGTTAGGCGGCAGATCTCAAAAATGAATTTCTTCCTTGTCCTGCAAGGCAAAAGTGACATATTTTATATTTAATTTATTGAACAGACTTCGTAGGATCACAAACACCGGATAGACCTGCACTACATAATTTGTCTAGGCCTAGGCTGTAATAGTCAAAAATATGCAGTCAATCAATGACGAAAAATTAAAGTTAGGCTAACAGTTAGTTTCTATGAAGTCTTCATTAGACATAAAAAATTTTTATGTCATGTTGCCTACTGGCCGTGTGCATATTTTCTGTCAATGAAAATCTTCTGAGTCAGTTATTCAAAATGATATATGGAGTTTTACTGTAGGAGAAAGATAATCATACTTAGCTAGAGGATGAGTGATTTTCTTAGTGGAATCCTTTGCAAGCGATTGCTTTTCCTTCATTAGCCGTCGTAAATCGTCTTTCGTTACGACTTTCTTCTTGGCGGCCGCCATTTTGTAAACATTTAAATTTAACTGTACATTAAACAGGCGTCGATCCGTATATGATTGACAATTTTGCGAGTACATATTTTAATTATTGTGATACTAGATAATATTTAGTATACCGATGTTTTATCTATATATAGTAAACATTATTTACAATATGATAATGAAATGTCTTCTAAAATAATTTCTATAGAGGTCGTCGGTAATATCATCAAGTGCCGTTCAGACGAGATGTCGTGTCTGCTTGAATATGTTTGAGTTTCTGTTCAATCTATAGTTAGCAGCTTCTCGTAGCCATAATTTATTTGCACTTATTTCATTTACGGATTTAGATAAGTGGAATACATGTAACACCTTTTTTCTCCTTTTGCATTCGAATTTTCTGACTAGTGGAATGTTTGCAATAATGAACATCACCTTTATCTTTCACATTTCGTTGTCCTAATGTGTGCAATCACAAGCCACATGTTATAGAATCGTGCTGCCTATAATGTATATATGTTTCTCTTCTTTTTTGGGGGCCTGGAGCATGCCTATATCTAAAGTTGTGTTTCTTCTATAAACTTGACTGTGTTCTGTAAATCGTACAGAGGTCCGTAAAGTTTCTTCTTTCACTGTTGTTTCTCTTGACTATTGTATTTGCCTCAGCATGTCACATTTCTGAAATTCCAGAATAATACGATTTGATGTATGAAGTGCATGTACACTTGGCCGTGTTGTCAATCTTGAACTTTGTATATATGTGGTTGCGGAGTCGGTTGTGTCCAGTTCTGGGGCACAGAATGACAACTTGGTCTGGTCTGCTTATAATTTCATAGTCATGTTGTGTTCGAGTTGGCTTTTCAATTGCCTTGATCATCTGTTTCTTTCGATGACACGTTATTGGCAAATCTTTTTGATCACTCCTTAGAAAGCCAATCTGCTTTTTCGTATCCAGGTATTCCACAATGTGCTGGTGCACGCTGCATAGCTACTTTATGCTGATTGCTTAGTTTAGTCAGTAGTATTTTGTATGTCTGGTAGTTTTCTGGATTTGATCACTTGGACTATGATCTTGCATCTGTCTGGAATACTATGGCTGTGATTTAAGATTGGTGCTCAGCAATTATTCAGTTGCCACCTTGATTGCCTGTATTTCTGCTTCGCAATTATGGCAGGATTTCCCCCGTTGGTACTTTAATTATACACCTTCCATTGTTTGGGAGATAATTTCAAAAGCAGACCTCCTGAATAAGTAGATATTATGTCTCTTTTCATATCTGAATCTTTAATATTAGTCACACTGTTTCAGCATGTTAGACAAAACAATACAGCTTCTCATAATTTGTTTATTCGGTCACTGTTGCAACATTTGGCGGAATATTTTGTTGAGAGATATCTTTCTGAGATACTGGCTGTCAGGATGCAAAAATATAATTCCCACAGTTAACACAGTCCGAAATAGGTATCTTAAGCCTTAGTCGGGGTTTGAAGAAAGATACGAATTCTCATTGTGGTTCTAGTCCATGCTGAAAGACATTTAGAGCATGACATTTAAATATGTCCATTCTATCAGGAGACCAGACATCGACTTCTGATAGCTGCTCTGTCCTTTTTAGATATCTGAATGTGCCAGCTACACATTATGTACACAGGAGGACTTCCTGCAACAATCCATATTGTTCCCAACAAATAAGAAACTATTAACTATTGCATAACGTAAAGTATCCACAGTTCGGGATATCTTCTTCATTCATTCTCAAACTCCTCCAAATTAACAGTATTTAGTCCAAAGAACAGAATGCGTTGTGTCATGGTTTACAGCTTGCCTGATTACGTATTTTGGTCTGACCTCTAGATCAGCAAATTCTCTCAGTAACTTTACCCATCTATGGAAAGAGACTGCCAACCCCACCCACACAACGTCATTAGTTGCCTTTTACGATATGCGTTACATGTAACAGTGTATTTCTTTTATTTGCTTCCCTTTTGAGCCATGTGGATGATTGAATGTGAATTCTTATTAAGTGCTTGCTAGAAGAATAACAAACACGAAAAACGTTTTAGTAGCATAATAGTATTGGTTTTTAATTAAGAAAGGACGTCTTTGCACTCAGATAAACCAGTGATCAATATCTCGAAAAATATATCAAAGATTATGCATGCCGATGGTTCCAATAGCAGTACCATCCATCCGTCCATAAACCCAGTAGAGTCAAACATGTACCATCAGAGATATATCTATTAGATATATATTACGCATGTAGTTTCGTCTGTGGGTCTCACCAATGTCCCACTAGACATACCACCAATGCAACAGAAAACATTAGTGGATGACGCGCCGTTATATTGAGGTTATCTTCTTAGAGAAGCTTCATGGCACGTCATCTATACAATTATGCTTTTATTTTGTTGTCGAAATGTGTTTTATGTTTACCTGAATATATATGTATACACCCTCTACGGTTGGGAGGGAGCCAGAGATGTACTGTGCAGCACTGGGGAGGAGGAAACTGACAGCACTGTTCTTTTCCTATGGCTGAAACCCATCATAGAGGCACAGTGACTCAGAACGTGACAATCCTTGTGACTTGAACATTTGGTTGCATGCCTGGAGCAATAGAGAAGTTCGGTATACCCAGTAGTCAATTGGTGGCGGGGAATGAGCACAGTGAACCCTATCTTGGCTACAGTGGCTAGGAGCAGTGCATAGGTTGAAACCTACCTTTCTGGAGGTGTGATAGTTATTCTCTGGCTCTGCTCCGTCGTGGGTCGAAAATCCACAGACTTCCCAGCAATATAATGCCATTTAATGGCATTAAGTCAAAGGGCATGAGCCCATGGACCGCTGGATCAGCAACCAACCAATCTTATATATATATATGTATCTTAATTCTCCAGGTGAATCTGGAAAAATCTTGCCGTTGATGTTGTCTTCCCATGATTTTGTTTGTTGTTTTCTACTTCTTCAGCCCCAACTGTTTCCTTGAAGAGCAGCACGCTGATAGATGAAAATACTATTCATAGCATGTGTCTCCGTAGTTCCAAGCGATACTCTTAAAAAACGTGCATGATAGCATACATTGATGATATACATATTAACATGTACGCCATATGTGATATAGCTGCCATGACTGAATTTCAACTTAAGTTTTCCGCACAATTTATGTTAGTGCACAACTCAAGTGTGTTGAATATTTCATGCTTGAATGAAATAATTATAACTACATGTAGTCAAATGAAAAAATGAGAAAGTCAATTTGGGTTTTTAGAAATTTTATTTTAAAATCTTGCTCGAATAAATTATGTGAAATTTAAACATGTCAATGATGTAGAAGCACACACACATCAAATTTATAACTACTTGACTCCATATTAAGGAAATGTATACATAACTACCTGTCTCAACCTATAAGAAAATGTAGATATGACTAATTGTCTCCACTTTTAAGGACATGCACGTATGACTAATTGTCTCCACTTTTAAGAACATGTACTATGACTAATTCTTTCATATTTTAAGGGCATATACATGTGATTACTTGTTTCGACGTATAAAGGCATGCACGTATGATTACTTATCTCCACCTTTAAGGACGTATACTTATGACTAATTGTATAACATTTAAGGAAATGTACATATGACTAATTGTCTCCACATTTAAGACAATGTCCGCATGACTAATTGTCTCACATTTAAGGACATGTGCATATGACTACTAGTCTACACCTTAACTGACGTGAGCGCATGACTAACTATCTAACGTTTAAGGAAATGTAAATATTACTAATTGTCTCTACCGTTAAGGAAATATACATATTACTAAGCATCTTTAAGGATCTTTAATCTTTAAGGACATATGATGTGACTAATTCTCTTCACCTTTAAGGACATATACGTATGAATAATAGTCTCACATTAAGTGTATGTGAATATGGCTACTTGTTTTCACCTTTTAGGAAATGTACATAAGACGATTTTTTTATATCTCTGCCGTTATGGAAATGTTGATGTGACTATTGTCTTCACCTTTTAGAAAATATGATAAGGCATTTTTATTTTCACCTGTAATACAATGTTAATGTAACTATTGCTTCCACCTCTAGTAATGTGTACTTGTGACCTATTGTCTCCATCTTTAAGGAAATATACATATGACTAATTGTCTCCAACTTTAAGGAAATATACATATGACTAATTGTCTCCAACTTTAAGGAAATGTACTCATGACTAAATGACTCACCTTTAAGGAAATGGACGCATGACTAATTGTTTCCAACGTTAAGAAAATGTACATATGCCTAATTTTCTCCACCTTTAAGGAAATGAATATGTGACTAGTTGTCTCTACTTTAAAATAATATACATATAATTAATAGTCTCCATCTTTGTTCAAGTGAATTGTATGATTTATTGCATCCGCTTTTAATCAAATAAACATTACGGCTAATAATCTCAACGAGACTCTTCATAAATTACGTAAACAAAATGGTAGGGGGGAGAGGAGGGGGGGGGGGGGGTTAAACGTTAGTTGTTGACAAGCGAGAGGATTGATTGATGCCAGCAATATTATTAAAGCTATCTATATATGTTCTTTCAGCTCCGAACATGATGCATAGTGTATACACCAGAGTTCTTCAGTTCGAGCGATGGGATGATACTGTGTGTAATTCTTGCATATTTTTGAGATCCATAGTCATAGTCATACCCGCTTTGATGTTTGTCCTGCGAATAGATTCTCTTGGTTTTCTTATTTTCTTTGTGCCATCTGGTACCCATTGTAATGCTTGTAGTAGCAGTCAGTTTTCATTCAAAGTACAAGTCTGATATACGTTCATCGGTTTCTTCTTATCGTTGTAGAAACATATTGATGTCTTCTCTCACTTGCTTCTTTGACTTGAATTCTTCCAAACCAACATCCATGAGTTTTCTAAGACATTTATTTTCGAACTAATTCCGTTTCCTCTTTAGTGTCTTTGCAATGAAATCAACACCCATAGCAGAGATGCAGAAAATGGGAAGAATGCAAACACTTGGCGAACGCAGAGACACAAAAGTACTAATTCAAGCGGAAAAGTTTCAGTGTATGCCAAGTCATCCAATGAAGGAAAGATTCCAAAACCTAGCAATGGGGCGACTGAAAAGAAGCAGCTTTATCCATCAAGCTAAACGACTCCGTAGACAACTTACAGACCTACCTGAAGTTGACAGCCCCTTAAGGTCTGTACCAGAACAAACCCCATGGAGTGAAAGGCATGGAATGCCAATATACATTCAGACCCATGTGAAAGGAATACTAAGCGAGGACGAACAGAACAGTGTGCAGCGGAGGACAGTCACCCTCAGTTTCCTGGACGAGGAATATCCACAAGATATATGGGTCAGAGTATACACAGATGGGTCAGCACAGAATGCTGTGAGGAATGGAGGTGCAGGTGTATATATAGAATATCCACACAAGCCTAGAGATACAATCAGAACACCGACAGGAAAATTCTGCAATAATTATGATGCAGAAATCCAGGCAATTACTGTGGCAGCTAAAAAACTGCTGAACTCCAACTCTGACCTACAGCCTGTGGTATTCCTGACAGATGCAAGGTCAGTGCTTCAAGCTCTCCAGTCTGGAAAACTAACAGACTTGAAAAAACTACTTAGCGAATTGTCTTACCAGTATAGGGTAACCATGCAGTGGATACCCTCTCACTGTGGAATACCAGGAAATGAAAAAGCAGATCAACTGGCTAAGGAAGGTGCTGCCGAAGATCAACCAGATATACCAATCACCTACCATCAGAAAAAACAGATGATCAAGTCAATAAGAAAGCCACAAACACCAACACAAGATGACTATCACATTATGAACAGATCAGAACAAGTTATAATTCTACGTCTCAGAACAGGACACAACCGACTCCGCAGTCACATGTATACAAAGTTCAAGATTGGCAACACGGCCATGTGTACATGTGGACAGGCAGTACAGAGTGCCAAACATATACTTCAAGAGTGTTCTGAGCATGAAACGCTGAGGCAGACATATTGGCCAGAGGAAACAACACTGGAATCAAAGCTCTATGGGACACTGTATGAACTACAAAAGACAGTGAGTTTTATTAAGGAGACAGAATTGCAGATATAGACATGTTTCAAGTGAACGAAAGAAGAAGAAGAAGAAGTGTCTTTGCATTTGTCAACTTTTGCACCCGTATGTCAACACAAATATTGCATTGCAATTGATCAGTCGTAGTTTGGAATATTTCACTATTGCACATTATTAAATGTACGAATTAAATTGTTTGAATTTAAAAGGTTTTTCGATAAATCTTATTACATTTATTTCGGTGTTTTTTTCATCCTCTAACGACAGAAATTTTTTTTTTTAGGGATCTGTGGGTTAATAAGTGTATTTTGACATAATTACATAATTAACATGGACATTCCCTAAATTCTTGACAGTCCGTTGACAAGGGGGCCGGAGTACGTCAAACATTGGCAAACAACTGACGTATGAAAAACCACGACCTTCAATTAAATAAAGAGTATTGCTAATATTGTCCACCTTCCCTGACAGGAACTTTAAGCACAAAAGGAATCCAATGACTCGTAATGAAAATAAATCAACAATAAAACATCAGTATAGGGAACCGTGGCACAACCAATTATAGCATACACAAAAATGACCAGATACTAAACATCTTAAATCATCAACGTAGAACTACGTATATTTAGACTATTCAAAGAGAACTGTCACCTCAGACCACATATTTATGGACTAAAGCTGTCAACATACTTTAGACTGTATATGTAGAACAGATGTCAAGACCCTATATCATGTTTTACAAACCTGCTCTATCATGAGCCCCAACATCGACTCTGTAAGGAGCCACACTAACAAACGCTGGAGCACGAAAGATGATTTTCAAGGAATGACAAGTTCTAGCGATGAAATGAATATTGAGGCATGAAGCAGATGGTCATGAAGAAGAAGAAATGTATTAGTAATTATCTCCACCACCATCAATAAAATGAACTTTGAGACCACTTGTCTTCATCTTCAATCAAATATTTTAGATCAATACTAACACTACAAGGGAAATAAACTCTACAATACAACCATAAATATGATATATCTTGATTTATTATATATTAATGAATCAAACTTACATCAGTCTACATATACTAATGAGTGCTCAATGCACCATGTCTACTGGCAGGCATACTGATCGTGTTTGTGACTCGCTTATTACACTGACTATTCATTATGTTTTACATGCATGCCTAATTAATGTAACGGGCAGCTTACAAAATAGAAATCATGAAATAGCTAATTAGAAAACAACTAATTAATAAATATATTCATTACATTGTTGATAGAATAATGAAAATATCTAAGTAATGTCTACAAGGTGCACAAACTGTTATAGTACAAATATAATATTAATAAATACTAAAGGCAAAATTACTCCAATGTTAAATAGTGCATAGTAAACGTATTTTCTTGTCTACCTTGTAACAACACGCAGTACAATACAAGAAGAAGTGCCTACAATTTTAACGAAACAAATTCTTAAATTATTTAATGAAATGAAATATCGATAAAGACGCATTTTACAGTCGCTAGTACTGCTGTCGGATGTATTGATCTGCGCGCTACGCACTGAGAGCCCACACCCCCTTGTTCACCGAAGGAAGGCGGGGGGAGGGTATCTTAGTGCCTAGCGCGCAGATCGATGCATTCGGAAGCAGACATAGCAATTTTTAAATCTGAGTTCAATGACGTCGCAAAACCTGAATGAAACTGCGCATAATATTAAAACGTTGAAATGTAGGCACTTCTCCTTGTATTGAAAACAACACTCATCTTTATATTCACACTGTTTATGCTTCCTCATTTTTGTAAGTTGAGTAAGAATATTATGTTTTTCTTTGAAATTGTCAATACTCCGTGTTTCTCGTTATGAAGTTGCAGTGCTGTCATATGTGTGATTCTGTGATGAAGGTCGCATGCCGTTTCAGTCACCATTTCACGCACATGGTGAATGTTTTAATTTATCACCATAAAGAAAAAAAAATGCATTACAGTGCGTCGAATCATCAACCTCACGAATGTTAGACCAACACTCTAGTCTCACGGCCAACATCCACATGACTATTTGTTAGCTCTAGAATATGGCTCATTGTTACACACCTTTGTGGGAAGTATTGGTAGCATCAAGGATAAGTCACACTTTTGTAAATTATACTGTACCAGTGTCTGATGTCAACAGTTACCCAGACAATGAGTCACTCATGATTATCAAAATAAATTAATTGTTCTTACATTCAGACACCAAGATGTACCCGCGGGGGATATCTGTAAAGCTGAAGATGACATTAGTCATACAGATTCTTATTAATAATTAGCTAACTTGTATATTAATAATATACTTCATTCATCATATATTCAACTCCGTATATTACCTGTTCTTGAACGTAGCGTTTATTATTCTAATAAACTCGTAATATGCATAGAGTAAAACTATGTTTCTAGCAGAAAAATATTAAGTTACTAAGTAGCTTTCGGTAAAAATGTGGTGCCACTTCAAATCACGTTTAGTACTGTAAATGTGTAAATGAGAATGGATCAAGTTGAAGGGTGTTATAGATAAAGATAGCAGAAAGAAACAACAGAAATGGATTTGAGTATTGTCTAACATTTCGTTCAAGCAGGACTGATACCATACTCTTATACGCAACAGCGATGTGATACTAGACTCCTGCCTATGCTACTCACATTTTGAATTTTAGTTATGTGCGACCTAACATCAGATCGTATCAGACTGTCCACATGTTTCTTGGATCTTCTTCTTCTGCGATCGTTTTCAAACTCCTGCAGGTTAACGGAATATAGTTCAGAGAACGGAAGGCGTTGTGTCATAGTTTACAGCTAAGCTACGATATCTGCGTCTTTCTAGCTCCCACATCAGATTCCAGCATAGATTCTTTGCAACTTTGGCCCCATGGGATGGGTCAGCCAGCTCGAGGCTATAACGTCTAGTATAATCAAAGTGGACAGCCGATTATAGCAGAAAATTCGTTCCTGAGTAAATAAACCTATCCATAACAACACCGTGCCATCATTTCCTGAACATCAAGCTATTACATGTTTCTCTTGAAATGTTCCTTGATATATAATTAGGTGGACTTGTGTTCATGTGTGTCTCATCAAAGAAGAGCTTTGTACCCATGATCCAAATAAGACATTAAGTGGTTGTTCAGAAATTACGTAAACACTATTTTGGCAATGTTTGATCTCCCCCCCCCCATTAACCCTCTTGTCAACAGATTGGCAAGAATTATGAGACTACCCTTCTTAATTCCCCCCCCCCTCCATCACAAATTATTCAGCAAACGTGCAATAATATGACATACTTTTTCAGGTTTCAGATTTATTTCTTCATATTTACACATTTTAATTGGTGTATACAAACCCAATTTGTTGACGTCAACTTTTGTCAAACATGTCAACAAATGTCAAACTGTTTTAAATCCCCCTCATCCCCCCAATTATTGAATGATATATAATCCCTAATATACAAATCTTCTATTGGGTAACCCACATCCCCTCTCCTAAATCTATCTTGTTTACTTTCGAAGAAAATATTGAATACTGACCAAATAGACTCCAACACATAGTCGGGTTATTTTCCTTGTCTATATTTTAAATTTCATGTTAATCATTTAATAATTTAAATATTAATTTATTTTAGATATTTTAATATAATTACAAATATAAACAAGGGGAATAATTAGACATGTGGTGGCGTCTACTAGGAAAGTACCAAATATTACATGATTAGAGGATTCTGCACTTAAGAAACTTCTAGCAAATAATTTCACATTGCTATTTTATTGAGTCTATATAATTAGAGAATTGCTGTTTTCGCAACAGCTATCTGTGTCAAAAATTATTAAATTTTATTACATCCTTGATTCTTGATAAGGAATCTGAATTATGATACTGGAGACATGCCCTGCAGTGCTCAGCTAGCTAGCCGTTCAGATATCAGCATTTACGCTTCAGTGGCCGAATAGGTTCTTTATTACGGGAGCTTCGGATCTTTCTAGAAAGTACGCTTTCTTCCCTGACTCCTCGTTACTCCCATTTCTATCATTCTCTGCATACGTAAATTGTTCTTCTCTGCTTTATGGATATGTCCAGATGAACAATGGTGTCCAAGTCTATTGGTTTGATATAGAAACAATGAGTATTTTTTTACATTTACTTCGTGTCAACTAAACAGACAAAAAGGGAATGCCACTCGCCGAGAGGGTTATACATTTACTAACATTAATTCTGTAGCACGTTTCACTAGCTCTTCACAACTTCAAAATGGTGTAACTCAGCAACTATATAAAGCATATAATTGTAATTTTGTGTGTTAATTTGAAATGGTTATACCCAATGAACTAAAGTTTTCATTAAAATGCAGTCATTAGTTTAATTTTCGTTTATTTGCTATATATATCAAAAGTTTTCTTTTGGTATGATTTAAGCGTGTCATTGTGATATTCTGTACTATTGAAAATATGACAGACGGTGTTTAAGGTTGTATCTGGTGTAACGCTCACATTGTCCGCAGTGTTCTGCAACATGTGTTTTGTAGTTTAGTAGAAAGAATTAATTTGCGAGTAAAGTATATGACATTAGAGCAGATCACAAATAATATTTTAAGTATCCGTAAAATGAAGCTTCTACAGAACAAATATATTATTCTATTTCAAACCCATACAAGAAGATTATTCATGCCTTGGAGATCGTCTTCTTCTTCTGCGTTCGTTATCAAACTCCTGCAGATTAGCAGTATGTAGTCCAGAAAACGGAATGCGTTGTGTCGTGGTTTACAGTATTGCTGTGATATCTGCGCCTTTCGGCCTGACACATCCGACTTCAGCATGGATTTGGGTCACTGAACCTATATGGGATGGGACAGCCAACTCCATCCCATAACCTCCTTAGTCGCCTCTTACGACATGCATGGAAGGTAAACAGTGTTGATATTATTTGCTTCCCTTTCGGGTCCTGGCAACACACGGGCGATGCAATGGGAATAAATAAGTGCTCATTGCACCATTGAATAATGAAATCTGAAATTTCATATTAAAGTCATTTACGCACGAAAATTAGACCTAAGGTGGATAATTTTGACAGAGAATTGATCCGAAGAGACATGTACAATGCTTCACAATAAGGAAGCAGTGACTTTAAGGAAACTGAATAGTCGATTATGGAAGAATAATGAAACGGATGTTTCCAAATCTACACTATGGAGGACTATTAGGAGTTTTGGATTACATTTCAGAAAATATGCCGGCTGTAAAAACCTTATTTGTGAGAAGTCTCATATAATTGCAATGATAAGTAAATATTTACGCGAGGTCAGAGGAAATAAGAAGAAATTGTTATAATATAGTGTATTGATATGAAACTCATCAATACGCACTACAGGAATCAACGAGAATGGCAGTTATCTTATGTGACAACTAAGGGACTAGTACCAAGCAGAAAAAAACAACCCCGAATAATTGCATATGCAAAAAGCAACTATCTAAATACTACTGAACTCATATTTGTTTTAAAATCCACAAATAATAGGGTTATCATACAAAATGAATGGCAAGAGGGATTGTGAATCATGTACTTCCTTCATTAGTAAGATCGTCGTGTTTGATAATGGAAAATGCTTCTTATCACAACGATATGGTACCAGAAGATGAAGTTCCAAATTCATCAATTACTATAGATTTAATAAAGATGTGAGTGACTAAAAACTACATTCCATTCAACGAAATGTCCCTGAAATCTGAATTACTTGGAATTGTGAAAAAGACGAAGCATACAAAGATATTTCAAATAGACAAGACAATCCAAGAACATGATCACAGATATTTAAGACTACCACCTTACCATTCTCAATTAAACCCAATACAATTAGTCTGGTCTAAAATTAAGGAGCAGGTATAACATAAAAATGAGCGTCTAAATTTAAAAAAAATGTTGAAATGAAGTTGTCGCCATCTCTAATACATCCAAGGATTACATGAAAAAAATGAAAGAATATTTTGAAGTTCGAAGATGGAGAGAAATATTGGAATAATGATGATTTCTCATTCATTCAGTCGAGATTAGTTAACAACTTCTCATAGACATCTGATTATGATTCTGATGAAGTTTAATTTCTTTACAGATGACATAACTGATATTGACAAGCACATTAGAGGAGCAACATTCCATTATATTTATGAATCGCATATTGGTAATAACTATAGAAATAAATAGATCAATGAAGGCCCAGTACGAGAGCGCAATAAAAGTAAATGATAAAAATGTCACGAGTTTCTCGCATACAGATTTCAGAAATATATTCGTCGGGCTGCAAATAGACAAACTTGCAGGTTATCAAGAACCACATAACAGGTACTTATGTGCGGACATGAGGACACACTATTGCAATAGCAGACACATCCATACCTAATAAACTCATAGAATCTGTGTCTAAGTGGTAATATTTCGTGTTTTCAATACACGATAATTAATATGCCTATTAAACTCAATTGATTTCATTCATGTATAAAAACTGGACATGATGCACAAATATAAAGTATATATTTATTGGGTCTAACAAAATATAACATCATAAACACAAAAATGACATTTTAATACGTGTGACGGCTAATCCGATAATTACGTTTGAGAGCAAAGCTAGTGAAACGTGCTACAGTTACGTTATGAACCTTCAAGTAATTACACTATGTAATATCATTTACGTCCCAAAAGCCACCTTGCGTGATTTAATAATGCATAGTTTGCATTCAATTGTTCAAATTGTTTACACACTATTACAAGTATATGTATCATGTTCAGGTATGTGGATAACATGGCTGTTTATATCAAGCAAGCAATCACAATACCAGTAACATTATTATAAACATGACCAGAAACAAGAGGACCGGTAATAGGATTCATAACAGACATGCTAACATAGTCAACAGCAGAAATTAGTAGGATATCCGTAACTTGATTAATTAACAGGATGATCATTAACTTACAAAAATATAATATTTAGTAACAGACACAATAACACATCTTTAGCAATGCCAGTATCATGTATATGGCAATGAACTCGATTGTATAACACTTACTATACTTTAAGAGTCAAGCGATAATACATCCATCTGAAAACTCATCAGTCACAGGGGTACTACATTGGATGTATCAACACACACAGTTAACCAACGATTGATATCGTCAACGATACTCGTTGACATTATCTGCTCATAATTTTCTCATCTCTTTATATGCAGCTCTACGTATTTATATTTATATTCACACCTCAGATGTTAATTATGTCTTGTAAATTTCTAATCTCTTTATATGCAGCTCTACGTATTTATATTTATATTCACACCTCAGATGTTAATTATGTCTTGTAAATTTCTAATCTCTTTATATGCAGATCTACCTATTTATATTTATATTCACATCTCAGAATGTTAATTATGTCTTGCAAATTTCTAATCTCTTTATATGCAGATCTACGTATTTATATTTATATTCACATCTCAGAATGTTAATTATGTCTTGTAAATTTCTAATCTCTTTATAAACAGCTCTACGTATTTATATTTATATTCACATCTCAGAGTGTTAATTATGACTTGTAAATTTCTAATCTCTTTATATGCAGCTCTACGTATTCATATTTATATCCACATCTCAGAGCGTTAGTTTTGTCTTGTAAATTCACTCTCATTGTCCACGTTTTGCCTCCATACAATAATATATGTACAACTTGATAATTACACTTTCTTATGATAAGTAGCAATGCTTTATGAGTACCTGCTTGATATGGACATTTCTATTGATGACAGATTTATGATGATATTTGAAGAATTTGATATTAAGTATGGTAGCAATAGAACTTAATGCCTGCATGTAGGAATGAGATAAATGTTTGACCATCGGGCCAAGGGAACTATCAGCACTCATAACCTTTATCATATGCTGGGAGGAGACTGAGCACCAATAGGTTTTTCTGGATTACAATGATATCGACACATCATAACTATATGATAAGTAAATCAAGCAATTACAAGCTCGTATAAACATTCACATGACGAGTAACATAAGTAATCCCTCGCCACAAGGTGCACAAAATAGGTAACACACATCCATAACGTGCAGTAGTAATCGGAAGAAGGTAAATTAAACTCAGACCAGTCCACCTAATTGACACAATTGTCTTGTTTTGAAAGACACAACTTAGAACTAACTTAGTTCATATATTTAGGCATAGGCCCCTATGTTCACCGTGTGTCATTTAAATAAAGTCGTTTGAGCGAGTTGGTTTTAGCAACTATCCAATATGTAGAGGTAACAGAGATGTGGTTCTACAGAAGAATGCTGAGAATACCATGGAGTGCCAGAAATACTAATGTAGAGGCGTTGAAAGAGTCAAATGTGAAACGGACCTTAATCAACAATATAAGAAAAAAGGCAATATTCTTTTTTTTTTGTGGCCACTTCATGAGACAGGCAGGTTTAGAGAACATAGTCAAAACAGGCACAATTGAAGGCAACAGAGACAGAGGGCGACAACGTGAGAAAATATTAGACAGTTTGACAGCCCGGCACAGCAAGGAAAAAACAACGATCTTGATACATAATGCTGTGGACAGAGAGCTGTGGAGAGCCATGATCGCATACGCCAGCCGGCATGGCACCTGATGATGATGATTATACAATATATGCAAAGTCAAAACACCATACAATTACACGAATTACACATACTAATTCATGCGTTTCGTTAAACAATTATAAATAATTCCTAAGCATTTTAATATGTGATATGAGATCTATGTTCCTTCAGCGGCGAACACGGTGCATAGGGTAGAAACCAGAGCTCTCCAGTTTAAGTGATGTGATGCTACTGTGTGTAATTCTTGCATGTTGTTGAGGCCCATAGTCGTACCCACTTTGATGGTTATTTTGCGAAGTCTCTTTTTTCTTTCTCTTTTTCTTTTTCCATGAGGTATCCATTTTATTCCTTGTAGTGGCAGTCTGTTTTCATTCATTCTAAGTACATGTCCGATATAAGTCCATCGAATAAATTGCAGTTTGGTATCTCCACTTCTCTTACTTGCATGTTTGACTTGTTATGAGATAATTATATATAATTTTTTTTGCTTCTTATATGCCGCTCGCTTCCTTCAACACTAAGGTCCATTCCTATGTTCAGCACTCTAGCATAGAAATGAAAGATGAAATACACATTACAACCGGTCTAATTCTTTCACTTTCAAATGTAGTTTTATGAATAATATAAATAAACCTAATCGACGTTTCGACTAGAGGACATTTATCAAGATAAAGCATACATTATGAAGAATGTAGGCATTTATGCTACCGTACATTTAGAGGTGGTATGTAGATATCTATTTTATCTCATCATTAACTAATCTGAACATGACTTTTAGTACTTAGAACTTAGCCAAAAGGTCTGTAAAAGAACCTCAAAGATTTTTCAAAAAGGGCATTCAAATTTCCCGTCATGTAGTGAAACACACAAAAATAGACGAATTACTTTTATTTAAATAAAAACCCCTCCTTAATGTAATCATATCTAAGGCCCTGGAAGGATATGTAGACATCTATGGTGCCTGTGCATGGGGATAAAACAGAAGAAAGGTAGGAAAGGGGTTATACATGTAGCTATACATGCTTCCGCATATTGAGAATGGTATGTGGGCATATACGTTACCGTATATGAGAATAAAACAGAAACAAGGTAGAATGTAACACAGCCTTCCTACGTTACATGTTAGGATAGATTAGCATACAACGTAAATATAAAAATAAGATTATTAAAAGTAAGATTCAAAGTAAAATATCTCTGAAATGAATATTTGTTACAACATCAAAACAATTTAGTAAGCACGGTACAATGGTTTGGAAAATAGCGTTAATTATGTAAGGATCAGTCAGAGAAAGAAGAAATGGCAGTGATTCTAAATCCAGAGGCAACTTTCACTGGCTAAGGTCATTTACAAGAACAATACTAAAAAATGTCCAGTGTTATATATTTTATATTTGTATTGCAAACCATCTCTCTTACCAATAATGTTATTATTTATCCGTTGATTTTCATCAGCTAATTGTTTTATTAAAAAATTGACAAAGGTATTGTAAATTGTAGCAGAACAGTTTGTTTCAGCTTGTACACTAAAAAATTTTATATATTAGAATTATCACCTGAATAGATAGCAAAGATGAAGGCAGTAAAGATATAAAAATGTATTGTGGATTGACTACATTGCACCAGGGTTTTTAAGCCTCTCAACAGAGCAACACACAACATGTCTATAGAATCATTTAGAGAACACACTTTTATAGATTTTGAGAAAATCTTACAAGGACCCCCGAAAAAATGCTCTTCTCAACAAGTCTGGTTTAGATACCACAGCATAATTGAACCGCGACGGATCGACATTAGACGTGTTTTCTTAATTAATTATCCCTTAGTTCGTTCTTTTCTTTATTATTCCCCTGTTTGCCGTTGGTCAATATTTATATACTTGGAATCGCATGCCAAAAATAGCCAAAGATATTCCAAGTATAGTAACCAAATAAAAGCGTGACAATAATTAAAAAAAACCCTACCAAATGAAGCCTATTTACTTTTTGGCATAAAAGTTTTTACTCTTACTGTTTTAAGTTTTACTATTTACAAAAACTGTGTATTTGTGCCGTAAACTCTTAAACATCTTGTTCGTATCACGTGTTTAGTATGCATAGTACGTTGATTTGGGGTCAAATTTAATTTAGGTCTACACAATAATAAACACTTAACATTTTTCTAGCTGATTCCTTACTCACTACTCTAAACTAGTTTTGGTAGAAAAATAGGACTCGTCAGTAACTTCATATATCATCTGCTTTCTTCTTCTTCTTCAGCGTTCATTCTCAAACCCCCGTCAGATCTCTCTTGTAGCAGGAAAATTGTCCTACTAGATTTCCAGCGGGATTTAGTCCAGAGAATGGAAATGCGTTGTGCCGCCGTTTTATTTGCGCCAATGGCCCGATACATCCGTCTTCGGTGGATCATCTGCTTCGATGAATACAGTTTATTAAATTGGTCGAGCAAGTATATAGAAAACATAATTAATTATATGGTTTTTTTTCCTCTGGAAAGGCTGGAGAGGATTTAAAGCCAAGCTTTGCTCATTATCATGAATTGTAATAGGGATATCATGTATGACTTTAAGGTTTATTCTAGATTTTCTAAACAGATATAACAGATATAATTGACATGTGACGTACCAAAGAATATCTCAGAAGAAAGAGTTCTCACAGAGAGCATCCACTACGCATAGAGCTACGTCATGTGGAGGGGCGGGTCATGCTGAAGGGAGGCAAATCGTGGATGAGGTGCGCTGAGGATCCTGTCAGATGTGTGCACCAAAAGGCACTAATCCAAGTGATAATGCCTGTCCCAAGTAGTTTTAAGGAGGCTTCCAAGATCATCATTATACTTAATAGAGAGTGCAGGGAGCGTAATCCAGTTATTATAGGCACCTAGGCCAAAGCACCCAGCTCTGAACATGTAGATGACACAGATGTCAGTTATATAGAGGGGTAGGTCATCCTCCACTTACGGTTCGCAATTGCCTTCACAGCCAGATCAAGTTGAAGAATAGTACACGAAGCCAGTGGGGCCAGCGCTGCAACAAGTAGTCACATAATAGAAGTGTTTGCAGTAACGAATCTCATAAACTGACTGGAATCTCAAGCATATCCTCATTCATGCATACGGAATTACTCAATGAGTGTGATCCAGGAAGACGGAGCAGGTGAGGTGCGTATCGGATGGGATGAATCGTTGGAGATAGCTAAGAATTGAGTCTCACTGTGCAAAATCACTTTCATCTTTGTACCCAGATACACAGGTGCAGAAGGAAACGAGTGACGCCTCAAATTGGCTTCTTCTGCTTATACAACAGGTGCAAAATCCGTGTAAGGATCAGTCAGAGAAAGAAGAAATGGCAGTGATTCTAAACCCGTGAGCAGAACAGACATACTAAACGCTCTACGAGAATCTGCCCGAACGGAGGATTTTGCTGTCAGTGAGCATGAATTAGTATCGAGAATGAGGATTGAGGATTAGGGACTGGGAGTGAGGATTAGTATAGTACGGAGAGAAGACTTCAGGAACATTTCAAATAACCTTCGTACCACTTCATCAGACTACCCATGCTGAAGTCGGATGGGTCAGGCCGAAAGGCGCAGATATCGCAGAATTGCTGTAAACCATGACACAACGTATGCCGTTCTCCTGACTACATCCTGCTAATCTGCAGGAGTTTGAGAACGAACGCAAAGAAGAAGAAGATCAGACTACCCACAAATATCAACTGTTTTCCCCACCGTCTCTATCGTCCCATATTTTCAACTGTTGCTTGTTGTTATGATGTTTTTCATAATACATACTCCTCGTTACATGACGAATGGATTGAGACTGTTAGTTATTTATGTGCCTGCCTGATAATTTTCTAAGTGCATTGGTACTTATAATAATAATAATTATATATACCTGTTTTGGTTTAGGAGATGTTTTGTTTTACATGACTAACCATAAACTTAGCCTTAAATTTAAAAAAAAATATTAAAATTAATAAAGGATTTTCATAAACTGAGAAACATTGCAAAGGGAAATAATCACATCGGGGTTGGGACGAGTTCCCATATATATATATTCTGTTTGGATATATATATTCTGTATATATATAACAACCAAATAAACATAATGTAGTGCACATATTTATATATTACAAATATGTTTTAAAACTGTGATGAATTTGAACACAGAAAATATTTCATGTTCCTCATAAATGAATAGGTTGAAAGTGTCGTACCTCAGCTAAGAGGCTTTAATTACCCCATTTAACAAACAAACAAGCTCATAAATGAAATTGAATGTATAATGTATACTCAATAAAATGGTATTACTCAATTGTAGGTCCTAGTAGACAATCTATAATGTATACACAATAAAATGGAATTACTCAATTGCAGGTTCTAGTAGAAAATCTATAATGTATACACAGTAAAATGGTATTACTCAATTGTAGGTCCTAGTAGACAATCAACCGAAGTATGTACACAAACAGTATATAGGCCAGGTAATTTATTGCTTACAAAAATTGCCGTCTGATGTAGAAGATCTTGAACACAAGTATACACAATGAGGATGTGGGTTATCTGAGCAGATGTAGTCTCTCAGAAATCCACTTCTATTTGCTAATTTAAATGAATGAATCATGTTAATAATACGATAGTTGTGCATATGTAAACAAATAAATGCGTAGAAAACAAGGTTATTTACTACTGTAAGGTACATAGATTCTGATCGGGGAGTCTCGGTAATGCAATGTTAGGTATTTCTGCCACCGATCAGCAGACTCAGGTTTTGAGTCCACGTATTATTCGTGGTTTGAAGTAAAATTACTCTCGTGGTTCATTCATCCACCAGGTAGTAGGGTACCAGGACTCGTGCTCTGGGAAGGTTGTGGAATGCGCTAGTTTGGAGAAAATGCGATGGTAACACTAGTATAGCAGTTTCTGATATACTAATTACACATTTGAACACATGAGAAACTGTGTGCCAAGACGCAGGGTGATAACCCAGCTTATCCTTATCTTTAGGTGTATATCATGGCAGATTTGTACCGTCTCCATAGCGACGGTTGTTGCACTGGCGCCACAATTACTTAAAGTGTATGTTCATGTTTTAATAATTCTCTTCCACTTCAATCTTTGTCTGACGTGTTCATTTAGCTTGGTCAATACCAAGGGAATGTGTTCCAAAATTATACTTGTTTTGTTTGTTTTTAAATTTTGCTCAGAAACTCAATTTTTAAAAGGCAACATTATTTCCGTGTTTATCTTTCCATGAAATTCTACTCATTCCTCTGTATATCCATATCTCAAAGGCGTTAATTCTGTTTTCCATGTTACTTTCCATGAACATGAAATGATTCAAGCAGGAGGTGAGGAGAGGGTGTAAATACCATTGATATGCTGCAAGATCTGGAAAACTGGCACATGGCCAAAGGACTGGAGGAGATTAATAGACATCCCTCTACCAAATATGGCAACTTACAACTGTGGGCCAATTATATCGCTCTGATAAGCCAAGTGAGTAAAACATCACTTTATGTCATAATTATAACACAAAATAGAAACAGAGGTTCAAGAGACATGCTGGTTTCAGATCAGGCAGAGGTACCAGAGATCATATCAGCATGACAATTATAATAGTGAGATATAGAGGGTTCAATATAGATTTACATGCATGTTTCATTGATTACACCAAGGCTTTCGATTGTGTATAACGTCATAAAATGTGGAAAATCATTAGCGACATGGGGTTTCCAAAACATCTCATTCATATGATCGCAATGCTCTATAAGAACAAGAAGCAGCAGTAAAAGTGGATGGAAACACATTCGAGTGTTTTAGCGTACAGAAAGGAGTTAGACAGGGATACATACTACCTAAGTAACTGTTTAACATATATGCGGAAAATATGAGAAATGTAAAGGAAGATATGACATACACAGATTTTCAACCTCTAACCATTGGAGGTCAGCAGATACCAGAAATCTGATACGCAGACGATTCATGGCTTTAGAAATAAAGGCCGCTTTGTCATAGCTGTCGCTGCGACATGTACATGAAGAATTTTTTAATTGCAGATCCGAAAGTCCATGTCTCAACCGTTGATTGAAACCGGAACCTCAGGACTGAGGCCTGCTTTCTAGCTGTATGGCCACAAGCTCCACCCCATATATAATTACTGAGGAATTATGTATTAATAATAAATCATGAATACTCTAGTCAGTGTTTATGCTTTTCCTGCGAGATGCTGTACTTTTATTTCTTAGCTTTTCACTGTTACAGAGGTTAAAAGAGAAAAAACCTTCAGTTTAAACGGAGATAAACGGAATTAGGTATCACGGAATTAGGTAATTTGGTTCTTTATAAACAGAACATACTAGTACGCGACACAGATACAGACGACGTTTCGATTGGAAGTTTTGGATGTTTCAACTAGCAGCTTTCAATGTTTCGCTTTCTAATTGACAAGTAGTCTATGACTTTGTCTCCTTCCTAGCATATTGTGTGAATAAATGTTAGTAAGACTGGTTCTGGTTTGGAACGCGTACGACCCGATCTGATTATTAATGTGACTATTTCTTTTGGCAATGTTTTCCAATTGAAATTTATCAATTATTTATTTAACTATTATTTTTTTCGAGTCAGGGTTTGGGTTAGGAGATGATTTGTTGTACATAGCTAACCCTAACCATAAAGAAGTGTATACTAAAATTTATAACTGATAAATGTAAACCGAGAAACATTGCCATGGGAAATAATCACATCGGTGGGTACACGTTCCAAACATGAACCGTAAGACATATCTATTTCAGTTTCTCTGCATACATTTATCTGTGTAAGAGTTAGTAAATACATGCCAGTGTATCTTGGATAATAAATGTGTGTATATACCAATCTTGTTATCATAATAATGCCGTATGAAATTAAATTGTAAGTTATGCTTATGATTGTTAATGATATTGTTGCTGGTGGAGATATCTAATTGATGTTGAATTCATCTATTCTTGGCATATTAATATCCCTCTAAAAAATTGTATGTCTTTTGAAGTAAGTGAGTGATCCATATAGTGAGTAGTGACTAGTAGGTGTGTATGTAAATTTCCCACCTTGATGTTCAGAGGCAAAAGCAGTCGATATAGAAGGATTCAATTGCTATTTTTTTTATGGAGAAGTGTCTACATATGGGTAATTTCTGTTGTTTGATATGGTTTAAAATGAATTCTCACATTTCCTGTTCTAAATTGAAAGATAAATGATTGGTTTCTCCTGCAGTGTTTATGTTGTTGTCATTGTTCGTCGGTCGTTTCATTTCACTAAATACATTTCGACCAGTCAGCCCATTTGCCCATTTATTCAGTTAGATTTCCCTAGTGTTGTTTCTGAGAATCTGCTTGAATGTTCCCATACTGCAATATCTTTGCTTTTGTTGTTTTGAAAGTGTCTCTTTATGAAAGTAGATCGCTATCCTTCTTTTCTGATAGCTATCGTCTTTTATCCTGCTAGATAGCTATGCCCAGAGATCATGTGCTGCATAACTTTTATTGAATATGCGGAGATACGGTAATGGATTGTTCATACTATGTAGAGGGAGCCGCGTTAGCTCAGTGGTTAGCGCACTGGCTCCGCATAAAATGTTTTCAGATCGCAACGGCTCCCAGGTCGATCCAGCCTTAAATGGGTACCGGATTAATCCGGGAAGTAAAGACTGCGAGGGAGAGGAGATGGCTACCGCCCTCATTTGCAGAGCCTGTGAAATGTGAGATCGCTAACATCTCACACCCCTACGGCATTAATAAAATGCTATGGGTTACTTTACTTTACTTTACTTTACTATGTAGAGGATATCTTGATGTTCTTGTGATTATTAATAGTAACATTACATCAATTTAATTCAATGAGAAAGACCTGCAGAATTAAATAGAGTAGTTATGTATACAGTACATACTGAACAAGAGAACGATGAAAGAGAGAATGTACATGGTATGAAAATCATAAAAATGAGAGTGAGCCAGAGAAGAAAGTTTATACGTTCTGTGAAGATTCGAGCATTGGTAACCAATAATTGACAACTAAGACACTGAGCATACATGCTCATAGGTTATAGTTTGGCGAAGTACTTATAGTAAGGTCTCGTGATTTTCTGTCATTATCGATAAAAAAAAAATTTTGAATCAGAAATAATGTTGATTCACATTTTCAACCAAAGTTTATTTTTGAGGTGTGCAGACTTTGTGGGTCGGCAAGCGAAATTGAAAGTTTCTCCTGTGGGACGGGGGTCAGCAGTTTTATTTTTAGTCCTTTGAATTATCATGGATAAGCTTGCAGTGCTTCCTTATTTCAGTTGCAATTGCACATAATAACTTCTTCTTCTTCTTCTTGATTCTTGATTAGAAACTGGCCTCACAGCACGTGGGGTCTTCCCGTAAGTGCTCCGCCCTCTGTTCCAATAGCCATCCAACTCGATGGTGTTTCGAGTCTAATGCCGCCGAAACAGACGTCGACACCAGGGCACAAATCTGGCCCTTGCGACAGGTTTTTTTGTTGTTCCGTCCACCCACGCCGTGCTCGTAACTAGTTAAAGCACAAAATCGGCCTGTTGGAACAACATGGTAACTGTTATCGAAGGTTACGACTACAGAATAGTATAGATGACGTGTTGCATATATTATTGCACATATTAACTTCACATCAACCTTGCAGGCGTGTAAAAATAACTTGGTGGATGTAATTTGGAGCTCTTTAGTCATCCCTGATTATTCTTTTCAAAATGTTTTTTACCACTGCTTAAAAACGTGTAATCTACCAACACTATGATTTAAATAAATGCAATAAATATTGTTATAATTTTACTATGTAAAATAATCCGTACATTACGGGCAGCAGTGGCTACTTTTTAACGAAACAAATACCGGTACGTACATTATTTAACGATACGAAATATTGATAAAGACTAATTTCACAGTACCACAAGATTACTCACGGATCAAGTGATCTGCCTTTTACACACTGAGATGGATCTTCCCTCCTCCCTCCAGCTACCATTGAATAGTCCTGGGAAGTGAGTAGCGTGCAGATCGATGCAGACATATCGATATTTTAATCTGAGTTCAGCGAGGTCACGAAAGTTGAATGAAACTACGCATAATATTGAAAATGTTGAAATCTGGTCACTGCTCCTCGTAATGAATAAAATAATATAATATCAACTATTTTTTAGTACAAATTAACAGTATAGTTGTAAAATGTCTGATGTCTGCTATAGAAAATTACACAACTACAAAAACATGCAAACTCTATTTATACTATACCATTGCTTGCTGTCACTGTAAACAAAAACAAAATATTTTGAACGCTTCTCACTCCTGGTATACAACATTTTCTAAACATTTCTAAGATCAACCCAATTAAGAAAAGTAACTGATAGATGTGTGTTCAGTTACATTAAAAAGTGGATACATTGTTGGAACACATTTGCCAAAAAACTGTCGATATATGATACATAAACTGTATGCAAGTTACATTACCGTAAATTATATTCTTTTCACGGATAAAATAATACTAACGTTTAAACAATAAATGTTAGAATGTTACCAATTTAAGACAGGTGCCATAATTGCTGAATTTTAAATTATAAAGTCAAATGGGGCATGTAAAAAAAAGTATTGTCCCATTAAAAAAATTATATAGAAATACTTGGACATTAAATTTAGTTTGAAATTAATGCATTTGGAAACGATGTATATTAATTCTTCTCCCGTGTATCAAGTACTGAGTACATAAGCAGTGTCTTCTAGACTGCTATATGCTGTAGCTGTTGAATCAGGTTAAGTCACCTATAGGTCTGAGATGGCAACCTGTGTAAGAAGAGGACCGGATTTTTTGTGTGTGTCGAGTAGGGACAAATGGCTCTTACTAAAGAAATGTATTTTAGCACTTTGGAGCTACATGTAATGTTTTCTGGACTCGGGGGTAAGTGCATACATCACCATTAGATCAGCATTGTGGGCTACAAAAATGACATCGCTTGTTGGGATAGATGTAGCCCGCAGATCGTATTTTTCTAACCACACCATAGATACACATAATTATTACTGAACATAGTTGTAGATGTTTATAAATGTAAAGTAATATATAGCAAAGTGTACACTAATTATGATATAAAGTAAATCTAGAATAATTGTACTGGTATATACATTTGTACATAACTGATAATCTTAACATGCATAATAAACCTAAATATTAATGGCATCTATAGTTGAAATAACAATTTTATAACAAAAATAGGTGTTGGGACAAACAGATTGATTGGGAAGACAAACACGATTATTTATTTGCCATTTGAGTGATTTTATAATAAATACCAGTTAGTTCTGTTAGGGCTAAAAATGGCACATAGTGCAGTAATCATGTACATCCGTGTTGAACTGCTCGTTGAAAGTTGCTGAAGCTCTTTTGTATTGCTTATGCCCAAAAATAGTTATTTATCTGTTTATTGTTTTGCGTATAGTTTCTTTTGGGGATCAACTTTTCCTTTGCCATCTGCCTTTCACTTATTAGGGAAGTATATTTGCATCCATTTTAAGTACATTACCTATGTAATTCTAACACCTATGTGTTCTAATACTTCTCTATCTACTGTCAGCCGTCGTCTTGTAGTGCAAGACGTTAAGGCATTATTTTATATATGCTGCCACATGTCTAGAACATGGATGTACAGTTCTGCTCCAGCGTATATGCTACTTTGATATGTGGAACTCCAAATTTGGGCAGTCAGTTTATTCATTCGTTTGGGGAGCAAATACTTTAACCGAGGTAATTCTTGTACTTCGAAACTTTGCACGTCAGGAATTTTATATGACTAGGTCAAATAATAATCTATGACTGTGAACTATAAAAATGCCATGTTCATCTAGAAAAGTCTGTGAACTATACAACTGCCATGTTCATCTAGAAAAGACTGTGAACTATACAACTGCCATGTTCATCTAGAAAAGACTGTGAACTATAAAACTGCCATGTTCATCTAGAAAAGACTGTGAACTATACAACTGCCATGTTCATCTAGAAAAGACTGTGAGCTATACAACTGCCATGTTCATCTAGAAAAGACTGTGAACTATACAACTGCCATGTTCATCTAGAAAAGACTGTGAACTATAAAACTGCCATGTTCATCTAGAAAAGACTGAACTATACAACTGCCATATTCATCTAGAAAAGACTGTGAACTATAAAACTGCCATGTTCATCTAGAAAAGACTGTGAACTATACCACTGCCATATTCATCTAGAAAAGACTGTGAACTATAAAACTGCCATGTTCATCTAGAAAAGACTGTGAACTATACAACTGCCATATTCATCTAGAAAAGACTGTGAGCTATACAACTGCCATATTCATCTAGAAAAGACTGTGAACTATACAACTGCCATATTCATCTAGAAAAGACTGTGAACTATACAACTGCCATGTTCATCTAGAAAAGACTGTGAACTATACAACTGCCATATTCATCTAGAAAAGACTGTGAACTATACAACTGCCATATTCATCTAGAAAAGACTGTGAACTATAAAACTGCCATGTTCATCTAGAAAAGACTGTGAACTATACAACTGCCATATTCATCTAGAAAAGACTGTGAACTATACAACTGCCATATTCATCTAGAAAAGACTGTGAACTATACAACTGCCATGTTCATCTAGAAAAGACTGTGAACTATACAACTGCCATGTTCATCTAGAAAAGACTGTGAACTTCGGCATAGGCGACAATCTGATGATGATGATCATCTTCAAAAATCAATCCCAAAATGTTTAAGGGAAGTAGGGGTGCCACTTTGGAAACATCAGCAGACAAATCCGAACAGACCTCTCTGTTCTCAGTTTTCTGTTAGGTGTGGATAAACTTAATCATGTCCTACTTTTAATATTATCAATCCATACTTTATTTTTTCCTCCTCTTCCTCTCTGCTCCTCGTCCTCTGTCGGACAGTCCCGGAAAGAGAATCATGCCCCATCACGTGCACAAACCATAAAAGTGGGACGTTTCACAATTATCAAGTGTTCTTATTGACCAGGTGAAAATTTATTTTGTTCTCATAAATACATTAGGTTTATCTCGTAGGACCTACACTAAAAACTAAAGTGCTTACGATGAAGAAAATGGTTAAAGTTCTCTTGTCTAATTATGCCATTCTGACGTTTCAAGCGGTTTCTTTTTAGAGACTGAGTACTATTTTGTGTTTAAGCTATGCTACAATAGTTGGTACAATAAATACACAAGTTTTTTCTGCTACGCTGCTGTCAGCGCCCATGTCTGGCATCTATAACAGAGTGATGACATACAAATACTCGTTATCAACTTTCTCTTGATGTCCATCTTGATCTTTGGGTTGAGAAGTAATGGTAATAACTGGTATGCCAATATGTTTGCTTGTTCCGTTTATTCTCGTTAAAACACACCCCCCTTCCCCTGTGCTCGCTTCATCTCTAGCTATAAAATTAGAACCCGATAGTCACACATTTTAACTAACTCCTCGAATTTAAAGAACTTTAGATTATCAATCATGGCGTTGTTAGATGTAATTAATGATGAAATCTGAACTATAGGCGTTTCAGTACGTTCCATCCAATACACTTCATTCTTGTGCCAGAGCTATGGATATATCTCATGTTAGCTGCTGAAATACTTATAGTTCAGCGAAGGACAATATCTATGTATTTATTTTATTTTATGTTCCCCCCAGCGTTGAACACGGTGCATAGGGCAGAGCTAGAGCTCTCCAGTTTGAGCGATGTGATGCTGCTTTATGTATTGCATGTACTTTGTTGAGACCTATAGTCATATCCTCGTTGATGCCTGTTCTGCGAAGAGTCTCCCTAGGTCTACCTCTTTTTCTTTTGCCATCTAGTACCAATTTTAATGCTTGTAGTGCCAATCTGTTTTCATTCCTTCTAAGTACATGTTCGATATAAATCCTATCGTGTTCTTCTTATTGTTGTAGAAAGATATTGCTGTTTAGTGTCTTCTCTTACTTGCATGTTCGACTTGAATTCTTCCCAACAAATATTTAAGAGTCTTCTAAGACACCTATATTCAAAAACTATAATTATGCCTTTATTTGCCTACGCTCAAGACAATACATTGATATATCGTGAATATTGCTTAGTCATCAGATCATCATCATGTAGACACTCCGGACACGTTCATAGGTGCTCCCATCTCATATTGAATATCCTTCAGCCTGCAGTTACTCCATGTTCCGGTTCTGTGAAGATAGATACATTTCCGTTTGATTCCTATATTCTGATTGCTTTTGCAACACCACGCTACACTTCCAGTTCCTGCATTCTAGCGATAGTTAAACAAGAAGAAATATGTCCCATATCTTCTAATTGACGTTGAAGTTGCAGGAAATCAAAGAGTTAGACCAGTTACAGGATTCGTGATTGTCAAAATCTCATTGGGGATTTCCATTAAAGGATAGAAATGGGGCCGGGATGGGGGGGGATCCTAGAAAAATTTTATAGTTATTGACAAGAGACAAAGAGTGGTGGGAGAGGAGGGAGTTGACAAAATATTGATTTTAACAAAATTATATTTTACATCAATTAAACTGATTGAAATAACTTCTTGCTGACATGTTATGCTAAGAAAGTTTAAAAGAAGGGGGTTACAAAATGTTGACATAACTATGCAGATGTGTGTGTAAAGGGGGGGGGGGTCTTTGAATTCTGAACAGTTGATAGATGAGGGAAGGAGAAATAAATAGCAACATATTGCTGAGATGATTTATGGACCACCTCCAACAGGAACATGTTGCTCTCAAGTTTGTCTTATATCTGAACACCATATGGAGGGAATCATATGTGGAACACGCATACCTTTTAACACCATATGGAGGGAATCATATGTGGAACACGCATACCTTTTAACACCATATGGAGGGAATCATATGTGGAACACGCATACATTTATGCATCTACAGTTGATTTTTGTGAAAACTATTGCAACCCTCTTCAAGATAGATTGTTATGAGGATGTTATTGTGGGTAGATGTGGTAGCAGATATGGTGAATGGATGTGTAAGTTAGTGTTTTGAGTAATATTTGTAGTGTGTTTATAGCGATAATTGTACGGGTGTTGTATTGAGAATGGGAATTATGTTATGGCAATGTGTTGGATAATGGGAATTTTGTTGATAGCGATGTGTTGGTCTCCTCGTTTTCCTTTGTGTTCGTTCTCACATTTGCTGATTAACAAGGTATAGACAGGAGAAAGGAATGTGTTGTATAATTGTTCCAGGTTGCCTGTGTTGATCATGATGCTGGTGCTTATGGCAACAATGATTTTTGCAATTATTATAATAAAAAAATGGTATCGGATGTGTAATTAATCAAATTAGTGTACATTAACACATATATCCAGTTATTTGTAGGTGAAACTAGGAAATAGGAGATGCAGTTGTGCGAATCAATAGAGCGATACATGATAACACACAAAATCGTCGTTTTGATCAAAACGTCTTCATCAAGAACATTCACAACATAGGTGCACTAGTAAGAATGGAACTGTCTACGTTCACATGCCATATCTATATATGGAAGAGTAAAAACTAGAAGGTCAGAGATGAAAGAATACACCATAAAATGGACACAATCTTTAGTTCTTACTCTTCTGGTGTTTAACAATATTTAGCTCTGTTATATGAACGTCGAAAGCATAATTTTTACAGGTCGTGTTTTGTTATGAATGAGTTTTTTAATAATAAAGACCTTTTGATCGACTTATTAACAAAACTTCATCCACCTGTTTCCTAGTTTCGTATGATGGGTTTCAGTTTTGCTGCAGTTATATCTGCTACCAGTTATTTTATATAATTGTACACATGTACGATTCATGGACAAACTACAGTTTTATACAAATAAATGACATTCAAGACAATGATCACGAGTTTAATCGGTACACAAATCTGACTAAATATTTGTATCGCTAGAAGATATTGGTATCCCTACACCACACACAAAATTGCAATCAACAACAACATAACAAATGGTAGAGATAATTCAAGAATATGTATTCATTGCAGGGATGTTTTAGGTATATCATTATTCTATAACTGAGTGGTTGTAGATAGTATGGGGGAGGGGGGGGGCTGTAATACATTTTGTCAAACATTAGGAGAAGCCGTCTGAAAACGTTTGACAATTTTTAACATGGAGGGGCGAGGGTGAAAAGTTGACGTCAAGAAAACTGTTTTCTACACACCAATTAAATTGAATATGACATTATATTTTATATGTAAAAAAAAGTATGTCCATGTTTTTGGTACTTTTTTAAGCAAAATAATTATATGTTTTTTTTAAAAAATGGTTAAGGGTAAAATGTGTTGGCATAATTAAGCAGGAGGAATCTCTGAATTCTTCATAATTGTTGATACCATTCGCTGGGGAGGGGGGTGTCGACATGTCAAATATTGACTAAAACTGTTGATGTAATTAATGGATATCCTTTATGAGACTGGTAACATATTATGTTCATGAAGTAGCGAATATTACATAATTTTTTGAATGTGTATATATCAAGTGACAAACTATTTCCATGACGTTGTTTCGGTCGTGGATACTCTGAACGCCTGTCATAGCTGGGCAAGCAGCCCTGCATTGTACAGAAACAGTTGTATACATTCTTCGATGTTGTTGGTCCATCGTCTTCTTGGTTTTCCTCTTCTTCTCTTTCTATGCACTCTTCCTTCCAGACTAAATCTTTCGATATCATTATGTCTCTTTAAGTGTTCAAAATAATGTACCTTCCATCTTATGACTACATTCAGAAGCCTCCATTCATTTAGTGTCATTTAATTCAAAATTTCTTTTTTTCCCCCTTGTCCATGATATTCGAAGGATATTTTTGTAGCTCCCTATTTCAAATGAAGTACTCATTTTGGATATTGCTTTATTCATAGTCCACGTCTCGTATCCGTATGTTTTCAGTTTGTTTAGATATAAATATTGGACCTCGCTGTATTGCTTTGTTGCTCTGTGATTAGCTATGTCAGTCCCTCAGTGGAGAATGTGTAGTGAGGAGATCTATGTCATCTGAATATTTTGTTCCCGCTATCTCGTACAACCCATATTTAATGGATGAAGCTCATTTTTCTCTAGCTCTTCTCTTACATTTTCATTATATTCTCTGCATAGATCTTAAAAAGACAAGGGAATAGAGTGCACCCTGTCTTACTCCCCTTTATTACAGATAAGCACTCTGACGTTTCTCCCTCCAATATTACTGCTGCTTGCTGTTCGCGCTGCTTATTGAGTGTAGTGAATTTTCTGAAAATGTTTACATGCAGTAAGTTGTCATTGCTTCTGAACGATCCGGATTTACATCTGCATGCGGTGAGAATTGAACCTGGTACCGTGGTCGTTCGAGACGCGCTTTCTACTTCTCCATCACAAAACTGGCATAATATGATATTTTAAAAACAATTTACTCACAAACCGAACTGAACAAATTAGATAGCATTTAGTCATCATAATCATTAAACTCCTAACATTTCAGGGTTATAAGGGTGTCACTCTGGAAACATCACCACACAAATTTCGCCATGCCTCTCTGTTATTAGGTCTTTGAGTGTGAAGAATCTTAAACCTCTCGTCATTATATTATCAATCCATACGTTTCCTGTGACCTCTCCTTCTTCTTCTATTCTTAATTGTTCCCTGCATGATATCATTGGAAAGAAAGAGAATTGTGCATCACTACATGACCAAGCAATACAAATTTGCGATTTCTCACCACTGTCATGTTCTTGTTGGCCTGCAAGATTATTTATTTTGCTTCTCACGTATATGTTGATTTTATGTTCTGTATAATGGACGGGAAATATTTGTCTGGAACACTTATTTTCAAAATCCTGTATTCTCTCCATATCTGCTAAATTGTCAAACTCTCACATTTGTACACACGAATAGGTAATAGCATGGGACAGATAAATATTCTGAACTAATAAAAGTCGACTATACATTTAAATATATGCATGAAAATTGACAGTTTATGCTCCACTACAGGAACTGGTGATCAGAGTATGTTTCGGGAAGGATTTAATGCATGAAGGAAAAATAATTATTAAAACATTACACTATTTATAGACGAATGAATGGTTAAGTGATCAGTACACATGTGTCGTTAGGATGCTAGTTCATATTTGAGTAAAATTAGCGTTTGCTGTTTCGGAGTCATAATTCACAATTCAAAAATAATCACAATGTAGATATTTTTATGTATCTCCAAATACAAGGATATGCTACGGAGTATGCTTCGTCACTGTCAGAGTTGGTTGCAAACAATCACTTGTGAGAGTTTCTTTACAATACTTTGAGCAACTCTGCGGAAACTTGTATAACATTTTATAACGTTCTGAAGACAATTTTCATCATTGTGGATAGAACATGAAAATACTGTTTGGACACTGATGCCAAACATTCGTTTATAATGGCTCTTATCATGACAGTGCAAATGCCTTAGATTATCATTGTATCACAATATACATGATACAGTGAGCCCTATTAGGAAATGATTTTCTAAGAGTGACCGTATAATAGAAAAATTATTTCACGCATTTGCTTACTATTGCTTATAATTTTGACATGCCATGCACCAGACATCTAGACTAACAAAAAGACACATTATGACGTCATAGTTAGGGGGATGTTACATCGGGATTTCCGATTGTGAATTAATTATCATTAGTATAACTAGATAAAAAATGCATTTCCAGGATAATATTTTGCATTATCTAATGTAGCGTTACCTATCCAGGATCTCCATGTTGTAGTTGTCAAACCTTTCATTGTGTGAGCAAGATGTCACCGGTTTGAATTCTGCTCAACGTCTCATTTATAAAGTTTATTTCTGTATATGGTACCTAGGGTTTATTGCTTGCAGCTATGGGTTATCTCTTATGAGGGGTACTATTGGCATGTGGCTTGCCGTTTTGTTGAGAGAGCATGTAGGATAACCCGAGTGTAATAAGAATAGTCATCTACACCTTTTCAAACTATTCTTTTTCTTTCTATATCCTACCTTTTCAAATTATTCATTATCTTCGTATATCCTACTTTACCAACATATTCTTTATCTTGGTATATCCTACTTTACCAACATATTCTTTATCGTGGTATATCCTACTTTAACAAACTAGTCTTTATCTTTGTATGACGTCACTGAAAGAGTTGTGTCGATGTTTCTCATTGACAGGAGACACATGGTACCCGCAAAACGACAAATACTCCGTGGCGACAACCAAGATCAGCATTTTGGACTATTCTGGAGAATGACTGGTTAGTCCAGTTAGTTTTGATTATAATCGACACTTTCTGAGACTTCCGTAGTTTATCCTTTTTTAATCTTGATGTATTTGCATGAACACACAAAATGGTACGCACGCACGCAGCACGCACGCACACGCGCGCGCGCACACACACACACATGTACAGAGACGCTGCAATATGCGGTTTCTTTCCAACAGAAAATGTCACATGTGGAACTGCAAAAACAGAACAGTCTTAATAACTAACACCATACATAATGATTAAATTATAATTCTTACAACCAATTGTAGTAGCTACATATACTCAATTTATATATATATTTATAAAAGTCACCATCATTATCGAAATCTGAAGCATCCCACCAGCGAACATTCTTTAATTCAATAGGCTTAAGAATCGCAGGTCCGGCTCTGTGGCGAAGTGGTACAGAGCGCGTCTGTGAAGGCAAAGGTACCGAGTTCGATCCTCACCACAGGCAATTGTGCATCCGGACCGTTCAGAAAGCAATGGCAACCTACTGAACGTATTTATATTGCCTAGAAAATCACCACAGCCAACAAATGCTGGGTTGATAGCTACGTCCTGGATAGGATATGCTACCAATAAGAACGGCAGAAGAATGATCCCATCGTATTGAAATTTACCTTTAAGTACTTTGTTACAATCATCAAAAGAGCATACTATGCCTACATTTTTTAAACAAGATACGAACACAGATCATGAAACTCAGATCATGAGTGATCATACATAGGGACACGGGGAAATGAAATGTAATCAAAATATTTCGTTCCAGTCTATAAACCGAAGCCTCGTAAACATTAGGGAAATTTTGAGGCCACTTCACATGGAAGACCATCCTGCATATTTTTAGTATGTCACTTTTCCAGTCTGTTTTGTGTAAGCTTCTATCATTGATATTTGAATCTCATCGTGGGCACTATTGATTATCTTCTCGTTAGAAATAACGTGCGTTTTGAGTGGTTGCGAAATTGCGGGTTAAAGTTAATGTTTTGTGAGAAACGCATGTTTTGACCATCGCACGAGTCCACCTTAAGCTACATCAGAGCGTACGATCATTAACAAAATTCATCAAATTCAAGCAAGAGTTTTCAAAGACAGTACTTAGTGGTATAGTATATAGATTCCTATTGTATTCTAAAGATAATAATTATATGTGTGGGGCTGTCCATGAATTGCTAAACTGCGGCTACAATTAATGTGTGTGTGGCGGGGGGGGGGGGAGAATCTAGTGAAGTTAGACAGTTGTTAACAAAGGGAATACAATTTAGACAAAAGTTGATGTTAGAAATACTGATTTTTTGTTTTTATAAATTTGAAAGTGTTCTAAAAATATAACACAAAACATGTATTTCTTTTCGTACGTTAAAATATTTTTTTTTTTTTACATAATACGCAGGTAGAGAGTGGCTCCCTGAATTCTTGAAAGTATTAAGAGGGTGGGGAGGGTAAAAAATTAATGTAAAAAAACGACGTAATTTATGGACAGCCTGCACGATCGACCAATCTAGTCAATGACGCATAGCATCTCAAAATGTGATTGAACAGAGACATCTAAGAAACAATATAAACGTACTATCTTCTTGACATATATTAGTTTCGAGACTTCTGACTTTATATACCTCTTCTTATATCATGTAATGATTTCTCTTTAGGAGTCAGATACAGAATACATTATTAGGATGCTAATTGATTGACTTCGGAAAACGTGTTGATTTAAGTTTCAGGAGAATCAGTGTTAGCGGGGATCTCCTTGAGGGGATCTCCCTGGCGTAGTGGTTAAGCTGTTCACTTTGTGTTCAAAAGGTCACGGGTTCGTATTTCTTTTTGGAGATCCCTGTGGATTATTACTTGAAACTTATAAGTTACGTGCTGTGAGTGGTACTCTCGGCAGGCGACATGCCGCTTAGCTGAGAGGGGCGGAGTACATATGGGAAACCGAATACAGTGAAGTCAATCTTCTACGGCTTTTAAACCTTTAAACCTTTCAGTGTTAGCTGAACGGATTAGATCCATCTGCAACGTTCTTATTTCATGTCTAGATTTCCTTGATGCTGTCTAATTATACTGTAATGGTTAAACTATATTAACTTTCTTATATATTAGATAGTGTACGTGAACGACCTCGTATTCGATTTAAACTTCTCCTTGCTGTTCATCCCCATACCTCTTCTGTGTGTACAATTTTGTTGAAACATTATTCCCCAGCCTGATCCTCAAAATAATGCCACTTTCCATGGCTTTACTCCGGATGCTAATATGCGTGACAAAAATCTTCACGAAATTTTGGCCCACAGTCATCTCAAGACTAATGTTCCAGACCATTTTGGCACAGTTCGTTGCAGACGCCAGCATTGTTACACCTGTCCTTATGTAGCGCAGATCAGCTCCGTGTATTTCGTAAGACCACATTCACTATCAGCCGTGCATCAACATGTGAATATCGTAAGGTCATTTACGTTATCACGGGTGTGACAAGAAATACATAGGTAGTTGCAAATGTAAAAGACTGGGTAACCATTTATGCTGACATCTTCATGCTATTAATCATATAACGTCTAACCCTGTCGCTTTATATTTCAATTGCGTCGATCATCGTGGTGCCTGTGATATTCAGGTTAATGCCCTAAGATCTTGCACCACAGGTGACAGTGTTTGTACGCTTTAAAAATAGCTATACATTGAAATTTGGTACCCTTGAGCCATTTGATCTTAAAACCAATCATTCATTTATTTAGAATTGGGGAGTGTGGCCATTGTTGTGTTGTTCATTTTGTTTACAGGCATAGTTGTTTTATTTCATTCTCATTCTCCATATGTTTTAATGCGTGACTTTAGGACAATACTTGTGTATATGTAAGTCATTGTTACCTTGGATGTCACTGTTTGTATGTCTGCCGTCTAATGCTTTTGTGAATGTGCCATTATTTTTTACTGTTTTTACTGTTTGTTCACTGTTTACCTTGTGTTTTTTGTTGTTGTTGAAAAAAACACCTTCAGGTTGAAACTGTCTTGTTTACTGTTATTCGCATTTTTTATACCCATGCCCTATAGTCTGATCGTAAAGCTTATCAAACTTGTGTTCTATGTTCTAAGTTGTCTGTTGTGTTGGTCACGAGTTATCATTGATACATCTGTTCGCACTACTACTTCTGTTATTTATGCAAGCATAGAAGTACACAGTCTTCTCGGTGCTAGAGCGGTTACTGGGACCGTCACATAAACAATGTTTGCTTAATTGTGTTCGATGTTTGAAAGACAGTCTCCCATTTTGTACTGACAATGCGATTCGCTGTTGTGGTGATGCTAAACGTCAAAAAAAAGCTGAATCGACGATATGCAGGAAATGCGCCATTCCTTGTATCAGTACAACATTTGATAAGTGAACCAAATAAATGCAGCTAGATTAAACTTGAAACACATCTAACATGTGAACTCACTAAATGTAGCTAGATTAAACAAGGCATAGGTCTAACATGTGAACCCACTAAATGTAGCTAGATTATACTAGAAACGCATCTGACAAGTGAACCCACTAAATTTAGCTAAATTAAACTAGGCACACATCTGACAAGTGAACCCACTAAATATAGCTAGATAAGATGAAACTAGCTACAGTCTGACAAATGAACCCACTTAAATGTAGTTAAATTAAACTAAGTACACATCTGACAAGCAAACACATTAAATGTAGTTAGATTAAACTAGACACGCAATGGTAAAGAAATGTAAATAAAAGATTTATTGTCTTTGCTTCATCTGTCCTATCAATTCCATGTGGAACATATAGCCATAAGTGATGCTTTCAAACGATTTATGTGTAGCATCGTCTTCTTGAATTATGCACGCGAGGTTCCAATCGATTTGATCTCTTCCTCCACATATTCTGAAGTGTTAAATCGGCCTTCCAACTCTCCTATTTCCTTGCGAATTCCAGTTGAGCTCTTGTCTAGTTATGTTGTCTAATTGTGTTGTCTAGTTATTTCTTCTTTCCGAAGATATACCATATTTATCTCAATTTATATTTCCATCTAGACTGGGCACCGTGTGTTCTCTTCAGCCACATTAACTGTTAGTGAATATACACATGTGTTGATAATTTGTTTAATATGCGATAGACTACATATTGACATACGACAAATATTTTGTCTGTGCACTGTATATCTATCTATGCATAGTGAAGTATGTATCTACGATCTATCTACATAATAATAAAACAATATGCGGTGAATACTCTACCCACAACATCAATATAGTTACTTTTCCCCAACAATGGTTGGCTGCGACATATCTCTAAAACGCTCTATCTCTTGTTTTGATGGAGCAATCTACTAGACTGTCTTCTGTCTGACCATATTGTTATATTTCTCTCCCATGTGATTCTCTGTCTCCCTCATGCCCTCTTCCCTCAACTTTACCGTCAAGTATGGTCTTTAATATCACATTAAAGACAATACAATTTTATAGTAATTATTAGTGTTAGGAGACGAGTTGAAATAATCACAAAATTGTTGAATGACATATATACAAGTGGACACATACCCGATGACCTGATGATATCCATATACATAGCCTTACCAAAGAAACCAGGGACCACCGAATGTGAAGAACAACGTACAATCAACCTCCTGGACCAAATAACCAAAATACGTCTCAGAATTATCGTGAAGAGAGTGAGAAACAAAATAAAAACAGAAATAAGTCCAGAACAATGTGGCTTTGTAGAAGGCAAAGGTACCAACAATGCCATATATTTTTGGAGAACAATAATAGAGACGTCTATAGAGGTAAAAATAGATCTGTACGTCTGTTTTATAGACTACACAAAAGGATTTAATAAAGTTAAACTTAGTGAAGTTATACACATGCTAGAGAATTTGAGCAACGACAGTAATGATTTAAGAATCATCAGAAACGTACTGGCAAAATACAGCAGGATTAAGAGTAGGAAATCAATTTTGCCCCTTTCAATAAATAAAGCAAGGAGTTAGGCAGGGATGTCACCAGACTTGTTCTCTTTATACAGTTAAACAAACACCATAATGCGTGCAATTGTTGATATCCCAGGAATATCAGTGGGAGAATATAAAATTAATAAATTTTAGATATGCAGATGACACTTCTAATTTCTAAAAGTGAGCACGACTTTCAAGAATTAATTAATGTAGTAGTCACAGATGTTAGAGAAAGGTCTCTTTCTAAATATCAAGAAAACAGAAGTAATGGTTATTTTAAAGAAACAAAATAGCACAACTAAAACATGGTTCACGAATTAAAATATTTAGGTAAATTACAGCAGATAAAGGAAGTTCAACAGAAATAAGAATCAGAATAGGACAGGAAAAAACAACATTCATAAAATGAAAAATAGATTGTGTAATATGACCGTGCCATTAGAGGTGAGGAAGAGAGTTCTTCAGTGCTATATAAGTCAAATACTAACATATGGATACGATTCTTGGACGAGAAACACACAGGACAGTGGGAAATTAGAGGCAACAGAGATGTGGTTCTATACAAGAATTTTGAGAATACCATGGACTGCCAAGAAAACTAATGTGGAGGTGTTGAAAGAGTCAAATGAGAAACGGAGCTTAATCAGTAATATAAGAAAAATACAATATTTATTCTTTAGGAAGTTTGGCGAACGTAGTCACAACAGACAAGATTGATGACAACATAGACCGAGGGCGACAACGTGAGAAAATATTAGCCAGACTAACAAACTGGTATGGCAGTGAAACAACAACGATCGTGATACATAATACTGGAGATAGGAAGTTGTGGTGAGCCATGATCGCCTACTCCATCCGGCATGGCACATAATTAATTAATTGTCTTTAACAAGGTATCATGTCCTTTATAATATACCCAGAATACTTTACGTGTTTAATATGTATTTCTGGTAATAGTTCTTTTCTAATATATTAATGTAGAAAAGATGTAGCAATTTATAATTTTAATTTTTTAGTTTGTGATTTGCTTAGATGTTGAAATTTTCCTCATGTCATTGAACGTATTTTTAGACATTCCTATTCTCCTTTTAACTTCTTTTTCAAATCTACTATCATTTACGATTATGTGTCCAATATATTGGTAGTGATCTACCTGATTTAATATCTCTTCATGTATACAGTGCTTGTGCGATTATAATCCTTTTCTGATGTTTATATATAGTCCATATTGTTTATTTAATTTAACAAATTGATATTCTTCTTCATCAGCGTTCATTCTCAAACTCCCACTGGATTTCTCTTGTAACAGGACAATGATCCTACAAGATGTCCAGTTGAATGTAGTCCAGAGAATGGAAATGCGTTGTGAAACAATACGTGATTGAATAGTTAATGCATTGAACTCTCCACCCACAAGCGATGGAGTATTTAATGTGGTGAATTCTTTACATACACGTGAGGGAAATAGTTAATGTAGTGAATTCTCTACCCACACTTGAGGGGAATAGTTAATGTGTTAATGAAGACAAACAGTGTTAATTTATTATACAGAAAAAACTACACTGTGTGTTCATATTGCGTTTGCTTTCAACTGACCCATCGGTAAATAACAAGTTTTCATCCATTTTCTCATGTACTGTGAATTATTCTTAAACGTATATTAATTATACCATTTTTCTAGAAGTGCATGAGTATCAAAGTATGGCGCATTTATATACGATGAATTAGCGATCTATAGGCAAAACGTAAACCGGCTGTTGAAAAACAGTGATCCATCTACCAATAAGTAAGGAAATTTCTCCCAACATGAAGAGAACAATCTCATAACTAGAGGTGAACAATTTCCCAACATAACTTTGAACAAGGTTTCAACACCAGGTGAACAATCTACAACCAAATATATAGAAACAATCTTCCGACATGAAGAATCAATCTCGTAACTAAAGGTGAGCAATCTTCCAACATCAAGAGAGCAATCTCCCAACTAGAGGTGAGCAATCTCCCAACATGAAGAGAGCAATCTCCTAACTAGTGGTGAGCAATCTCCCAACATGATTTTCAACAAGGTTTCATCATCAGGTGAACAATCTACAACAAAATCTATACTAGTACTGAACCGATTACCAGCTACTTTCAACTATTCAGTGGACCATCTTAACAATATCTCTTGAATCATTTACCAACATAGTTTATATACATATAATGAGCCGTCTAATAATAACATATACAAACATATGTTGAATTATCTCTATAAACATAACAAACAGTGAGATAACTACAAAATGTATTGAATCATCTCATATAAACTACACACAGGCTGTGAACTTACTACTAACATCCAGCGTATGATCTGTTATAAACTAATAATATGCAGTAAATCATCACATATAAACTACACACATACAGTTAAACATCTACAGACATAAACTACACACACGTAAACAACCGTCTATTATCATAAAAAAATTCTTGAGACTAACGGGAATTTAACCAGTCCGTTCTACGGCACCAAATCGCCTAGCAACAATTGCACACGCGTTTTTCAGTACTTGACTAACCGCATCTAAAAAAAGATGCGATTTCATCAAGCCATTCAAATCGTGCGCACAAAGTCACCCGAACGGACCAATCGAGACAAGGACTATTAATTTATCCATGTTTACAAGAAGACCTATCGGCCCTTGTATAACTAATACGGATATTATGTTATGTGTTTGTTGTTACTGAGGATATTTCAATACCTGTACGGGATGTTTGTTGTTGTTGAAATAGTCCTTGTCTCGATTGGTCCGTTCGTGTGGCTTTGTGCGCACGATTTGAATGGCTTGATGAAATCGCATCTTTTTTTAGATGCGGTTAGTCAAGTACTGAAAAACGCGTGTGCAATTGTTGCTAGGCGATTAGGTGCCGTAGAACGGACTGGTTCAATTCCCGTTAGTCTCAAGAATTTTAAAAAAATTGTCCTCTGGCTTCCTACTTCAATTTACTTGTATTATCATACAATGAACTATCTATCAACATAATTTACACACAACCAACGAACAGTCACTGCGGAACCTGAACATTATCATCTACACGCGTGTGATGAACAGTATATATTTTTGCATGAACCAACTACCAAAGCAATCTACAGACGTAGTGACGATCTATGATACACATCATACATAAAATATATATTAGCATGCATAGAACAATTTTAACGTCACCAAACATGCAGTAATATTGGAATAAAAGTACTCATAAATTAAAAAATTGATACAATAACTTCAAATGAGTTGTGACACACCTACACCATCTCCTAATAATAAACAATAAGTCACGGAGGCTGCATTTAACAATACGATACGGTATGCAATACGATACACAGGAATCCCAATGAGATATAAGTTTAGTTAAAAGTGTATGATTTTAATATATTTCTTTCTTATCAGTTCGTTTTCGGTTGTCATATTGAATATTTCAAAAATATCAGTTGTCCGCAGGATGATCTGAAAGAGTGCGTCTTGTTTAGGTAATGGTCATTGCTGGTTTCTTTCATATCTTCATTTTCTGGATACTTTCATTATACATTTTCTGATGTTGATCTATTGGATGACCGAACTAATCAGAGGAAATTATCTAGAGTTTATGAAGATTAATAATGCTGGTATCTTGTGATATGAATACAAGCTGAAGAATCTGACTTTCATGTTTCTTTCCTTATTATTACCGCAACGCCAATACTTTAATTATCTCCCGTTAGTGTCTTAATGGAGTGCATGGTTAGAACGCTGTTCTCAGAGCCTTGAGGTCCCAGGTTCAATCCACGGTTGAGATAGGATTTTTTTCTTCGGTAGGTATAATAAAATCCTTCCTGTACATGTCGCGGGCATAGTTAGTTAGTTAGTTAGTCGTTGGATCATCATCACTGCAAACTGGACATGTCCATAGTTGCTCTGATCTCTCCCTGAGTATATCCGCCATTACACTTCTGCTGACAGTACAGGTCCTATGCATGTTGACCATCATTCATCTGCGCCCTCCAAAATGTAAACTTTTAGCAACACCACATTTCAAGCTCTGATCTTTAATCCTGGCCATTGAAAAGGAATCATCGTCCACACTAGTCTCACTCTCGAGTGCTATAACTTTTAAGGAGTTCAAAACGTCAGCGCGATCCATTGCCCCATCGCCCTGTGCCATAATCGCGCATGACGCCAGTTGATCTGCTCTTTTATTGCCTCGAACATGTCCCAGCACGAAAGAAAATGTAACCCCTTTCAACCTCGCTTTTCTCAAGGCCCTAATCTACTGTTCGTGAACGAGATTCATTTGTACCTTCCTAATCATACCCATAGAGTCACTCAAGATGCAGACCTGCGTTACCTTCTGTAGGCATACCGACTCAAAAGACCGTGGTCACCACCATAGTCTCAATGGTTATACTACTCGTAGTGACCGAAAAGGCACCATTCTCCTTCGTGATCGTTTTACCTGCGCACTGAACTGTGAAGGCTCAAGCACTGCGAACATGTCTAATCACAGATCCATCAGTGTATATAATCACATCCACCTCTTTGATATACTCACTGACCAAAGCCTGCACTTCTTTCTCTACAGCTGTGGGACACCATTCTCTGCATTCTCTGCTAAGTGATATTACTAATCGCAAACAAGTTTTGAAATCTGTGGGTAGAGTTATCTATTCCGCACCTGCTGCCACATCCTGTAATCTGCACACGCTTTGTATGACACCCTCACCACGTCCCATCCACGACCTCCCTCTCTTGAGTCTGCTGCCTTCAATTTTCTGTATTTAAAAAATCAACTGGTGTTCTTTATCTGCATGTATTTGAAGGTACATTCGTGCTCAACAATACTGTAATCTGTGCTCAGATGTTGGACAGTCAAGTAGGTACCGCATGGCTTTTGTCGATGTGTCTCTTGTGCACCCAAGTATGATGCACATTGCTGCATTCTGGTTATTATCATGTCTTTCTATCTGATTTTGGCTAAGAGTCAGAATTGCCAGTGCATACTCCACCACAGCCTTCACCAAACCCTGATACAAAATAAATACAATATTTGCTCACACTGCGCAGAAGCCATAACCTTCATTGCTGCCAAGCCTTTGCCTGCCCTTATGATAACGTGGTCAACATGTTCCCTGAAACCCAGACTACATGTATCGGACATGTAGTGAATTATCCCATATAAACTGCTCACAGGCTGTGAACTTACTACTAAACTACAGCGAATGTTCTACTATAAACTGTTATGACAAATCAGCCTTTATTTCCACAACCGATAGAAAGCCTCCCTGCACTCCTTCACAGGAAAACATGGAGTAACGAAATGTTCCAAATAAAATTATAATTTCTGCTGGCACATTTATTTACATCTGGAAATCATGGTAACAATTCATGACAATTACAAAAACATTAAAAAAATATATCCCACAGTAATTACGTTACAGCCTCTTCAAGAAGCCTCTTCAAGAAGCTGCAACGTAATCAACAGGAAACATAACCATAATTTGAAATTTGTAAGGGAGGTAACAGTTAAATTGATTATTTTTGAGCTAATTATGAGAATAAGCACACAACTTTCTATCCAATCTGTTAATAAGTATTTTAATAATGCCACTTACATAGAAACATATCTATTAATCACAAATCTAAATTATATAACGATACAAAGCTATGTTGTGTAATTGTTAGATATTTAACAAAGATATTATAAATAATGCTAAGAGATGCAGGGTGCCTATAAAGTCGCTGTGCACTGACGTCACACAGATCCGCACTAAATACTAAGAATTTATATGAAGTTATTATTGGCTTTCAAATTACGACAACATGCAGAACGAAATTATCAGACTAGTAGATGATACTTGATAACAAGAGGCATGTAAGCACTAGTTACTAAAAATGAATTAATATTGTGGCAAAGGAATATATTTTTATAGGAAGGAGAATGTTAGTAGTGAATAAATATTTGTTTGTGTGAAAACCCCAGGAATTGCGAGCGATTAGCTCTGACTTCCTATGTGCAATTTTGGGTGGTTTATCTGAGCTTTATTTCATACACAGGAGACTTCAGCTTTTGGCTTAGTGCAATGCCTATTGAAGGAGTTTATACTCAGAGGGGGTCTATAATTGTATAGATGAAATGCTGCAAAGTTTCCACAAGAGAGCATCCATATAACAGCATGTCATCTACTAAGGTTTTCTGTTGCATGGGTGGTTTTTCTAGTGGGCCATTGGTGAGACCCACACATGCAACCGCATGCGTAATGAATAGATCTTCTTCTTCTTCAGCGTTCATTCTCAAACTCCCACTGGATTTCTCATGTAACAGGACAATGATCCTACAAGATTTCCAGTTGAATGTAGTCCAGAGAATGGAAATGCGTTGTGTTGCCATTTTATTTGCGCCAGTGGCCCAACACATCCGTCTTCGGCGGTATGAATAGATGTAATTTATGATTCGTATTAGACTTACCTATATAACCGTCAAGCACTAACTCTGCATCTAAGGTTGACAGAAACGGGCCTCCAACATTCTGTCGCTCTCCTTGGCTAAGCTGTGCGACATAAAGTACCTTTCCATCTCCTGATGTTTTCTTCCTACTTGTATCTTTCCCTACATCTTTCTGGCAACCCTTCTACGCCATGTATGTTTTAACAATAAAATGTAATTTGCTTCGTTGGTATTTAATTTAATACTAGATGTTTGAATGCTTCGTATTAGACGTTTTTTTTTTCGTCACTCATTGGTTTTTGTCGATTTCTGTGAACATTAATGTACAGTGAACGCATTACTTTATAATTATCATTGTTAGGGTTAGTTATGTACAACTGCATAAAATGTTTAAAATAAAGAAGAAGCCACAGGCGGTGAAATTAATGAACTATCAACAGTTCGTGAGAAGAGAAACATACACTCACACTCACGCAATGAACATTATAAAAAAATTCGAAACTAGATCAACATAATTGCTTAGAAATAACAGTGGACAAATTTATCACTGAAAATCACGGAATCAAGTTCCAATCAATGCTGAGTCATAAATCACTAACATATGAATCACGATTTGAAAAACTGAATCAACATATTAATTCTCAAAAAAGTCATTAGCGTTCATCAATTACCAATAAGCTTGCTAAATTTATATGATAACAAAAATAACTACATCATATTTGTAACATTGACTAAAATACATGGAATTCATGGCTTATGCACTCATAGTTGTTCTAAAGAATTTTGGTCCCTGAAAGTGTCAGCGGCCGAAAACTTTCATATTAGTTGTGTTGATGATTTTGACTTTCCTTTTTATCTACCTCAACAAAATCTGGATATTCGTCTTCAGCTGATAGCTTGGAGAATGGACTGCTTTAGGAAATGAACACCGTCCTCTGGTGCTCAGTTCCATCTCGCTATCGATGAGCCACGACAAATATCACTTATCAATGAGCCATGACGGATCAAACCATCACTGAGCAAAGGCGGAACTGACTAGCACAGAGCCACGATAGACTTGACTCCCAGTCGTACTCCCTACGTTATTTTTCGATTTTCTAATTGTATTGCGCGTATAACTGATTTATCTGAATGAATTGCTATCCAATAATTTAAATAACGGTTAATTAAAATATATATGTTTATTTAAAGAAAAACAAAACAAGGATACAGGGATAGAAACCATCTTACTGTTCAATAGAAATCATTTTCTGTAACAAAAGACATCATATCAATACAAATTACTGTAGTTTGGGTAACAGGAGAACACAACGTAATATTACTATTCTCAGGTTCCAACCATTGTTCTTGCTATATATTATCTGTTTTTGAGTATTGTTTATTTATTTTAAAATCCTGGGATGTAACAATAGGCAACAAATGCAGAGATCATAAGGTAGGTAATCCAAAAAGAAATTAATATGATGGTTGTCGGCCATTTGTATTTGGTAGGGCCTCCAAGTTCTCCCCCGACAGCAGGATGTCGACGGACCATTATTAAAGCTATTGCCACAAGTGCCATGACGCAAAAGACTGTAACAGACATGGCTAGATCCCCTGGTGGAACAACAAATTGTCTTCCATGTATTGCATGGTAGACGGCAGCGATTGTCCAAGCAATTCCGATGCCAAGAAAGACGTTGACAGCATTGCTGCCTGTCACGTTTCCAATAGAGGAATCAGCATATCGATCGTTCATGGCAGCCACTTTACTGGCAAATGTATCTGGTGATAGACAACATAAACAAATATTAAACAATAAAAAGCAATTGTTTGTACTCTTTCACATATCTCAGTCTATATGCTTCTAGATGAGTCTAATAATAGAGTTTATAACTATTACTAGATTCATTCGGATTCCGTCGGTATGAAATTTATTGGGTTTCTTACCCTATATGCCTCACATTACCAATGTGCATGCTAACCCGGCTCACCGTATGGCAACAAAAGCGAGTATAACATTAAAGCCATATTCGAGCTATATATATATATATATATATATATATATATATATATATATATATATATATATATATATATATATATATATATATATATATATATATATATATATATATATATATATATATATATATATATATATATATATATATATATATATATTGATATTAATGAACTGCTTTGTTGGATTCAATGGGTAAATGCAGATGTCGTGGTTAAAAGGTGGTTCTCCATCTTCGTTGACGAAAACCATTGCAACCTCGTTAAATGTCGGTTCATTATAGCAACGTTGATCAGACTGACGATCGCGCTTGAAGACAATGTTTACTAATGGGATGCCTCTTCCAGTTTGAGCAGCATTCTGAATCTCTCTTGTTTCGATATCACGAATCCACGACTGTGTTAGTCTATTGTGTTGAGGGGAAAAGTTGAAAAGGTTTTATCAAGAATTTCTCTTTCGCATGTAGCATTTGCAGCTTGTACATGTCGAACGTCTGTTGTTTGAGTATTATTCAAAACATACAACTGAGATAACTGAGGAACTTTGTTGTATGAAAGTTGTATGTGAGAAGTTCGATGATAAGTTTGTCCATGAACATTTTAAACATATGGACATCGACCTTGATAATCTGTAGTTTGTGCTCCCATTGACGCGTCAGAAAGAGTGCTATTTTAAGAGCGAATATTCTCGCGAATATGTGGCTATGCATAAACGAATCTAGTAATAGTTATAAACTCTTATCAGAGAGCATCAATCTGGAATACTCCAGCTTATTACCATGGATGTTTTGTGGCTTTGAGAGCATGATCTTTCCATTTCGATAACAGCTCGCAAACGTGCCATTGTTAGGTTCGCCCTAAAATATTTAGCACAACAAATCGACACATAATATCGAAAATTCCAGTTATGTGCAGCAACATGACCCTCAGTAAACTTTGCTGCCTCAATTGGAATTGAGGCTTTAATTCGACACATTTATAACAATAAGTGAGCCGTGGCATGTGCAGTTCGATGTCTCAGTATTTTCTCAACAGTTTCATGCTGTCTGTGACGACTCTAGTATTCTCTATTCATAGCTTGTTGATGATCTCTTTGCGCTGGTGATTCTAGTTTAGCTCGACGCCGATGCAAATCAGCATCCTTAACAAGTCGTGTTTGTCTTTGTTGAAGGGTTTTAGATCAATTCTCTGTATGTCTCTTTCAATTCAATGTCTATTATCTGCATCACTTGCGGCAAGTATCCGAGTGAGTAACTCTTGGCTTCGAGGACTCAACCATCTAGCCTTTCGCTCTTTTGGCTTTTGACGCGCTCTTGCGATTGAATCATATTGATCCATCATTTAAAGCAAATTAAATGTATATTATTTATATAACGTATTTTTAGATAACTTTAACCACAAGCCGATACAGAAATTTACCTGTTAGCGCATCAATAACATTTGTATACAAAAATCTTTTAACAAATTCAAGTAGGAAGCAAGAAAGCTGAATTGAACGGGAATTGAACAGGTACTAATTTAATTCCCGTCGGTCTCAAGAATTTTGAATTTATCTTTGTGTTTCCTACTTGAATTTACTTGTATAAGCAATTATTTGAAGCAAAAGTGTACTGCCTATATATTATTTATGTTTACAAGAAGACTTATTGGCCCTTGTAGAACGAATGCGGATGTTATAGGTTTTTGTTACTGAGGATACGTCTATACCTGTACGGGATGTTCGTTGTTGTTGTAATAGTGATTGTCTCGATTGGTCAATTCTCAGTGAATTGAGTACACAGTTTGAATGTCTTGACACAATCGCATCTTTTTTTTAAAGATGCGGTTAGTCGAGTACAGAAAAACCCGTTTACTCTAGTTGCCATGCGATTCGCTGTCATTAGAACTGACTGGCTCAATTCCTGTTGGTCTCAAGAATTTGTAATATATACTCGTGCTTCCTACATGAATTTACTTATTGAAGACATAGGCATTTCTCTTCATTGTTCTATTTAAGAGTGACATTTCTATTCATTGCTCTATTTAAGACAGTGAAGTGTCTACTCGTTGCTCCATGTAAGCTATTTCATTTATTCTCATTGTTCTATATAAGACAGTTGCAATTCTATCCATCACCCTATGTAAGACACTGACATCTCTACTCATTGCTCTATTTAAGACAGTGGCATTTATATTCAGCATTGCTCTAATTTAACTAACAATTGTAATCAATGAATACCTGAAAAATCAAATAAAATTGAAATTATGTATTATTACCTGGAACGCTGGTTCCTAGAGCCACGAACGAGATAGCCGTTACGGAGTCTTTTAGTCCCACAGTGCAGCCAAAGCTTGCAGCTAAGTCTCCAATGACTGCTGTCAGAAATCCGATCAGGAGGATGGACACACAGAAACATGCCCAACCGCTGAAATAATCTGGGAATAGAAGATGCAGTCTTATTTCACGTCAATTCAATGGCGTTCCAATTACAACAAGCGGTATTTTATATAATTCTTATTTAAGTATTATTTTTTAAATATGATCTTAATAACATTTATGTGGTAGTTTATAGGATATTAGTTATGTTTATGTAGTATTTTATAGGATAATGATTACTTGTATGTGGTGTTTTATAGGATTGATTGATTGAATGATTGAGAACTCCAGGAACTGCGAGTAATTATGGCGTAAGTGTGCAGTGGTGTGGTTTTTCTGAGCTATATTTCACAAACAGAAGAAATCAGCTTTCGGCTTAGTGCAATGCCTATTGAAGGAGAAGTATACTCAGAGGGGGTCTATAACTGTATAGATGACATGATGCAAGAATTCCATAAGATAGGCCACAATATAACGACATGTCATCTACTTAGGTTTTCTGATGCATGGGTTGTTTGTCTAGAGGGCTATTGGTGAGACACACAGACATTTTATAGGATAGTGTTTATGTGTATGTTGTATTTTATAGTATTTTATAGTATAGCAGTGTTTTTCCTTTATTGTCCTATCCAATACATGGTCATAGCCATGATCCAGAAGCCATGCTGGAAGTTGGATGTGTTAGCTCAAAAAGCGCAGCTACGCGGTAAACCATGACGCAACGCATCTTTTTCTTCGAATTTTATCTTGATAATCTGCATTAGGTTGAGAACGAACGCAGAAGAAGAAGAGTTGTGATTTTGTGGTATTTTACATGATTTTAGTGCATATTTATATGACATGTTATAGCATTTATTGTGTATAAATGGTAATTTATAGAGTATTCGTTTAATATAAATGTATTTGATAAACTCTTAGATTCAAATAAACATTGCAGGGTACAAATTACATGATTATTATCAAATGTAAAGTGGACGTTTATAGTCATATGTAAATTGCACATTTATAATCACATGCTAATTTTACGTTTATAATCACATGTAAATCGTATGTTTATTGTCACATGTAAATTGCATGTGTATAGTCACATGTACATTGCATGTTTATAGTCACATGTAAATTGCATGTTTATAGTCAAATGTAAATTGCATGTTTATAGTCAAATTTAAATTGCATGTTTATAGTCAAATGTAAATTGCATGTTTATAGTCAAATGTAAATTGCATGTTTATAGTCAAATGTAAATTGCATGTTTATAGTCACATGTAAATCACTCGATACTGATCTATCGTACAGAAGAATAACTAAACTATTGATATTGATGGTAAGTTCAACAATGTCTTTACCTGTTGGAGGCACAAATGCAAACATTATCTTCCAGAACAGGGTCAAAAAGTGCATGACGTAGTCCAGACATGATGGTAATTTTTCCACAGCCTCTTCGTCGTCATCATCTTCATCAGCTGGTTAGTGAAGAACCAAATATTTATTAGGTATTATCATCTAACAGACTGGGGGTATTTTTCTCTGCATCGTAGCTAAAAGTAATAATATTGCCAACAAACATTATTATAAGTGAACAATTTCAGTACAACTTATAATCCTATAGTAAAGTATGCGATAAGCACACACAGATCAAAACGTCAGATATTTACAAATATGTCAAATATGCTTATTTACACACAAATAAAAACGTCAGATATTTACAAATATTTACAAATATGCTTATTTACACAATACGTTATAATTTGAAGAAATCGATGTGCAAGAAATGGTCTTCTCAAAAATATGTTTGCAAGATATTTGTAGATTGTAGATTTTACTTATCTTTTCAGAAATGTTGCTTTTAGAGAATATTTATATTTCAAACAATTACATTTTGCTCATCACCCATATGTAGGTACTGTGAAAACAGTCCAACTGCCATTTTCGTTCTTGTTTCCCATTAATGTCTACCTCTGTATTTTGTGGTTAATTGATTTCAATATTATATCAATAAATAATCAATAATTAATAGAAATATTCATTTTTAGGGTTAGGGTTACGGTAGTTGTGTTTTACATATCTAATCCTAACCGTAAATATAATTATTTTTAAATTAATAAGTGATAAACATAAACATAAAAGCAAGGGAAATAATCACACATGTAGGCACAAATTGGTGGAACGGGAGTTGGACTGAGATCATAGTACCACTATTTAATAATTTAGAAGAAATATTAATTTACAAAAATATTAATGTCCATCTCTGTGGCGGTGTGGTACAGAGCCCGTTTTTTTGGGTCGAACCAATGTTTCGAAATGGCGGTCGATACACACGCATTGTTGTTGAAATATTTCACAATATGAAGAGATGTGCGCATTCATGTCTTGGAACCTGTGGTGAATATTTTCAAAAACTGTTATCATGAAATTCCATTGTTACTTTCTAGCTTTCCTAAAACAGTGCTGGACTTATAGCAATAATTATTGCAACTATATTAATGACTTTTCTTGCACATTCTCTGATGACGTCATTTTTCAAATTTGTTCTACTTAAAAAGTGTAGTGAGCCTTTACACAAAATGTGTACATACAATACTAAGGTCTCAATGATACACTTGTTGTTCGTCCATCACAAGTGATGATGACCATTTGTTACATCCACTTTTGAAAATTCAATTTTAGTTATGTCCTTGATTATGAGTTCGTAGATGCATAATGAGCCCTATTCGAGCTGTAAATGTCCTTGGACAGTTTGGACATGGAATGACGACTGTAGACGGATCTTGGTCTATCCGTGACTTTCTAGCTGCTCTCCGCCGTTGAGCTGCTGCATTTCTTTTCTTTTCACAAGATGATGCGCTCTTTTTTATTCTAGAACGCCATGTAGATCTATTGTGTGCAAGTTCTTCCCATGTATCGTGGTCTATTTCAAAGGCTTTCAGTGAGTTAACGAGTCCTTGTAGCGCTTCCTTTGGCCACCTTGAGATCGTATACCCTTCTCTAGCTCACCATAAAGAAGTATCTTTGGCAGACGATGGTCTGACATACGCACCAAATGACCTGCCCAACGAATCTGTGTCTGCATCAGGATTGTGTCAATGCTTGGGATACCAGCTCTATCAAGGACAGAGGTATCTGGTATCTTGTCTTGCCATCTGATGTTCATAACTTTTTTGAGACAATCTGTATGAAAATGATTGAGTTTTTTCACATGACGTCTATACACAGTCCATGTTTCACTAGCGTATAGCAGCACTGGAAGTACCACTTCTCTGTAAACTTTCAGCTTAGTCTGTAGGTTAATGCCTTTTCTACGCCATACATTTGCGTACATTCTGCCGAAAGTACTGCTTGCTTTGGCGATCCTTGTATACACTACATCATCAACGTTGGCATTTTGTGATAACGTACTGCCTCGTGAATGTGAAAATGACTTGCACTGGGGATTTTGATTAAAGTGAGGAAGAGTTGTGCAAAGCGTCGCCCTCACTATCCTTAATGATACCCTTAATACATTCTAATTCAATACTGTTGTGGGGTAGAAGTTGCTATTCACTTTGTGACAAAATGTAAAATTGATGGTATAGCAGCCATATTGTAACTGTGGTTTTGTGGGAGGGAGGAGAGTGAAGGATATTAAATATTTTAACTTTGGGGTGCAGAAATAATAAAACACCATAACTAATACCATTGTTTACGTAAATTGCACCTTTTAGGTATGCTGTTTTCAACCGTGGATGTTAATACATTTTGGTTATATCAGAGATTTAGAAATATCTAAAATAGTGGAGGTCAGGGTTCTGGCAATACAAATAGCACGTACTCTTTGTTTTTACTACTATATTAATATACATATCACTTTGCAGCCACCCTCATATAGTCAATATCTGAAACTAAAAACACGTGACCAACGAAAAGTTCAGAGGAGACAGACAATAGTACTTACGTACAACACATGTTTTCGATGTTTCACTTGAACACAACAGACAATCAGGCTAAACGACAAAGAGGTTATGAGGTGTAAACACGGAAACACAAATTATAATAGATACGACATTTTCACCCTTTCTAACTGTTAGTTCATTCTCAAGAATAAGTAAATCAAACAGTGAAAAGCTTTTAAAACAGTAGAAAAAATGTTGCCACAATGTTATAGAGGCACCAGATACATTACTGACATGTAAACAATGTGAAGTTCAATGTGACAATCTAGTAATACAGAGTGAAAAATGCTTAAATAATGGTAAATAATAGTAATTTGTTTTTTTGAGAGTGAAAAAGGAGAACGTTTGATATTATTAGTGCTAATTTGCTCAATGTGTAAGTATTAGCGCTGCAGTGTGGCAGACTGAGGGGCTAGCCGAGAGGCGGACAAGGCAAAATTGAGAAAGAATAATACTATAGTCAACTGTCCTTTATTTTGCTTTGATAGTTCTTTGTTTTTTAAATAAAACAATATAGTAAGAAAATAACTATTAGTAAATTTTGAAGGCATGAGGTTATTGACAAGAGTTAGTTTGCGTGAATATTCAACCAATCTTGACCGAAACACGAAACTGGACGGGGAGAATAAAATTGACAAAATGGTTAAGTTAAGGAAAGTTAATTAAAGTTAATTAAAAATTGTTAATTTACTCACCACCGAGGAGTTCGTTTAGTCATTAATTAGGGTTGAGAAAGGTTGTTTGATGTGTATAGATTAGAATATTCTAGACAACTTTTGCGCAACAAAATAGGATAAAAACTGGATTAGTATCAAAACATTTACGGGAAAAAAGAGTGAATGCTCATGCATGTTCAGGAAGATTTTGATCTAACATATTCCCAAAAACGTAAATGTAGCGGATTGTAATCAATTTTGAGTGATTAGTCGTTCATTTGGCAGCAACCAAGTAACTTCTCAGCACTGTAACGAAGGATTAATCGAGGAACTGTCCATGTAGCATGACATGGTTCATCAAACACTGTTGCTTTTGTAAAAGGATGTTGGAATGCAAACTGTACAACGAAGAAATATTGGAGGAATTTGTCGCATGTTGGATTTCTTAGGAGCTCCTATGTTATTGTCAAAAGTGTTAGAGCGTAATTGTGTAAATTCCAGTGTTTAAAGATAGGATATTATAATTAGGAGTGTGTAGATGTAGATTGTGATAAAAGCTTACATGATAGAAATAAAATAGCAGTAGAAAGTTTATTAATAATTTTAACGAAATTGAGCTAATTGGATAGGTCTTTGTGCAGTACGTCGAAAACGTGACACCATATATGGTTCACTTTTGATGGAATAGTTTCAGAAAGAATATAATATTGTCCCAGAATATGTGATATTCTGATGGTTTGCCAGAGAGAGATAGAGAGAGAGAGAGAAAAATAGAGTTTGCAATTTGAGAAAGGAAGGAATCTCTCCTACGAAAATGTGGCTTAGAATAGAGGTAAGAAAATTGAGAAGTTTCTTTCTCAAGTGTCGTCATTTGTTCAATTCAGCAGAACATTACTCACCACTAGGAGTTTGTTTAGTCATTAAGTAGAATTCAGAGAGGGTGTTTGATCTCTCCAAAGTAATTGATCGCACCGTGTTATAGAATGGTGCATTTGGTGTCCTTGCATTAATCAGAAGGGAAGTTATTAAATTGCAGAGGAATTAATTTTAAGACTAAACAGAGTTTCTGTCTTTTTTTGAAGCCTTATGTACCGAATGAGCCTGTGTGAAATGTTACTCAGCTTTCCAGTTTAGTCTTCATCACAGTGGAAGTATTTGTAGCTTCTTTTCTTGAAACTGCAGCGTATTTGTATGAAGCCTTACCAGAGTTCCTGCATTTTTTGAAGCCTTATTTACCAAGTGAACCTGTGCGAAAGGTTACTTATCTTTCGAGTTTGTTCCGGGATACAATCAGTCGAAGACCTTGAATTTGGATGAACCTGTTGTCTTTTTTTGAAGACTCAACCAGTCAACGTTATCTTGGGAGCATTACCTTCGGGAGTAGAATATGTCCGTTTCCAGTCAATGTTATGGCTTAGTGAATAAACTGTGAACACATTACGTTATCAATGTCACACCCCAAGTTGTACTGTTTAAATGCACTAGATAATGGATTCGACAAGTTTATGAACAGTGAACACTACGTTATCAATGTCACCACTAACTTCTTTTTCGATTTTGTTTGGATAGCCGGACCAATCATACAATTAACCTCGATAACAGTTAATTATTGACTTGAATGATATGTTTATAATGACTGTCAATCAAGTTTTGAACTTTCATTTTAGTGATAATTACGTCGATTGTTGGAGTAGATAACCTGATTTGATGTTAGAAACAATAGGCGTTTAGCCTATAGTCATGGAATCAACTGCCTCCTTTCCTGTTAGTATTGTTAGTATTCCTATTAGTCTTTCCTGTTAAAGACTGAAAAAATATTTTATATGTCATAACATAGATTGTCCTCACGTTATTCGTGTCCATGACAGAAAGTTGTTAAAGATATCTATATGTAATACAGTTTCCTTTCTGTTAGAAGCTAAGACTTAGTTAAGGTTTCAGATGGGACCAGCCTCACATAGTTTACAGCAGAACAACGAACATCAGAAGAAGTACTTATAACACCAACAAAAATTCCAGATTTGGAAACGACTCTACTGAGAAGGAAGAAGATGAACCACAGACCATAAAATCAACATACAAAAAAAAATAAAAAAATTCACAAAGACATAAAAGAAAATATTTGGAAGTTATAATATCTACCAAGAATGTGATATAGATAAGAAATTAGAAAAAGAACTACGTTTAAAAAACGTTGGACCGAGTTTAGAACACACACACAACACACTTAAACCCTTTCATTCCTTTCATACAGCAAGGTTAGGTTGCAAATTGCTATAGTCGTTTGACATTTATTCTGAACGTTACATTTTTGTGACTGCTGTCAACTGATTACGACATTGTTTTTCCCCCCCTGGTATTTATGAGATTATATCTTTACACAGTTTCATGTGATTCGACATGACATTTATAATGCGAAAACCATTTACAAAGGCAATTAGTGGCATGGAAAATGGTATAGACGAATATGAGTTGGTACGTTTTCATTATGGGAGCGCTTTCAATTTTAAAATTAATTTATTCGATTTTTGTTCATATCTTAATGACGTTTTTGACAAAAACCGCCTTAAATAGAGTAGAGGGTATTTACCAGTTGGTTTTGCTATTGTCCTAAAAAGCAATGTCATTATGTGAGCTTGCACACTTAAGGGTGGATATAATCACCTACCCCCCCCCCCCCTCACCCCCCACTCTGAATTGATAGAAGTCATCGACGACAAAAAACAATTACGAAGATGTACTAAACTAAATAGTCTTACATTGATGTAATTAACATGGATATAGTATAACGATGTACACAAAGATCTAGCAAAGATACACTAAATTTTACATGGATATAGTGTAACGACGTACTCAAAGATCTAGCATAGATGTATCTTACTTGGAGAGATAATAAAAATGTATTTACCATCTAACATAGATATAACTTACTTGGATAGATAATATGGATGTACGCGAAGATACAGCTTAGTTGAAAAGATGATACCGACTAACTCAACGATCTAGAAAAGATACAACTTTCTTGCAGTGATGATACAGACGTATTAATATAGAATAGATATAGCATTTTATAATTCGCATTTTAGCTTGTTTGCAATTTGCTCAAATGTTAATGTTTTCCTCTTGTCATTGAAATTACTGTTATGTCATTCCTATTCTCCTTTTTAACTTCTGTTTCATATCTGCCATCATTTGTGACTATGTGTCCACAATATTGTTAATGTTCTACTTGGATATGGGTGTACTCAACGATCTAGCGTAGATATAACTTACATGTAAAGATGCTAAGGATGCACTTAAAGATCTAGTATATATATATATATATATATATATATATATATATATATATACAAATTACATGATCAGATGATAAATATGCACTTAAAGATCTAGTATATATACAACTTACGTGGAAAGATGATAAATATGTAGTTAAAGATCTAGTATATATACAACTTACGTGGAAAGATGATAAATATGTAGTTAAAGATCTAGTATATATACAACTTACGTGGAAAGATGATAAATATGTAGTTAAAGATCTAGTATATATACAACTTACGTGGAAAGATGATAAGCCTGTACTAAATAATCTATCTTAGATCTAGAACAGTTTTACAAAGTTGTTGTCAACAATATTGTTTTTACACTAACGAATATGTTCTAATTGGAAATATTTTTTAAATAAAATATCTGAGAAAATTATAAAAGTAATTTTAAAAAGATAATGCATCAAGGAAATAATAATTATGTCACAACTTGTTAAAATAAAACGGTCGTTCAGACTAAAATCAACAGCGTTAAGGATCTTTTGGCAGGGAGTGTAATAATATGATGTGTTCTTGCTCTAATCATTCTTTAGAAGTTGTTTCTCTGCCACTTTACATTAAGCTGTTAAAACCCGAAGTTGACATCTTTATTCACACAATATTCTACGTTTAGTTTAGGACGACTTAAATCAAAAAGTGAGATGCGTCTAAGGGAGCTTCTGTACGCAGACAATGCATCACTTTAAATTTGTAGCATATCCTATTCAGGACGTAGCTATCATCCCAGCATTTGTTGGCTGTGGTGATTTTCTGTGCAATATAAATGCGTTCAGTAGTTTGCCATTACTTAATCAATGATCCGGATGCACAATTGTCTGTGGCGGAGATGGAACTCGGTACCTTGGCCGTCACAGACGCGCTCTGTACCACTTCGCCACAGAGCCGGACAATGCAGCAATAGTTGTTCATAATGACTCAGTAAGGGACAAGACATATATGCTATTTTGTCAAAATATTGATGCAGTAGGAAACATAATGATTAGAAACCTGAAAATTGAGTTAGTACATAGATACGACTACATGGGATCCACAGTAGCTACAAATCTCTCCCTTCACGAAGAAGTAAGTATCTGAATAGGAAATGCTGCCACTATGAGGATAAACTGTCGAGAAGAGACTAGAAAAAGTAAACGTTGGCCTCGGAAATACAGATAGAGAACTACCGGACATATGATATGTACTCAGTGTTCTCCTTTATGGGTATGAAACATGGACAACATAATCACAACAAGAAAAACAAGCTTAACATCTTAATGTAAGATGTCTCAAAAAAACCTTCACGATCAAGCTGTAGAATAAGGTTAACAACTATAAAATCATGCAGGGAACCATGCTTCCAACAATATTTCCAAACTCATTTGTCTCGGACATATACAGAAGATGAACAACAACGGTATCCCCAAACAAATACATTATGTAGAACTCTGACATGGTGATACAAGAGTAGGCAGATCAACGTTGCGATATATAGATGTACGCAAGTCATCAATGAATACTTTTGTCATCGCTTCTGACAGCTGGTAATAAGATGGCACAAGATCGCGTGACATGGATAACAATCCTGCATAGTGGTGCTAAGAGATGTGAAAAATCAATGCTGAACAGGGCAGAAGAACGAAGTTTCAGACATAAGATCAGTCCAGCGATGACACTGTCCCATGCTTATTCTGAAACAAACAAAATCGCTCATTGATCGACAGATTTAACAATGAAAATAATTTTGCGGCCTGAGCCGATTAGCTTTGTCTTGTACGGACTTGTTTTTCCAGACCGGTCTGTCAACAGGAATAAGGTCATATAATGCTTAGCTGTACTTGAGAGTGATGAACAGTGTACATTTATTACAAGTCTTGGAACTGCCTCACCTAATAATCGTTAACACTACTTGACTTGTCTTTAAATAATCTATTGATTTAGTTTAATTAAAATTCAATTATACGATTTTATGTGGTAGTGTCAAGAAAAAAATTAATAAAAAGGCTTCGTTACAGGTAAAGAATACTATAAGAAAAAGGGATTAATTTACTTTTATTTGCGACCGTAAACGTACATTTCAGGTAAATGTAAAATTTAAGATGCATAATTATGTGTAGCTAAGAATGTTTATATTTTAGTCTATTTGTATAAATATGCTATAATTTATTATTGTCTATCCCCAGGTGGATAATGGTCAGAATATCCACACTTGCCGTTAAGCGTAGGGGTGGTGACTGGGAGCTTCAGTTGTCTATACAAGGCCAGATATGTCGCCCTGGCAAAGTTGAATCGGTATATGTTCATGGTTGTCTTGATGTTATCTATCCATCTTATTCTAGGTCTTCCTCTAGCATTGTATCCGGATCTTCTTTTGCTATATGTTCTTGTTAATATTTGGTTTTAATATACAAATACTATTAAAGAAAATCATATTCGTACTATACTGTACTATTACATATGAATTGAATGAACTATTAGATGTAAGATGAATATATATATATATGGCATGTATCAGTCGAACCTATCGTGGTTCGAAAGCCTATCATTCACAATGTATTGACGATGTGATTAGTGGCTCCTAAAATTATACACTAGTTGAAAAGTAATGTCGTAAACAGGATATGCTTCATATATATATATATATATATATATATATATATAATATATATATATATATATATATATATATATATATATATATATATATATATATATATATATATTATATATACACATTTGACAATATAAACAAAATAAATCAAAATATAATTGCTAGGTCGCTTTTGTAGAATTGAAAAATGCTGGAGCTGTGCGAAGGAACGTGACAATTGTGAGTGCGGTATACACAGACATATGTTGCAATCTTCTAAACCTATGGTGAGCTTATGTGTGTGCAACTAATTAAATGTGCATACTATCAGAGACAATTACCAGTACATGAGATAGAAGACCGATGATGGAAATGATAACGAATGTCATTGACGCGACATGACACGAGTATGCTTTAATAAAGTCACTACCGTGCATTCATCATACTTGTCTGAGATTATTACAGCCTAAACATTCATTTTTTCTAGATAGGTTTATGTAAACCTAAACATTCGTCTTTACCTGAGAGATCTATGTAAACCTAAACATTCATATTTGCTAGAGAGATCTATGTAAACCTAAACATTCATCTTTACTTGAGAGATCTATGTAAACCTAAACATTCATATTTGCTAGAGAGATCTATGTAAACCTAAAAATTCCTCTTTGCTAGAGTCATCTATGTAAACCTAAACATTCCTCTTTGCTAGAGAGATCTATGTAAACCTAAACATTCATCTTTACAAGAGAGATCTATGTAAACCTAAACATTCATATTTGCTAGAGAGATCTATGTAAACCTAAACATTCATCTTTACGTGAGAGATCTATGTAAACCTAAACATTCATATTTGCTAGAGAGATCTATGTAAACCTAAACATTCCTCTTTGCTAGAGAGATCTATGTAAACCTAAACATTCATCTTTACTTGAGAGATCTATGTAAACCTAAACATTCATATTTGCTAGAGAGATCTATGTAAACCTAAAAATTCCTCTTTGCTAGAGTCATCTTTGTAAACCTAAACATTCATCTTTACAAGAGAGATCTATGTAAACCTAAATATTCATCTCTACTAGAGAGATCTGTGTAAACCTAAACATTCCTCTTTGCTAGAGAGATCTATGTAAACCTAAACATTCATCTTTGCTAGAGTGGTTTATGTCAACCTAAGCGTTCATCTTTGCTAGAGAGGTCTATGTCAACGTAAATATTCATCTTTCTAGAGCGGTTACGTCCACCTAAGCATTTATCTTTGCTAGAGAGGCTTATGTTAGCCTAAACATTCATCTTTGCTAGAGAGGTTTATGTCAACCTAAACATTCATCTTTGCTAGAGAGGTCTATATCAACCTAAATATTGATCTTTGCTAGAGAGATTTATGTCAACCTAAAATTTAGCTTGTATTAAAAAAAAGAAATGGCAAAGAAACAAGAATGAGTGTTGTTATTGCTATCATTATTACAATTATAAGCCAGTAGACAAAGACAATTCACGAGGGGGTTTGGTGTTCATACTCAATCTCCCATTAGGAAATCTGAACATGACACAGAACACTAGGAATCATGGGACAAAAAGTGGGTAATCCTTGCACCCACACCCCACCCTACCTCCTATATCAATGAATGGTCTTTGCAAAAATGATCGTTAAAAATCCCACAAAAATGACAAAACAATTTTAGGTAAATTACTAACTCCCCCTTTTTTCCGAAGACGCATTAACAACACTGTATCATTATTAATATTATTATTATTATTATTATTTTTCAGTTATTATTATTATTATTATTCGATTATTAACATTGTTATTATTATTATTGGTATATAAATAGAATAAAACTGTCACGATGATGTTACATGAGATAATTACTATATTTCGGGTTCGCAAAAAGAATTCTCTCAATCTTCGTCTCCTTCTGCGTTCGTTCTCAAACTCCTGCAGATTAGCAGGATGTAGTACGGAGAACGGAATGCGATGTGTCATGGTTTACAGCATTACTGCGATATTTGCGCCTTTCGGCCTGACACATCTGCCTTCAGCATGGCTTTGGTTCCACTGACCCTATATTGGATGGGACAGCCAACTCCATCCCATAACCTCCTTAGTCGCCTCTTACGACATGCATGGAAGGTAAACAGTGTTGCTATTCAATGCTCCGCTTTCGGGCCCCGGCAACACACGGACGATTCTCTCAATAATTTAGCGTCAGAGCCCTAATAATGATAATATGATTCTAATAGTAATAAATAGTTAAAGTTCTTTCAACTTTGAAATGTCTTTTTTCAATGTTTTGGTTTTTAGTCCACATTTATGTATGTTTTATTGAATATTTCGTCCTAATAGCTATTTAAAAATATGAATTGTTTAAAAGATTTTAATTAAACAGACATTGAGAAATACAAGTGTAACCAACATTTGCTGGTTACATAACTCAAACCTCAGACAATTTAACACATTCACAAGTTTCTTCTAGTGTGTTGTTAACTAAGTATCCAAAGCGTACTGGTCTGAGACAATCGACTTAAATAAGACATTTTGGATAATTGAAAAACAGATTTTTAAAAACAAATTATTTAAGTTTTATCGTGATTTTAATTGGTCACTGTGTTTATAACTTGCGTCGACAACTCAAATCACTGGAAAAACTCAAATGAATCACGTTAGAAGGCTGTTTTCTAATTTGCTAATATGTCATATATATTGATGATCACGACTGTTCAAACCATTGAACTCGTGGTCATTGTTCACTGTTGCGGATTCTAAGTGAAACCCACAATGTCTTGTATAAATATGTATTGTTTGGGAGACTGGCTGCTAGAGCTACGGAGTTAAGTATTCTGTGTGATACTATCAGCTGCAGCTTTCTGCGATGATTGTAGGGACAAAGTACACATAAGAATATTAAAGTACAATCAATCCATTGAACCTTTGAGGGACATTCTACTCTCTTAGTGGAGCGTGTTATGGACACTAGTGTATCTCAACTTCTCCTTTGACAAGAACACATAGACAGATATATTGGTTATACAACTAAATGTGTATATATGTAATATGGTGGGCCGCGTAGCACAGTGGTTAGCGCACTTGTTTTGCATATGGGTTCATTCCCCAGTTGAGGCGGAAATGTGTCTCAGATCACAACGGCTCCCAGGTCGGACCAGCCTTAAATGGTACCGGATTAATCCGGGAAGTAAAGACTGCGAGGGAGAGGAGATGGCTACCGCCCTCATTTGCAGAGCCTCTGAAATGTGAGATCGTTAACATCTCACACCCCTACGGCATTAATAAATTCTATGGGTTACTTTACTTCACTACATGTAATATTCAACACATCTATGGTGATACAAATATATTTCACACTGAGATTGCACTCTACACATAAACACTTCTACAAATATATATATATATATATATATATATATATATATATATATATGATAACTGCCACAAAGCTATGCAACAATAACAATTTACTCATACAACTGCCTATACTACTAAAATATAAGCCAACACCTCTTCTTCTTCTACATTCGTTCGTATCTCCAGCTGGTCTAGGAGGATATAATATAGTGAAAAGAATGCTTTTTTTTGTTACTGTTTACAGATTGACTGCGATATCTGCTCTTTTCGACTCGACAGAGGCGACTTAATCTTGATGTTATTTAAGTTATTTTGACATATACTACTGGATGTCGTATGCATCGCCACTACATTCCTCTTAAACCGCCTCTTACGATATGTATGGTACACCACGGTGTAACGTTTGTGCAACACACATGGCATCATCATTTTTAGTGTGTACACTTCAGTACGAATTTTCGATGACTAAACAATCTGTATATTTCAAAATGTCAACATCTAGATATATCAAATAGCCAACTACCAGTATAGCAACTTGTCAGAACTTGGTATGGACCGGCGAAGTAATTATGTAATAACATTTGTCAGAATTTGGTAGGGAATGGCTAAATATGTATATAATAACATTTGTCTGAACTTGGTATGTATCGGAGAAGTATTTATATAATAACATTTGTCTGAACTTGATATGGACCGGAGAAGTATTTATATAATATTTGTCTGAACATGGTATGGATCGGAGAAGTTTATATAATAACATTTGTCTGAACTTGGTATGGACCGACGAAAATGTATTTAATATCATTTGTAGGATCTTAATCTGGACTGGCGAAGTATTTATGTAATATCATGTGCACGCTATATTTTTATATATAGGGTATGAAATAATAAACGGTAGCTATAATGGTGATTTGAAAAAGTGTTGTTGAAGAGGGAAATGTGTTCAAAACGAAAGCGCTATATATTGCACAGTAAGTTTCTAGCATGTCTGATGAGGAAGTACAGAGATTACGGTTATCAAAAACTCATATAAGGTTCCAGGGAGACGGAAGTCGTGCTTAATCCGCAACCATTAGCTGTTTTAAAGTTGAACATCTGCCCAAAAGCTGAGTACATATGTGTATTAATGTACTATTACGATATCAGTTTTTAAAAACAATTTTTCAGTTACCGTTTTAAAGAAATACATTTTAATTCAGCAGATATGTACAAAATTTGTCATTATACAAGACGTGAATGTTAAAGAAGTATGTATGTTCGTCCATCACAAGTGATGATGACCATTTTTTTACACCCACTTATGAAAATTCAGTTAGAATTATGTCCATGCTTAATAGTTCGTAGATGACTAATGAGCCCTATTCGAGATGTAAATGTTCTTGGACAGTTCCGACATGGAATTACCACTGTAAATCTTCTTGGACAGTTCCGACGTGGAATTAACACTGTAAATGATTTTTGAAGATAATGACTAGCAGCATTTGCGTCGCTCCGTAACTCTCGGTGCGTCTCTTTTGTTTCATTATACGTTGGTGTGGTTCAGAAAGAGTAGTAACTGAAGGCACTATTCCCATCAAGCATAAACACACACTTACCTATAAACATAAATAGTGAACTGAATACAGCGAAGCAAAAACTAATGGTTCTGCAGTGTGCAACTGAGTTAAGCATAAATCAATAGTAACAGGATTAGGTTATATTATAATGTTCAAAAAAAGAAACGCAACATTGTTTAAAATGTATACCACAATTGTATGTTACGGAATTAATGTTTCAACCTTGGCATGAAGAAACTTTCAGACTTAACTAAACCAATCCCGCCTCCAGGCATTTCTTACGATCCAATGACGATGCTGGTTCGCCCACTGCAGTCGGTTCTGGCGATGTAGGCACGTAAGAACCGTGCCTTTGTAGGGTATTCCAGCACTAGCGTCATACAGCAAGGTCCTAGCCCATTGATCTGAAAATTCAGCTAGGGGATGGCGTTGACTGAACTGTGGAGGACACATATGCATATCGATTCCTAAGGAAACGCAGCTGTATGAAACGGTCTTTGACAGGAATTGTGACTCTGGGTCTTCGACTGCGCGGTCAATCTGACACTGGGTCAGTTTGTAGAAATCGCCTCCGAATGCAACTAATGGTGCTTCTAGCCACATTAAATTTTCTGGTCATTACGCTTTGTGATTATGCAGTATGTAATCGTCCAATGATTATGTATATTGTTCTGTAGTGAGATGAGCCATACTTGCGCACTGAAGTTTCAGCTGAATATATTCGAGAGCTGGCAATATTTTATAAGCATTCAATAATATGGTCAGAGAGTTTTGTGTTCAGTAAGTTTCACGGTATTCTCATGAACCTATCACAATATATTGCCAGAAATGGTGTATTGACCGTAACCACTTTTATGACCTCATGAATAATAGGTGAGTACAATTGAGGTAGCCAACATACGTTAATGACCAAGTGAACACAGTCCATAGGTTGAATGAAGTCCAATCAGCGACAATTTTTAATAAAAGAAACTCCAAAAAAGTTGCGTTTATTATTTTGAACAATATAGAAAAAGTGAGAATGTATACATGGGAATCCACAACCCAGTGATAAATAAAGACTTATGGAAAGGATGGGAGAAGAATTCCACGTCGGTTCATCCTATTTGCTATGTATACGATAATGATATTACCTTCTTTGAGAGTCAAAGTAATCCGCAGGACAGAAAAGAAAATATACAGAAACATTCAGACAATTTGTAATAACATAACGAGAGATATTAAAAATATAATAATTGTACACATTTGTAAATGAAAAGCGAGATATTGGTTGGTTCGTTGCAATCCCGAGGAATTGCGATCGATTTTGCTTTTACTTCCTATATGCTTTCTCAGAGTGTTTTTTTTTAAAAAACCTAGGAGACTTCAGTTGTCGACATAGTGTAATACCTATTGAAGAAGCCTTCTACTCAGAAGGGGTAAATGTCACGAGACGAGTTGATGATTAACTTGGGTTGCCCATTAAACGTCTTTCCCCCGACGAGGATCTTCGCAGCCAGCAAACGGTTCCTTGTGATTGAAAACCATTCCATTACCACCTCTTCTTTCTCTAGGTCACAGACCTAATTTCCTCAGTATGAGCAGTGTTGGGCAGCGGCGACAGCCGAGTTAGACTCTGGGTTGATACATCTCCCAGATGTAGAATTGGGAGCTATACTTAAAGCTTTTTTCCATACCCAGGAGTGAATTTTCAAGTTGGCGTATCCAATGCCTGAGTAATGACTTCTAGTATGATTGAGGTCAATTGTGGTGCGACATGGGGCTTCTGTGTGTTGTTGGGCATGAACAGAACTTCCTCGGCCGGCCTCGTGCTGAAAACAATGAGACTTCGTTGTCAATATATCGTTTCTCATACACAGCGCTGCCCTTTAACGCGTGTTGCCTTTTCTAGATTCAATGTGTACTCTAAGCATGATCATATCCTAGCGAAATCTACCTATAATCCTAGCGAAATCTACCCATAATCCTAGCGAAATCTACCTATATCGGGACATTGACATTAACCGCTACTCCAATCTTTCTGCATTTTGGCTGACCGTGACGAAATACACAGATGCATTACGTCACCGTGTCATCAGTGCTGCTGGATGTGTTGGCGCAGATATCTCGGAGATATTGCTTGTCTCTTTGCAGACACTTCTCATTCCATCTACAGCCTCCACATCCACGGACACGATCCAAAAACATGTTTGTCAGAAACACATCACAAGCGTCGTATGTCTTTTTCCAGGGTTCCCCACGAGAAGGTACTCTCAGGATCTGGGCTATATGCTAAACCTGGGACCGCGAAAGAGCAATTCGGAACTCACTAGCACACTAGAGAGAGATATTAAGAATAAATTTAGTACACATTTGTAAAAACATAGTGACAGATATTACGAATATAATGATTCTTATAATTAAAAAAACTTTTGCAAATATTTATTTTGCCGTTTGGTACATGTTCTTGATTCTTGATTATTCTTGATTAGAAACTGACTTCACAGCACGCGGGGTATTCCCATAAGTGCTCCGCCCTCCGATCCAGCAGCCATCCCAGTGTATGTAGACTCAGAGTCCCGATCAGGTGTTGATTGTGTGATCTTCGGGACTTTCCAAACAATTTACTTTTCCTTACCTCACATCTAGATACTCCCATTTCTAACATTCTCTGTATGTGTACGTTCTCAGCCTCATTGACATCATCTGCATCTTGAAATGCATTTATTACTGCTTTCATTAAGTCTGCTTTATCTCTTCTCAGCAATGTGCCGTCTATCGTTGCATTTCCTGCCAATAAGTCGGCTATCTCGTTTCCTCTGACCCTAGTATGACCAGGGCAGTATATCCATGTAGTGCTCTGGACGACATACATGTTCGTCGTATATGACCAATCCCTGCGTATTGGCTGAAGCTGCGAGGCAAATAGATGCCAACTGAACGAATCTGATTCCAATCCCGTTTGTTGCCTTCTGATCTTTTAAATATAAATCCTCTATGCTTCTCGTTATATTAATCATTTACCCGTTTGGTACACATTTTATTCAGCAGTCTCATTTTCTTTCAATACTGTTTGTGCATGAAATGTCTTCACTTTCTAATAGAATAATATCACAGATTTGTATCTTGAAAATTTCTTGTCAATTCTTTGTGTCATTGTGATACACGCATTATTCAAATTAAGAAGGACTTTGATAACTGGCCCATCGTTGTGAATTTGCATGCATAACACTGGTCAGCATTTGCTGCCTATTTCTTTTCTTTTTTTTTACAGATTTAGGATAATTTTATTGGGCTGAATCCAAAAAAATCACATTGGTTTTGCTCAATCAGGTCTGGTGTTTTTTTTTATCTAGCACCACCTGATATTTTTTATAGGTGGGTCATATTCCATGTCAAATCAATAGTAAAACGACAAATGATTTCCTCACATTTTATCAAAAGTTGTTTTTTCTTATTTAAAATGACAAATGATATAGAAAGCAAGTATTTTATAGTCACATGTATGGGTATTTTCACGCCATATGTTGCAACATTTCTTAATCTATCTTGGAATATACAAATTATGAAGATTTCACATGTTTAAAAACAAATCGCTCATGGATTAGAAGATTTAGCCATTATAAGTCCTGCCCTGCTGATACCACCTCAACTCCAACTGATGCAAGCTTACTTCAGACCGTCTGTTAAGGTGAATAAGACCACATATATCCATGTGTGTAATGGGTACAATTTCTCGAGTTTTACTTCATTCCCAGATCATTCCACAACTTTCAGCGGCGTGCAGTGCTTTGAAACGAACTATCGTACTAAAAAAAACAACAACGTAATTGTATAAACAATGAAATGAGAAGCTTCCACCAGAAAAATGTCTCATTATATAGACATGTCATCTACTAATTGTTTACTGGTTCATTTTGGTTGATCCAGTAGACCATTGGTGAGACCTTCAGATATTTGGCCTGTAGTAATACGCTATATAAGCACAAATGATTACGCATTAAATAAGTGTTATATGCCCAATTCTAACAAGCCAGTACAAGAGTGTTAAAGTTGAATGCATTCAGTAGGATAACCAATCTTCAAAGTCACAGATTCATAGTCTATTTCGAGTCGCCATCTAATTTTATAGAAGCACAGTGATCTTCGAGTCCAATTTATAGAAGCATCATGACTCGAGACCTCATAAATTTAAAATGAAATATGCAGCGAAAATATATTTTCAACATAATACAATCCAATATAATTGTAACTAAAGACATGTTTAATGTGATGGTTGAAATTATAATTCACGAATTTTGGCAATTTAGAGGTTGAGGTAACGGTCTGGCGAAGGATGGAAGGATCTTGATAATTGTACACAATTTGTGCAGTCATCATCATCATGTAGCATATCCTAAACAGGAAGTAGAAATCATCACAGCAATTCGAAACTTCTATCTCGAGCTAGTCTTCCTGTCATGTTCAGGTAATCTTTGATGTCTTGCGCCTATCTTCCTATTGGTCTGCTTTTTGTTCGTCACCCTAGCATCATCCCCTTCATTATGGTCTTCTCTAGGCTTTCATGGCGTTTGATATAGCCAAATTATTGTAGTAAAACGTTGTAAATTTGTGTAATACGTTCAAGAATAATATTCTGGGCTCCACGTCAGGATACTTCCATTTTTTAACTAATATTAACTAATAATAATATAATATCACTGTGTAAACATAGATTTTAAAATATGTTATAAAATCTTATAGTTTAACAAACTAAAGTATATTCGAATACAAGTAACTTTATTTTGAATACCTCAAATACGTTTCTTATATGTAAAGTTAGCAATTAATTTGATCAGAATACAGTTGTATTGGCTACATTGCGATTAATGAAGGAGTAAGAAAGGATGTTGGCTGCCATGTTTGTTTAATTGTTGTGTAGTGCTGAATATTTTATTTCTGACGTTTTCAACTAATAAACCCACTCTTTCAATTCTTCTATCTACGAACTTGATTGCTGCAAAGATAATCCTGTATAAAACATAAGATCCTGGCATGTTATATTATCGATTGATGAGATATGCTGATTCTCATAACGTGCAAATAATCTAACTTTTAAATCGACTTTTCTCATATAATTTCACGTTTGCAGTTCACCTGAACTTCATCAATTTACTACTACCCGTCCTTTATTCTTGCGATAGTCTTCATTTTGTGAACATGTTAAATCATTAAGCGAGGATATGTCGTATTTTTAACAGGGATCGGTTACATAGTAATTTTTTTAATGTGATAAAGAAGATTTGAAGCCAAATTCAAATTAATATAATAAACCATTTTAGCAAAACTTACCAGCACTCACGGTAATTGCATCAACAAATTGTTCTCTCCATGACGATGTTCCTACTACAAGGGAAACGTTGGCTTTCTTCAGAAGCTTGTCCACAGTCGTCTATACAATAATATAAAGATTGAATGTAAACTTTATATTAAATAACCATATGTTTTATTTCAATGTAATATTATTTTACACTTGTATTTGCTACAAGTTAACATATTTTGTAGCGTCCATTATTTCCACAGTACATAGAACACCTCTCCGCACTCCTTCACCGGAAAACATGCAGTAACAGTTGGGTTTTTTTGTGTGTATCAACTGTACATATAATTAACAATTATATAATTGTGTAATTAACACGCATTATTTTCAATAAGATAAATAACAACATATGATGTCTATAATACCGTTTAAAAAAAATAAACATAGGTTCTAGAATCGAATAGCATGCTCCTTATATTTCGTTTGTTTATTTGTTTGTTTATTACTGGATTTGCCTTTCTGGAGAAAGTCACGCCCTTTTCAACCGTGAAATAATTTTCTTTGGTTATATCGGGGCGTATCTTGTGGTCGAATGACCTGGGTGGTGTCCTGTTAGGTACTGAGAGAATGACATGGGTTCTGGTTGTCCTGAAAAGGACATTAAATAGCGATTTCGTTATTATAGCGGGAAGTGAATGAAACAAGATTCAGTACACATGTTCATTAGTAGCGTATGATGGTATGCGCATTGTTTTAATTTTATTTCAGGGTCTATGAAATTATATCGCTTGCAGGACGGTAGTACAACTGCAGGATACTTCTAGATATAGGAACTTGGTGGGGGGGGGCAGGATTAGGTATAGTGTTTACAATAAATCTAACGCTAGTACATGTCGTTATGGTCATGTATTACTTCCCCTGACTCTCAGCGGTATTCCAAAACAATAAAAACTTTTACGGGCGCACAATTCTTAAAAACTGTGAACAGGAAGTAGAAGGAGGTATGCTCTGCGATTATTGTTCCTCAATATCTTAGAAATCATGTATTTTCAGTAGTTGGTGTTGAAAATCTCTTCGGTCTTGAAAAGACATATTTTCTACTTTTCTGGATGCTGTTTTCTTTATACACATAGAATATCTAAATATTTTCTATATATTTTCCATATATCTGATCGGTGGTAAAGCGGATAATGTGTATGTCTCATACACACAAATAACTCGCATCTAATCCACATTGTACTGAAATTGTTATTGAAATTAATAGTGGTGGTCACAAATTAAACAATAACTGTACGTTTCATCTCAAAGTCCTGCAGGTGAGCATGATGTTGTTGGAGAAGGCTATGTGTTGTATTGTGGTTTACAGCTTAAATGTGATATCTGCGCCATCCACCTGATCAATCCCACCTCTACATGGCTTCTTGCTCTCTGACTTTCTCTTGGGTGGGACTGCCAACTCCACTCTTAAACCTTATTAGTCGACTATTGTGACCTGGATCATAGGTAACAATTATACTATTCTTTGATACCCTCTCTGGTTCCAGCAATACACTGGTGAAATAACAGTTGAATGTTTGTCATCATATGTCTTACACATAATTTTGTCACCCTATGTCTTATACAGATTGTCGTCATCTTTTGTCTTACATAGAACTGTTGTCATCCTATGTCTTACACGGAAGTGTTGTCTTCATATGTCGTATACAGAAATGCTGTGATCAAATGCCTTGTACATGATTGTTCTCATTCGATGTCTTACACAGAAACGATGTCATCCTATGTCTTATACATAATTATTGTCATCCTATGGCTTACACACAACTGTTGTCATCCTATGACTTAGACAGAATTGTTGTCAGCATATGTCTTATACAGAATTGTTATCATTATATGTCCTACACAGAATTGTTGTTATCCTGTCCTATACATAATTTTTGTTATCTTATGACTTACATAGAATTGATGTTATCATGTGTCTTACATAAAATTATTGTCATCATATGTTACACAAGAATTGTTGTCGTCCTATTTCTTATGCAGAATTGTTACCATCTAATTACTTACACAGAATTGTTATCATCTAATTACTTACACAGAATTGTTATCATCTAATTACTTACACAGAATTGTTATCATCTAATTACTTACATATAATTGTTATCATCTAATTACTTACATATAATTGCTATCATCTAATTACTTACATATAATTGTTATCATCTAATTACTTACATATAATTGTTATCATCTAATTACTTACACAGAATTGTTATCATCTAATTACTTACACATAATTGTTATCATCTAGTTACTTACATATAATTGTTATCATCTAATTACTTACATATAATTGCTATCATCTAATTACTTACATATAATTGTTATCATCTAATTACTTACATATAATTGTTATCATCTAATTACTTACACAGAATTGTTGTCACGTGACGTCTTACACATGCTTTTAAAAAAATGTAGTATTTTATATCTAACGAAAGTAGACAACATTGTGGAATTACGCAATGAATAAACGTTAAGTTTACACTTATAGATCTAGCAACCACATATATTTTTGACTAATGAAATACATTTTCATTTTACTCATAACTTGTGTTCCCATACTCCTGCTGGTTACATACGTAGTCGTCATGTAATTCCGACTTGCTCTATGCTTTCATTGACTAGTGACTCGAAGCATATGCAAAGCGACCAATGATGTCCCATCAGCCAAGATATGTGATATTGTGTGGGATCAGCTGGCAGCACAATTTTGAGTAATTTCTTGATGTAAACAGACTTACAGTTTCCATAGTCACTCTTTATACATCATGCTATACAGTTAGAATGTCTCGTCCACCTGTTGCATTGACCAGAAACGGAGCAAAGAATAGACACAATATTTACTGTCCACTCATACCGTAGAAGACGACTAAGAAGTTTATGGAGGTGGAGCTCGCTGTCCCATCCCATAAACAGCTAAAATGACCCAGAAGCCGTTCTGAAGTAAGATGTATCAGGCTGAAAGCGCATATATCGCAGGAAAACTGCAAACCAAGACACAACGCATTTCGTTCTTCGGACTACGTCCTGATAATCTGCAGGTGTTTGAGAATGAACTCAGAAGAAGAAGATAGTGCTCAAATATATATCAATGACATATGTGCATATACAAGCGGACTTTACTTCTCAATTTTACCACTGCCACCATTTAATATTTGCACGTGTATGACTGATCTGGGGGTTCATGACAATGCTTTGTTTGTGAGGACACGCACTTTTAACCATGGCACCAGAATACATTTGTTATATTAGGATATATGATTTTTTAAAGGTGAAGTCACTCGTAAGTTCATTGTGTGTACGTGCGTGCGTACGTATTGGTGGGAGGGGGGAGGGGTAACATGGACACAATTTGGATCCTAGTAGGTACTTAGACACAATTTTCAAAATAGTACATTATCATTAAAATAATATAGGTAGATAGTGCTTGAAACTGCAATTCAACGACACATCAACCAAGTCTGTACGTCAATCCTGAAAAAAAGTTATGATTGTTTTTTCTAGAATTCATTTGGCATAAAAATAATTGACATGGAACATGTAGGGAAATATAAACTAAACTTGTGACCACAAAATATAGTTAACAGAACGGAGATGATAACAATTGCATCTCCTATTTCAACTCCAATTGCAACTAATTTCTCCAATTACAACTCCACGAGTTTTCACAATTTAACTACATTAAAAAGGATTATACTGGTTTTAACTTACCTCAAAGCACTAAATTCTCTATTACTTCAGTATCAGATACAATCTTAGTTATTTTCAAAAGAGTAATACACAAACAATACATCTTCGTAATCACGAAGACAAGACGCATTTGTCGGTCCCTTTGCTGAAATTTTCAGATGGATACAGAACTAACTGATATTCAAAATGGCGGTTAATTCGCATAATTATAATTACAATTTATTATATATCTACTAAACATAATACAATACCAAAGACACTATATATTGTTGTATTCTCAAATATGTTGTATTCTCAAATATGTTGTATTCGCAAATATGTTGTATTCGCAAATATGTTGTATTCGCAAATATGTTGTATTCGCAAAGACAAGATCACATTGCTGTGATTCTCAGATGCATGTACAACTAATTAAAAATCAAAATTGCAGTTAATTGGCACAATTAAAACAAATATTGACGTTTTTAAAAAAAAATTACCTTCTGTTTTCAGCCATGTAGAACATTTGTAAAAGTTGCATATATAATTAGAAAAATGGTTTAGAAAATAGAAAAAAACTGAATACATTTAGAAGCGTACACGAGTTTTCACAATTTAACTACATTAAAAAGAGTTATAATGGTTTTAACCACAAGTTTTCACAATTTAACTACATTAAAAAGAGTTATAATGGTTTTAACCACGAGTTTTCACAATTACACTACATTAAAAAGGGTTATAATGGTTTTAACTTACCTCAAAGCACTAAATTCTCTATTACTTCAGTATCAGATACAATTTCTGTCAGAATCAATGACCACCATATGTAGCAAAGATGTCTGGTCCCGAAACATACAACCTTAATATGGGCGCAGTCTCAATCATTCTCAAAATTTCTTAAAAACATTGAACAAAGGTTAGAAAACCCTGGCCACATGATATCTATAGCCTATAGCACACTGTGTACATGTGCAATATTTACTGTGCACATCTGCAAACCAGATGTCCATGTGTCAAATATATATATATATATATCATTAACCCGTAACCCGTCAGTGTCGTAGGGGTACACAAGTGGATACTTCAGCACACAGAGTCCTCCAGCGATTTCTATCCTGAGCGATACGGATGAGTGATGTCAAATCTTATCCTATCCATTCCTTGATGTTGTCTGTCCATGCCTTTATTTGACCCCCTCTTCTTCTTCCACCCTCAACAGTTCCCTACAGTATTGTTTTTGACATGACAAAGAGTCATATTACAATGGATAATTCGCAGGATGTAGTCCGGAGAATAAAATGTGAAGTCTTCTCATAGTTTATTTCTTATCTGTGAATCTGTGATACCTGCGTCGTTTTGTCTTACACATCACACTTCATGATACACTATTAAAGCATAAAGTGAGTTTAGCTTTTACCAACCTTAAACTCTTGAGACTCCTTAATGTAGACGGTTAAGACAGTGCACTCTCCCAGCATCGGTTTTGCCAAGTCAGGCACCTCTTCATCTACAGCCGCATCAATCAACTCTTTATCGTCGTTTATAGCGCCTGTAGACAGCAAGAGAACATATTGCATGATTTGTATTTTTTAAGCAGCATACTATACATAATAACTACGAAGTTAGTGAAAGGCTGCAGAAAGGATAAGGGGTTCAAACATTATATTACGTAAGTAAAATATACAGAAAAAAAAAGTAAGTAAAAGTCTTTTAGCGCAGAGAAATATTGTTAAACATAACATACAAAATATAGCTATTCTTTACACGTTCAGACAGTTCGACACACAGATACAGCATGTACGTATATTCTTTCCAAGATGAGACAGTTCGAGAAAACGTTAAAATTCAAATACAGATCTCTTCTCTCTAAGATTATACTAGCTAACCAAAGTCTAAAAATTGAATTTACATATTGCTAATGTGTTTACACAATGTTCACAAAAGTGTAGATTACAGAAATGAAGGTACTGAAAATGATGAGAACGAAATATAGCTTTTAGTACAAGTCAGAAACTGCTCCTATTATACATGGATTAATTCATTTTCAGATGATTCTGGCATGATTGCTATCTGGCCTAACATGTTAACAATACCGTCTCAGGGCATGGACAACTTAAAACTAGTAGGAAATATTATTGTGTATTAACGTCTATATGGTAGAAAGAATTATTGTTTGTTAACTTCTATATTAAAGTAAGAAATATTGTTGTGTGTTAACCTCTATATGGTAGTAAGAAGTATTGTTGTGTGTTAATCTCTATATGATAGTAAGAATTATTGTTTTTTTACTTCTATATGGTAGAAGACATTATTATTGTATGTTAACGTCTATATGGTAGAACGTATTATTGTTTGTTAACTTTTATATAGTAGAAAGAATTATTGTTGTGTGTAATGATACCTAGAAATTATATCAAAAATATAGTTTTTGTGTCTTTTGGTGCAGTTGGGAAGAGCTCGGGGATGGGAAGGGATGTGGGGATTCTCGAGAACTTTATTTAAAATACATAACATTTCAACACTCCATGTGTGCTCGCAAAGAGAAAGGGTGCTGTAACCGATATTCTCAGGCAAGAAAGGGACAAAGATGGCAGTCCTGGCCCAACTCTATTGTCAAGCTTTCCTATACCGGAAATATACTTGCAGAGAGAAAGGGTTCAGTACCTGATGGGCTCAGGCGATATTGGGACAAGGTCGCTCAGATCGAGAGCGCCTTGCTCTCAAACGCGTGGTGTGATACTCGAACTTGGGCAAGGGGTTCACGATCTCGGTGAATGACACTTCGGCTAAGAGGGAGAAAGAGCCAGGGTCCAACTCTTCTGTTGAGTTCTTCCTCTTACGGAATCAGGCTTACGAGAAACGGTTCAGTACCCGATTGACACAGGCAAAATACGTCCAATTACACGAGGCAAGTTCATAGACAGTGGAACACCTCGTGCGAGACAGACGTAAGTAAAAATCGTCTGGGCGAGGAGTCACCACACACATGCGTGCCTGGCGACAGATAGGAAGGCTCTCACAGGCTAGGGTAGCCCACCCGAATTGTCAAGGCATGCCGAAATCGGATGTGCTAGGCCTACAAGGCGCATAACGGAGGCACAACGTAATTACGCTCCCGGCGGAAATCACACGGATATCTGTGTTGGTTACAATGGAGCGAATGAAAGTAGAAAAAAACACTCCATGATACAATGCTTTAGGAAGAAACCTCATACTCATATTGGAAAGCAAAATTATGAAAATACAGATATTGTTTCAAGCACCAATGGTTTTGTAGAGCTTCCACAAGGATAACATTATCACTTTATCGGCTTGTTATCTATTACAAATTTATTGCTGCATGGTTGGTTTTGTGGGTCACAAGGCCTTCATAGACATTCCACGTGAAAACCAACCTCGCCAAGGCGAATTTTAAAGTAGCTACATTTATTTTCGTGCTGGACATGTGGGTGTTAGAGGCAATAAAAGAGCATATCAATTGGCGTCATGAGCTATTGTAGCACAGGGTGTTGGGGAAATTGATCGAGCTGACGTTTTTAACTGCATAATAGTTATAGCACGCGAGATTTGTGGGGATGATGATTCATTTTCAATGTACAGGATTAACGATCAGGGTTTGAAATGCGGTGTTACTAAAAGAGAACATTTTGGAGGGTGCAGAAGAATGATGGTCAACCAGTAGAGGACCGGTACTGTCAGCAGAAGTGTAATGGCGTATATACTCAAGGAGAAATCGAAGCAACTACGGATGTGTCCCGATTGCAGTGATGATGATCAGACGACTAACTAACTAACGCCACGTGAAAGGAACAAATATACATATACAAACCAGATCACACGGAAGTTCAGTTAGAGATAACCAGAGACAGCTTATGTTAAAAATGTACACATTTCAAGACTGAAATACATCAATCTTCCACATCATGTTTTAGATATAGTCGCGAAGAATAAGGAAATAAAATAATACGTGAAACGTAGAAAGACAATATAAACAGAAATCATCAGTTGAATGTCCAATGACCAGAAAGGTTGCAGTGTAAACTATAGTACAGATGTATTTAAGCAGTTTACTGTGGGAAGCAAGAAAATACTGTTGGAAATAACCGTCTGCTGTCAGTTCTAAAGGTTCAAATAGATCGTTATTAACTGTATAGTGCATGCATCAATTCAATAAGACTATAGTTCATGCTTTTAAGTGCACAGTATCATAACATAAACATAATTACTGAACATTCTTCGTCAACAACAATAATATTGGTAATATGTTCACATTATAACTTTACAGCTTCATAGACAGTTACCTAATCTGAAATTTTATCAATAACTGCCAATGTTATTTATTGTATATTTCCAATCTATATTTAAATTTTAGCCCCCAAAACAAATTGATTGACTGTTTTTGTTGACATGGACACCATGTTCGGAAGAGAACAGTAAAAGCAGAATTGGTCCAGCTACCGTGCATTATTATGGCAAGAACATTAGTCCTTGGTTTCTATATTTACAATCTAGATTTAAATGTGATAAATAAACATAAATTTATAGTGTTTATTGACATCGACGCCATGTTAGGGAGATAATAGTAAAAACATAATCCCTCCAGCTGGTGTATTATTATGGTTCACACGTTAGCCCTTGTTTGAGCGCTAGCCCTCTGTTCTGTAGTATAGGTACACGAAGCAAATTGGAACATAATACAACAGATTATATTTTTGTATAAGTGACTCAAGTACAGGTGAATCCATCGTCTATAATCATCAGTGGGTAATGCATTCTAGGATTTATTAAATGCGTGTTTACACACTTACATCTGCAATTATAATTCTATTTATAAGTGAATATTAATTTAATTGAATAACGATACACATACTAGTCTATCGTGTCACAATTTCAATTTGTCGTCGTAGAGCGAAGTTTGAGGTATGCACATTTCATGTCTATGATGTGCAAATGGCTGATAAAATGATACAGGCAAAAGTTTGACGGCAACGTTGATACTAGAATTCCCGTGACAAATTCTGACCAATTTTCCACCCACTTCTTTACCTAGACTACCGGCATTTCAGTTGTGGAAATTGCTCTCTGCGCTGATCTTGGAACAGTGATTGCTTATTAGGTATGTGTAAAAGTTCTCATCGGCGCACAATGGCCAAGTACTTATTGTTCAGATTTTTGTCTCAAACACTATGTCACAGAATATAGCTGTTCACAGCTACCAGTGACAGTATTGATTTATAAAATATTGATTTCTCCTTACGTGGGGTGACGTGGTCCGGAAGGGGAATAAAGAGTACTAACTGTGCCCTTCCATGTACATTGTTAAATGTAAGTAAGGAAGTTTAGAAAATGGAGCTGGTTGTCCATTCGCATATGTCAAAGTGACTCAGAAGTTCTAATGAAATAGGATGTGTCGACTAAAAATCCCAGATGAAGTCCGATGTGTAGACTCAAGCCCTGATGAAATCTGATATGTAGACTCAGAAGTCCTAATGATATCCGACTTCTAGACCCTGAAACCCCCTATAAAATCGAATTTGTTAACTAGAAGCCCCAGATGAAATCGGATTTGTCAACTCAGCTGTCCCGATGAAATCGTATGTGTCAGGATACAAGACGCAAATATAGCAATAGTAATGTAACTCAAGTCACAAAGCAATCCGTTGTCTGGACTTGATTCTTGATTAGAAACTGGCTTCACAGCACGCGGGGCATTCCCATAAGTGCTCCACCCTCCGTTCCAGCAGACATCCTAGTGTACGTAGACGCAGAGTCCCGATCAGGTGTTGTTTGTGTGATCTTCGGGACTTTCCAAACAATTTACTTTACCTTCCCTCACCTCTAGATACTCCCATTTCTAACATTCTCTGTATGTGTACGTTCTCAGCCTCATTGACATCATCTGCATCTTGAAATGCATTTATTACTGCTTTCATTAAGTCTGCTTTATATCTTCTCAGCAATGTGTCGTCTATCGCCGCATTGCCTGCCAATAAGTCGGCTCTCTGTTTCCTCTGACCCCAGCATGACCAGGGCAGTATATCCATGTAATTCTCTGGACAATTGAGTTGTTCAATAAGTCCCACTATTCTTTTCCCAGCATGGACTTTTCTATCTTGCGCAGCATGCTGTGAGATTCTGTTAGTATTACCGAGTGTGTTAATGTATCAGTTATCAACCAATTGAGTGCTGCTGTAACTCAATCTATCTCCATTTTCATTCTCGAATCTTCATTCTCGATGTGACAGTAGAATATGCTGAAGATTTCTCAACCAAATTCACGTAGTTTCTATAAGTAACGAAACCTCAACCGCTTTTATTTGTGTTTCTGTTAATGGAGCTATTTGTGTATATAATTATGTATTGTGGTTTCGAGTGTAGCTGGGCGAGTTCGTGTACTGTAACCTGTGCCCTGAAACCCGTCCAATTTCGACACGTTTTATCTAGTTGTTTTATTAATTTAGTCAATGATTTCTCCTCAGTGTCTACCTGCACTCATTCACTGTCCTTTCCTATTTCTTACAATTCACATACTCTTGGTAGTGTATCTTCAGCCTCTGCCATCCATGATCTGCCACTCTTGATTCATTTTCGCTTTGACTCATCTATACATTGGCGCAGTGGGTGGTGGTTGTATTGTCATTTTACCTGAAGTCGCACTCTAATGCTGGGGAGATCAAGCAGAAATCTCATAGCAGAGATGGGTGTATGTCTAGTACACTCCAGTATCGCTCTCATTGCCTCATTTTGTACTTTTTCAAATCCATCGATTGTGTCTGTGACAAGGTAAGTATGCCGATGCCGTGTTCCATGGCAGATAGCACCATCACTTGAAGAGGCAGAAAATGTACCCATTGCTGCATGTCGAAAGTCGACATAACCTAATTAGCACTGATCTTACTTTTAGCCTTCTGAATCATTTTTGTGACGTGTTTGTTGAATGAGAGACTTCTATTAACGATTATCCCAAGATATTTGAGGTCCTGTTCTCTTTCAATGGATGAGCCCATGCAACTAGCAGCTGGCAGTGTGTCATTGACCAGATTATTATTTAAGGAGTACCAGGCGATCTTTGCTTTCGAGGGATTGATCACAGAGTTGTATGTTCTGCACCATATCAACAATGGATCTAGTCCATTCTGTACACTGTCAGCGGTATCTGATCTGTTTCTGCCCATATTATATAGCAGGATATCATCAGCTTATGTTGCAACTCTACAATTGCTTGGGATTTGCAATTGAGCAATTCTCAACGTATACAGATTAAACAGCACTGGGGACAGAGGAGATCCTTGTGGCAGAACAGGTGCTATTGTTCTGATCTCAGACGTCCAGGATCCACACCTCAGAGCAAGTTTTCTACATATTAGCAAATTTGCTATATAACGTATGATCCAGAGATGGATATCTTGTACTTTAGCATATCGACAAGATGGGCGTAACTAACTCTATTGTACACATCTTCTAGGTCTATCACTGCAGCTACATATTCTTGTTTATTCTGAAAACCTTTATAAACTTCCTATGCAAAAATTGCTGCATTTGTGTCTGTGTCTCTTCTGGGTCTGTATGCACTTAGGTTATTTGGGAGAAGGCCTTTGATCTCTACTTCACTGGATATACGTCTAGCAACAATTCTTTCCAGAATCTTACCGTACAATTCTGCAGTGTGATGATGCAATAACCTTTTATATCCGTAGAATCTTTGCCTGGCTGTGGCAAGGGTATTAATAACTATGAAGCCACTCCTCTGGTACTACTCCTGTTTTCAGACTCTCATTATAATCGTCTGTTATATTGGATAGAATACTCTCACCAATGTTCTTGAGTAATTTGTACCTGATTTCATTTGTGCCTGGAGCGCCATCGGATGTATTCTTAGTAGCTAGTTGCACTACTTTAACATCTGCAAACTGGTCTTCTTTAACCCTAAAATCCGTGACGGAAAAATATTATCCAATGTGGAGAAATATGATTGCTATTTATCTCGGCATGTCACTTGATGAATTGATATATTGATGCAAGGTGTGATCTCAGAATATCTAGTTCCTGTAAGTTGGTGCCATACTAATTTAGTAGATCATACATTCTGAGGTGTCTGGTTTTGGTGAGTAGCGTATTCTTCCTGTATGAAGAAGGCTTGTTGATCCCACAAATAGCCTATCAGATCTACCACTATTCAACTGTTTATTTCTAGCATATGATATGACAATATAGTGAACTTTTTTAGTGAAAATACCTCCAAAATTCATCTGTACAGTTATACATCTTTTATGCTGCATATTATGTTGTCTCCCATAGAGGGCTTAAATGCCTTTCTTATCACATTTTTAGTTTTCATCTGTCTTCTATCAAATAAATCCCATGGTTGACTAACATGATTGCACCTTTGTTCTTGTATGACAGATTTTGTTCTTGTGTGACAGATTTTGTTCTTGTGTGACAGATTTCGTTCTTGTGTGACGGATTTTGTTCTTGTGTGACAGTACCAGATGTACCATCACTGTAGATGGGTCAACACAGCTGACATAAGAATGATGATGAAAGTATATGCCCCCCCCCTTATATCAGTGAGTGACTATCAAGTGATACTTCTGCAAGTATATGCTCCCCCCCCCCTTATATCAGTGAGTGACAATCAAGTGATGCTGCTGTAAGTATATGCCGCCCTTATATCAGTGAGTGACACTCAAGTGATACTGCTGCAAGTATATGCCCCCTTATATCAGTATGTGACAATCACGTGATACTGCTGCAAGTATATGCTACCCTTATATCAGTGAGTGACAATCAAGTGATGCTGTTGCAAGTATATGCCCCCCCCCTTATATCAGTGAGTGACAATTAAGTGATACTGTTGAGCTGAAATATCTTTCATTCGAAGATGTAACATGCATGCATAAATTGCTAACAGAAGGATGCCTTTAAGACAACAAACTGTATACCAGCTCGGCTGTCACTTTGTTTACTCAACTGATGACCACCTCTACTTTTGTGGAAAACAGTCCACAGGCTGTTAAAAACAACCAGCTCTCAACTAAAGAAATTATTTCACCATCATCAACTTGTTATGTGTTCTATTAATAAATATTTCATAAGGAAACACAGTCAATAAAGACTCTCAAATAACCATTATATTCTTTCTTGAACACATACGAAAGCATGCTCTCATGTCCATCAGTACGAATATATTATACCATTTAAGTGTTACATTGTTCTAGTTGTCATTTTATAATATTATTTCCTATAAGGTGAAGTCCTCGCCGTCATGATTCCAGAAAACGTATGCAGTATTTGCTCGTCATGGTTTTTGGTTGGAACTATGGGTGCTATCTCAATTTATTGGCTGTTGTCAAGAATCCGACTTCCATATGCAAATGACAAAATACCGCCATTTCCGGTTCAACCATGGTCTATTGTAGGACACTTCTTTATGCTTGGGGGAAATTTACGTGATAAGATGAAAGAGTGGCGTAGTAATGCTGGCAATATCTACAGCTTATATATTGGGAGGCAGTTAAACATTATTGTCAATGATTTTGAAGACATTAAAGAAATAATGAGCAAACATTCCGACAACATCATCAATACACCACACAGTTTTACAAGTGATATCATGTGTGAAGAAAACAAAGGAATTGTTACAGCAAGAGATGGGAACTGGAAAGAACAACGAGCTACTTCGGTATCTATTCTTCGTTCTTTTGGCATGGGGACAGAAATAATGGCAATGAGAATTCAAGAAGAGGTTAACTTTCTTATTGAGAAGATTGCCAGTTTCGAGGGTCAATCAATAAACCCCAATCAACTTCTACATGCATGCGTCTCAAACGTAATTTGTTCCGTTACTGTGGGGGAAAGATTTGAACATGAAGATCCACGATTTGTTAGTATTTTGGAATCTGGGAAAAATATAAATAAATATGTGATGCTTACTACGTTGTTAACTCCGCTTAAATACCTCTATTACTTACCATGGGACCTATTCAATGCCAAAAAATATAAGAAGGCGACAGGAGAATTATCAGATTTTTTAAAGCCGTACATTATAAAATTTAACACAATTTCCAACGAAGATATGGAACCAGACAATTTTATTTCCGCGTACCTCAATGAGATAAGGAAAGTGAAAAAGTTAGGTGTTATGAGTGAATTGAGTGAATCGAACTTAGTTGTAATAATCAGAACACTGTTTGTTGCAGGAACTCAAAGCACAAGTTCTACAATTATGTGGTGTCTTCTATACATGTTACACAATCCTCACATACAAGAGAAAATCTTCCAAGAAATTGAAACTTGTGTAGGAACAGATCGATTTCCTTGTATGTCCGATAAACCTAAACTTACATACATGAATGCAGTTGTCATGGAAGTACAGCGTATGGCTAGTGTAGTTTCAACATGTTTAAGGCGAGAAGTTAAAGGATCATTTGAAGTTCGGGGATTCACAATTCCAGATGGAAGTATTGTGTGGCCAATACTTTATTCAGTTCACCATGATAAAAGACTATGGGGAGACCCTGAAAATTTTCGTCCTGAACGGTTCATCGATAAGAAAGGTGCTCTAATTAACAGAGAAGAACTGATTCCGTTTGGTATTGGTAGAAGAGTATGTCTCGGTGAAGGTCTGGCTAGAATGGAATTGTTCCTATTTTTGTCCGCTATGTTTCAACGGTTCATTTTTAAATCGTCAGATGAATGTGGTGAGTTGCCATCCATGAAGGAATGTTTCGGAGCAGTATGTTCGCCCGAAGATTTCCAGATAAAATGTGTATCCCGTAATCAATGACGTTCACAGCAGTGTAGATGATGTTTGTTTGTTTGTTTTGCGTTCGCTCCATTGTAACCATCACGGATATCCGTGCGATTTCCGCCGGGAGCGTGATTACGTTGTGCCACCGTTATGCGCCTTGTAGGACTAGCACATCCGATTTCGGCATGCCTTGACAATTCTGGTGTGCTACCCTTAGCCTGTGACAGCCTCTATATCTGTCTCCAGGCACGCGTAGTGGCGACTCTTCGCCCAGACGAGTGTAGATGATAAATTAAATGTTCAGCTTTACTCGTGTTTCATTAGACTAACTTACATAGTTAAAACATTAAGATTGAGTTTAAAATTAAATCACATATTTAAGATGTTGCTATGGTTCACCTCATCACACACTTCACAGTAGCTAATATAACACTTATGTATTATTTGTTTGTGTTGCAATTACGGTATAATGTAATGGTATTCCTGTTTCACAAAATTGGCTCGCATGTGGGAGAATATCATTGTGAAGAAAGTCTTTTTTGTATCGAACAACATATCAAGAAGGTATAATATGGTCAGCTGCATTTACCTCTTCAGAACGTCTGGAACAAATGTCCATACCTTGGGTCGCCATAGTAGTTACATTTCCTCTAAGAAGTTTCCGGTCTGTGTAGATCTGACAATGGCATGAGCAACTACAAATCCCAAAAATGATGAGACATTTAGGTTCGCATGTGTACATTTTGTGGGCAGAGTTCTAAAGTCCTTGCTCCGCATTCGTTACAGTGGGTGTGTAGTTGCGCAGGCAAGAAACTTAGAAGAAACTATGCAAAAATCCGCTGATGATCTAAATATTGATTCAAATTCACTGGAAGATTCAACCTGTGACACCCAACTAGGAAGACAGGGTACTAGCCATTGAACTACCGAGGCTGACTCGAACCTACATGAGGTAGCTATTGATGTGATTGTAAAGAGCATGTAACTACTTTATGATGTCTTCTCGCTGTGGTACTTATCTATAGATACGTGGCCATCGTATGACTTTTGTCTTCTGTAACCTTCGTTCACCCTTTCTCTAGCTCTTCTCAGACTAAAAAACATTCATTTCAGTGATGAACCAGTTCTCACCAGTTTAAACATTGATATTGTTTATCTGTTTGTCTCTGTAAGAGTTTTCCTACCCTGCCGTAATGTATTTTGAAGCAACTATAAATATTGAGGTTTATGTGCTTACTGGCAGAGGGAGTTTTATTAACTGACAGCTTAGAGGCATGGCGGATATAAAGAGTTATATTTTCACAAAATTCTGGAGTAAGTCACAAACATATAAAGACCGACTTTGCTTTGGTTAGAACTCCAAATGTTTACCGTACACATTTAGGTCAACCATAAAGTATTTCCCTGCTTGCTGTTACAAAGTCACTAGTTCGGGTCAATGCACTAGAAGCTATGCAGACCATTTTTATGTCAGTTATTTTATTGTGAAAAGGAAGATTGTATAGGGTGTGAATAAATTATTCTCCACATGATGCTTTTAATATAGACGTCATGCTATTTCACGCTTCACTCTCTTTTCCCTCATACATATCTAATCATCTGATTAATGGTTTAACGTATTAAAGCCATTTTTTGGCATGTGCGTGTTATATTTGGTTAGATCAAATAAATATATACTTTATATTTGTTAATCATGTTTAGTTTATAAACGTATGAAATCATGTGATCTTTTACGGCATACACATTATTGTGTATCGAGAAACTACATTCTACCACTTCAGCACCGATTATGTGAGTTGATTTGGCGTAGGCGAGTCCACTATTCCAATAATGTGTCCACCATGTTTCATATGAAAATCTGTTAAAGATTATTTCTTAAATGATTTGTATGGGAGATATTCATGACATTCTTTGTCATTATCATGTAAAGCTTTACCATACTGGACCTTATGATTTTTGTAGGTATAACTGCTTTGCGGTTCATAAATATAATGGAACGCTGATCCTCTAATGTACTTGTCCATACCGGTAAGGTAATCCTTAAAGAAGTTAAACTTTTCGGAATCGTGATCAGATGTCTCTGAGAAATTGATACCGGTCTTAACTGAATGAAAGACAAACCATAATTCTTCCAATATTTCTCTTCCTCTTGTAACATATGGTTCTCACATTTCTTATAATAACCCTGACTATATTAGAGATGTAAGTATTTGTAAGTATTTACAAATCTTGTACTTTGAATATTTAATATTATGTTGCTACCTGCCCCTTAATTTAGCCGAGACTAATTATATTGGATTTAATTGAGAATGTTACGGTGGCAGTCTTAAACATCTGTAACCATGTTCCTAGATTGCCTCGTCTATATAAGATATGTTTCTACGCTATGGCTTTTTCACAATTCGAAGTAATTCAGGCTTCGTTGGTATTTTGTTAAATGGAATGCTATTTGTTGTGAGCCAATTATTTATTCATCATCATCGTGTATCCTGCTATGTCCATAACGTAGTCTTCTTTATGGACCTTCTGAACACCTTGCGATCTTGGGCGAGTTTACCTGCCTCCTTGGAGGACATGTTTAAATAGTCAGATATATCATTTGTCCATCGTCGTCTTGGGCAGCCTCTGTCTCTGCAGCCCTTTACTCTGTTTCTGCTATTATGCCTTCTGCTATTAGTCTTTCCATGCTTTAATATTTTATGAATTACGATTTGTATTTTTTGGTGCTACATCGTTGTGATATGAAGCATCGCTCATTATCAAACACAACGGTCTTATCAATACAGGAATACATTATTCACAATCCAGTTTTGAAATATCTTTCCATTTATTTTTGTATAATAATCCCTATTAACTGTGGATTTTAAAACAAATATGAGTACTGCATTATTTAGAAGACCATGCTGGCTGCTTCCAGCATATGTAGTTATTATGCACTGCCATTTGTTGATTGGTACTAGCCTCTTTGTTGTCCTATAAAAAGACATTGCCATCAATGCCATTGTCATCAATGCACATTGATCCACGTTTCATCTAAATACACTATATCATAAGATTTTTTTTCCTTTTCTCTAACCTCTCATAGATATTGACTTTTCACTGAAACTATATAAAGCTTCTCACAAATAAGGTATCTATCACCAATATATTTTCTGATAGTTAATCCTAACTTCCAAAGTGTCATTATTCTTTCCTAACAAAATTTTCAATTTCCCTCAAGTCACTGGGTCATTATTGTAAAACATGCTGCACATTTCTCTACGGATCAATTCACTGTCACAATTATCCACAGCTCTTGACATAATTTTCGCGTGCAAATGACTTGAATTAGAAATGTCAAATTATCTATCCACCAGTGAAATCATAGTTTTACTAATCACCAAATAATTAATAGTCCTCTTTATCAGGGTTTGAAATAGAAGGATATAGTTATCCGAGAGTAGCTACATTACAGAAATACTTTAAAATCTGACTTGTGATCTACTATGTCATAAACGTTACTTGAAGACTCATCTATCGTACTGAAATATACAACACTTGTAGAAAGAATGCTGTCAGACAATGTGAGCGTGACACCGGATACAATCTTAAACATTGTCTTTCTTGTACTCAATGGTGTAAAATAGTTCAATTCACGCTTAAATCTTGCAATTGTATGATAAACCAATCGTGTGAAAATGTGGTCTTATAATTGAGCGCACAAATCTTTAAAAATGTGTATGAGATGTGTGTTGACAAGTAGGTTTTTATATGTATATATCACAATGAAACGAATATTTAAAACAAACAATGCTGCATTTTAATGAAAAATGTAATTCACATTGTCTATACCATTTAAAATTCACACACACACAAATTCCAATTATAGACGTTGCATATTAACTGATATAGATCGACATTATTATGAAGTTGAGCAAAGCTAGTGAAACGTGTTGTAATGGAGCAGTGAGCCTGCGAATACATACTCATATTTCATTGGATGATATTGGTTCATTAATGATGTAATATGGGATGTTTTGGGTAAAATTGTGAATAAATAATCCTGGATGTAATTGTTAAGAATTAGAGTGTCAACTCATTATTATTATACAACTGAAAAGGGAACTCAATGTTGCACTTACTTTGCACTATTAGGTAGGTATTGTTGGAGTGTTGTCAAACAGATAAAAATTAATACGTGAAGATATAAAAGTTATAATATCATACAAAAATATTACGCTAAATAGAGATATTTCAGGCATATAATGATGACTCCTAACTCAATATCTGTATTGATCTGCTAAACAACAGGTCATGCCTACTCAGTGTGATGGTAAAACGATTAATCATCGCTCTGTATATTGATTTTTAAAGCAACGGAATAAAAGAGAACCCATATAATGCAGTAATAAATAAACGTTTTAATGTGAATTAAACTAACAGGAAACACAATGCATCTGTAGGGTAATATAACTGTATAGAATATTGATAATAAAACTGTACATAATTGTGGTAATTAAACTATACAATATAGATAATAATCACATGAAATGTATATTACATACAAAGGGACATACGTTATATGAGATGAAATACATCTTGTTTAATATGTATTTGTTAACTGGGATGAGAACACTAGTTCTTAATATATATATATAGTATATAAGCAATCTGATATATACAAGTGAACTTGTGCAATCAGTAGAATAGTATGAACTAATGAGGAAGAAAGCGTGATGTTATTAATCGTTCATTGATTGCTTCTCAGCTTATAAGTGATATTTCTGCTTTGTGTGAAATGATTGTATCTACTCTTTCTGTATGTTTATCTGATCTTCCTAAGTAAATGATGTGTTTTTAGATCGTTATATAGAAATATTTTACCTTGACAAGTCTACCGGCTTTCACTAATAATAATAATATCTAAGTTGTAATCACACATTACACGGCACACTTTACTAATTATTTTCTTTCTGTTTGAAACATCGTTCTTACGTTCCAATATCCGATTGTAAACACAGTTGTCGAAATAAACAAGGTCGAACGAATCAAGATGTAAATATTGAAATACTTGAATCCGTTTCAGTAACACAGATATTTACATTTTATGATATTAATGTTTTAAATTAAAAAGTCAAATTCTTCAACTCCTGCATAATTCCAACATTAACATATGGATGCGAAAATTGGAAAGCAACATCTAACTTAGAACAAAGACTAAACACCTTTGAAAATAAATGTCTTAGAAGTCTACTGGACATACGTTGGTCAGACTTCAAGTCAAACACAGTTGTCAGACAAGACTCAAAACACGAATATGTATCCACCTATATTAGAAAACGTCGCTGGCATTACATCAGACACAAGCTACGAATTGATACTGAAAAACTTCCCTGTCAAGCTTTGATGTTGTTACCAAAGGTCAAAAGAAAACTAGGAAGTCCAAAAGATACTTTACGTAGAACTATTACAAGGGAACGTTTCACCATCGGTATCAGAAACAATGACGATTTAAAGCAAATTGCAATGAAACGAGAGGCATGGAAATCTATGACATCCGCCCTATGTGTCGTCTTTGACCCTAGAGGAATCATCCTAGAGGAACTAACTAACTAACTAACTAACTAACTAACTAACTAACTAACTAACTAACTAACTAACTAGCTAGCTAGCCAACCAACCAACCAACCAACTAACTAACCAACCAATTAACTAACTAACTAATGTGGAGAAAGTAGAATGTTATTTTAGAGAATAATATGGCGAACGTCATGGGGAGTTAAAATAGCGCACATAAGATATCTTGCAAAAATAAGTTCATCAAAAAAGGAGATCTGCACACACGCTTCAGAAAACAGTGTAAATTATTTGGGCACATACTGCAAAGAAATATGAAGCAAGTCGTGAGAACATGCAAGTTGGAGACGTTTTAGCAGCTTGTCCTTGTGGCATAGGCGAATACCGGTGTAGAATGATTTAGAACAAACAAGACACAAGACTGTGGACAGACATGATAACCAACGTCACAAGATATTGGCTGTAAGAAAATTCTGCAGCTAGTTGGTTGGATATATTTAGTTTCTAGAGTGGCAACATTATGCTAAACTTTATCGGTTTTTCTTGACACGCTGACATTGTGGGAACTCATTATGAGTCTTTGTACAACCAGACCTATAACAAGAACAGCGGCGAGTATTTTATGTTAAAAAATTTACATTAAAAAAGAGAAGTTTCCCTTTTAAGACTAATGTTGTCAACAATTGTTGGTCTGCTGCCTCTTTTTGTGACACATTTTCTTCCCTAGCAAGACTGAAATATACAAATAGGATATTGACTTCTTTCAAGATCAACGCCATCATAATTATTAGTTCGGAAAGGCGGATTGAAAACTACAGGACCTGCTGCTCAAAATTCAGTCATGAGGTCAGATATCTGAATTCGGTATTCGCGAGTATCATCATCATGATGCATGCAGTGCACGTGCCGAATGAACTAAACGGTGCTCGTGAGCTAGCTTTTCTTTACAATTCACACTATGGTGCACACGGTACAAATAGTGCTACTTTGATGATTATTAGAGGACGATGCAATGAAGAAAGTTACATGACATGTTTTCACGTTTCATATTTTCTTTAACTTTCAATGTTCATTTAGTTATATGTTATTGTACTCAGTATTACATGTAGCAGCGATCGCTGTCTGTAAATGTTGAGGATCCCCGAGGATCCCCGATGTAGGTAATATTTCTAACAGTCAAATAGAGATGTCGCTAGAATTACACACCGTGTGTCTTCTTCTTCCTCTAGTTCGCAGTATAACGTCTACATTCCAATTATGTTTTTCTTTTAGACAGTAGTGTGAGTTTAAAATACTGTATTTGAACATTTGAAATTTGACAAAAGAAACTCTAAAGCAGGGTTCGGCACGCCAATCAATTTCAAATGGCACGCAGACTCTTCACGTTCCTGTATAAAGTTGAAAATCAATTTGAAGTAAATGTAGATGAGCTTCAAGAGTACATTGAAGCACTCAAAGCAGAATTGATAAACGAGGTAAAGACATTCCAGATTCATGGATTCGTCTTTTCGTATCTCATTAAGCCTGATATAATTGATTTGATTCTTGATTAGAATCAAATCAATTATATCAGGCTTAATGAGATACAACCCAATTGGAACTATTTAGTTGGATGGATATTGATGACTTTGAAATGCAACAGATTGACTTTAGATCTTCAGAATTATGGACATCAAATTTGTTGAACTACGGAAGTCTCTGGAAAATGAATATTTAGAAAATTCTGTAACTATTCCCAGCTGTTGGACATCCCTTCCAAATTATTACATCTGTTTGAAGAAAATTGCTTTTGTTCTTCTTTCAGCTTTTGGATCAGCCTATTCCTGTGAGCAAATATTCTCTCAGATAAAAGCAGTGCTAAATCCATAGCGTTGTAGCCTAACGATGAACATTCAGAAAATTGTGTCAAACTCAAAGTGACAAAGTATGTTGTCGATATTGAGCAACTGGACAAGACCATACAAGGGCAAGGCTCCCAGTAAAAATAAAAAGTTTTTTAAGTCTTTCAATAAACTCTATTTCTTTTAATGTTGTTTACACCTTTCAATATTATTGAATATCACTATATATTAATTAATTAAAATATAAAAATAAAATATATGGTAAAATAAGAATATTGACCTCGACTTGTATAAAATGATATGTGAAGTTGGCTCTCTGAATAATTTGAAGCCTTAAGTTGACACATAGTTAGCAAAAGGTTTCCGACCCCTGCTCTAAAGCAATAAAGGCTCAAAGAAGTTCAAAAGATAAGACTACTTAATTGTACTCGGGTACTCTCTCAACTAAACGAACCACCGACTGAACCATCATGGCGAACCTAACTGTAACTTCAAGCTATAACCCCGGTGACCTTTAAAAAAAAACACATGTAAACAAGACGTCATGTCAGAATATATTTTACAGTGCTGCCAAATGTACTACACCACAAGAAAAAAACTATGGCCATCTGAAGCACTCTAACCCATAAGCTCTACAGCACTATCTCGGTCAGTGCTGGTAACCATAGCACAGATCATTGACGAAATGCATATGCTGTTTTTGTGGATATATAAATACTGATGAGTAATGCAACTCTTGTTAGCACAATGCCATTCCTAAAACAAAGTGCAGTTCTTATGAACTTGACTTAGTGATCCATACAGTAAGTTAGTGACTGTTAAGGCTGTCTGTAGAAGTGTTTTTCCTGCAGTTGAAAGGTAGGGGCAGTCAATAAGGAGGTGTTCCACTGTTTCATTGAAATGATAGCACTGTATACATGTGGGTAGTTACTGGGATGTTATACGGTCTAAATAGATATTGATCCTTTCATGTCTTTTTCTAAACTGAAAGATAATGGATTGGTTTCTCCTGCAGAGTTTGTTAATGCTGTCATTGTCCTTTGGCCTTGCCATTTCACTAAATACATTCCACCAGTCGTCCAATTTGCCAATCTGTTCAGTCACATTTCCTTGCTGTACTGTTTGAGAATCTGTTTGACTGTTCCCATACTAAAAGGTCTTTGTTTTTGTTGTATGACGCGCCTTGTTTTTGAAGTCTCTCCGCTACTTCGTTTCCTGCTATATCGCTATGTCCAGTGATCCATTGCATGATCACACTGATTTCATATACAGATATAAGAACGTGCATTTCTCTTGCACTGTGGAGCAAATCTTATATTTCATATCGAGTATCTTAAATGCATACCAGCTTATGATTTCTACTAGAGGACGGGAAGACGAAAAAGAAGATGCATTACTATGGCAGGAGATGACAATGCTAAATGCGTTATATGTGATTGAATATGTTTTCTGGTGTCAAGTAAACAACAGCGGCGAGAATGGTGAATATCATGAACAATGAATAATGTGACATTAGAACGAGTAAGAAACATGTACAGCAGTTGGATAGGTGGATAAGAGAGAAAATTAACAAAGGGAAACCGGGTTACTGAGACAGAAAACGAGAATACTTATTATTCGTCACGTTTGCTTACGTGATAATAGTTCATAGTTTGGGTAATGTTTAGTTAATTACTAATAACTTATGCTGATGAGAATAAAATTTTAAAAACATATTAGCACCCGAGTGTTTGCTGGGGCCCAAAAGGGGAGCAAATATTAGCAACAGTGTTTACCTTTCACGCATGTCGTAAAAGGCGGCTACGGAGGTTATGGGATGGAGTTGGCTGCCCCATCCCATATAGGGTCAGTGACCCAAATCCATGCTGAAGACGGATGTGTCAGGCCGAAAGGCGCAAATATCGCAGCAATGCTGTAAACCATGACACAACGCATCCCGTTCTCCGAACTACATCTTGTTAATCTGCTGGAGTTTGAGAACGAACGCAGAAGAAGAAGAAGAAAAAGAAAACTTATTAGAGTTTTCAGTAAGTTACTACAATTGTGGGATTGGATTGAGTGACAGTAATAATACAGAAGAAACGAAGTGATAACTTGAGTCATTTTAATTAGAGTAAACATAATCCTATTATAAAATTGGTAAAATACGCACATAATAGCGAGAAACGATATGAAACGGATGAATGAAGAAGGTAATCAGTAAATGTACACTAACAATCTATTAATGTTAACTAATGTCGTCGTCCGTTTGTGTTGCATTTTTGTCTTGATGAGCCCTTTTGATCGAAACTTTCTTTCATTGTATTTTGGAAACTCTAAACGTTTATAACTTCATGTTATATGTTTCTACTGTAGATAAACAGATTTCCTGCAATCTTATAATTCTATTTTCAATCGTTTATTTTTAAATTGAACAACTTGAAAAGCTAAATTCACATGGGATATTCCACAATCACTTTATACATTATAAACCTTTGATTGTAAACCTTGACCATTCAGAAAGTGAGGACAGTAAAGAATCTGAAAAACAGTATGGTGGGGGGTGGGGGTGGGGGTGGTGGCAGTACATAACCACAAACCAGATGTAGGGAGGGGAAAGTCCATTATTTCAAAATCATGTTTATAATTCCAGTAAGGAGCTCAGTACATAATCTCAAAATCATGTTTATAGCTCCAGTAAGGAAGACAGTACATAATCTCAAAATCATGTTTATAACTCCAGTAAGGAGGACAGTACATAATCTCAAAATCATGTTTATAACTCCAGTAAGGAGGACAATACATAATATCAAAACCAGATGGAGGGAGGGGCAGTACATAATCTCAAAATCATGTTTATAACTCTGAACTTGTCATATGTTGTTATTATCTGACGGTAAATGAAAAGCTGAGTAAACAAAACATCAATCAACGTGAACCTGCTAGAAGAGTTTACATTTAATTTGAAGATAAGGAATTGTACAGCCGTGACTCTAGGGTTCAGGTCAGGAATAAAGCACATCAATCAATCTAGTGCCATGCCGAATGACGTAAACGATCATGCTTCTTTATAACCATCTGTCTTCTGTGTTGTTAATAAGTTCAGTTGGTGACTCCTTTGCGTACCACAGTCACAACTCATCCTTATATTTCTCCCTTTGTCTTCCTCTATATCTTCTCCCTTGATCTGTCCGGTGGTTACTAAATGTTTAAGTTTTACATTTCTCTTCACATGCCCTAAAATTATTTATTGTCTGCTTCTAATTTGTTCAATAATTTGTTGTTTTACTCCAGCATATCTGAAGACTTCTGTATTAATAAAGCACGTACCTGGTAGTAATTGGTAGTTTATATTAACCAGTCTCCAGAATGTTGACTAAACAATGATGTTATCAATATAACAAGTCCAGATGTCGTTATGTTACGACCAGAAAGATGAACAGAAAAGTTCGACACTATCATTTACCATGCATGCTATGAAAGGAGGGTTTGGGTTCGATGTCCCCTTCAATAGAGGATACATGTCACACATTAAAATGCTGAATTCGGATGTGCTGGGCCGATATATATATATATATATATATATATATATATATATATATATATATTATATATATATATATATATATATATATATATATATATATATATATATATATATAAAGAGAGAGAGAGAGAGAGCTGGAGATAGATATAGATAGATAGATACATAAAGCGATAGAGAAAACGAGAGATCCAGAAAAAAAGAGACCGATAGAGAGATAACGATAGATAGAAATTAACATATATAGAGTGATAGAGGTAGATATGTTGTTTGTCCATCACAAGTGATGATGACCATTGTTTTACATCCACTTTGAAAATTCAACTTTAGTTATGTCCTTGATTATGAGTTCGTAGATGGCTAATGAGCCCTATTCGAGCTGTAAATGTTCATGGACAGTTTGGACATGGAATAACGACTGTAGACGGATCTTGGTCTATCCGTGACTTTCTAGCTGCTCTCCGCTGTTGAGCTGCTGCATTCCTCTTCTTTTCACAAGATGATGCGCTCTTTTTATTTTAGAATGCCATGTAGATCTGTTTTGTGCAAATTCTTCCCATGTATCGTGGTCTATTTCAAAGGCTTTCAGTGAGTCCTTTAACGAGTCCTTGTAGCGCTTCCTTTGTCCACCTTGAGATCGTATACCCTTCTTTAGCTCACCATAGAGAAGTATTTCGTGAATGTGAAAATGACTTGCAATGGGGATTTTGATTAAAGTGAGGAAGAGTTGTGCAAAGCGTCGCCCTCACTTGAGGTAGATATATATATATATATATATATATATATATAGATATATATATATATATATATATATATATATATATATATATATATATATATATATGCAGGGAGACAGATATACAGATATAGGACAGATCGAGATATTTACAGAGAGACGGAAAGGTCGAGACATATACAGATATGTATGGAGATAGAAATATAGAGATAAAGAGTGACAGAGAGCGACGGATATAAAGACGTTATATAAGAAGATTAAATTAAGATCAGAGAAATAAAACATTCATTGAATTATATATAAAGAAAACAGAAGTAATGGTTATTTCAAAGAAACAAAAAGAAAACACCACAACTTGCAAAATCAAAGTGAATGATATAGTATGAAAACAGTTCCACAATTGTAGTATTTAGGTACAACGATTACAACAGATGGAAGACATGCAGCAGAAATAAGAAGCAGAGTAGATCAGGCAGAAAATCATTCAGAATAAAATGAAAAATACATTGTGTATTATGACCTTGTCATAAGATGTGAGAGAGTTCTGCAGTGTTATATGTATTTATGGCATTTTGCGTCTTGCAAACGGTAATTTAGCAATAAGAAGAAGCAATCCTTTGCACATTTTCTCAGGAATGTGGAATTTGTAAGCAATCATAGGTACAATACAGGAATCAGTGGACAAATCACGTGACAACATGTCAACTTTTTAATTTCATATGCTCTTGCACTATCTCGGAAACTTAAAAAGTTGTACATTAAAATAACGATCTAGCAATTTGCGCACAATGAACTGATATCCACCTCCCACTCAGTGTGCAGTGCACATGTAGAGTGGTCAGGGCCCTCATCGTGCAACGTGTCGAATATTGGGTGTATCGGTATATGCGTCTTTTTCGGAAGTTAGAGGCTGTATATATGTGGTTCTGCAGAAGAATGATACGAATGCCATGACCTGCCAGGAAAAACTAATGTGGAAGTGTTGAAAGAGTCAAATGCAAGAGGGAGCTTAAAAAATATAAGAAAAAGTTTTTTTTTTAAATTTTTGTCTACATTATGACATAAGGAGGTTTGGAAAATATAGTCACAACAGGCAAGATTGAAGGCAACAGAGACAGAGGACGGCATCCCGAGAAAATAGTAAACAGTGTAACAAACTGGCACTACGGGCAAACAACAACGATCCTGTTACATAGTACTGAAGGTAGAGAGCACTTGTATATATATATGTGTGTGTGTAATAAATTATAATTTAGAATACCTGACATACGTTAGGGGTTCTAAACATGGATCACAACGTTTTGCATAGGTAGGTGGGCATACGAAGGAAACATTGGACATTCTGAATATGTCGAGTAACAGAGAAATACACTATTTCAACGACACATAGTATCAGCATATCAAGTGCCATCTCTACAAAGAAGATTGGTTGCAGCGGATTTCCAACATTCTCTGCCCCCTGCCTTCCTGATACGCCCTGACAAACGGCATCCTGTTCATCTCATCATGTTTCTCTCACATGTTCCTCAACTCAACTCTTTTAACACTTAATAAGGCTTGCAGTAATATGCCTTGAAGAAAGTTCACATACAATCTTTATGCCCATAGAGGGTTACAACAATTGGCCACGAGCGACAAAAATTCTGAGAATCACTGCCGTTAATTTGGTAATTTCATCTATGGCTTTTGTTATAGAATATCCTTGAAAAAATAGGTTACACTGGATTCGCCTACTTGAGCCTGAAGCAAAATATAAAAACCAACATAGATTGTGTGATGACATTTGTAACAACTCAATAGCTTGTGTGCAGTCAGACACATGTGTGTTTGATGTACAAGAAGGTCACATATTTTTATTGAAAGTTCAGTGAAAGTTCAGGTAATGCATACACTTCTAGGTTCTTATTTATTATTAAAATAATATAACACGTATAAAATAATTATATGTTTTGATGTTGTATCACGCTGTAAACATGAATATTTTACGCTTGAGTTAACTTGTCATATAGGGTTTTTTTAAATCGAATTTATATCGTCATATGTTCATACCTAGACTTTTGTAACATTTAACACGAGATCAGCATCACTGTGTTTGGACACTGATTATTGCCATTATTTTCATTGGTCATGTTATTATACTTTCTTTTGTCGAACAATAAAAAACACATAAATTATCGGATTGGCCTTACGCAATTATGTACAATGGATTAGGTCGCAAGTTTGTTATGAACAATGTTACGGCTCAAATATAGTGAGTAAAGGAACAATTGACTCTAATATGTTGAAAATCAGATATAATGAAATATGGTCAATTTGTATTCTTACAGTTCTTACAATACAACACAGGAGGTAATGTAAGTCTTACTGGACGACAACGAACACACTATCATTGTCGGATGAAAACATGAAAGAAAATACACAACAGTACGCACGACATAGTCCTGATAAAGGCCTTTTGGTCGAAACTTCGATTATGTACTGTTACTTGCATGATTATGTCAGGTTTATTGTTGTGTGTATTCTTGCATGTGTACTGCGTCAGTACTATTTTCATACAGTTTTACAACAGTATTACCTTTTATTAATGGTTCTGACAGTTCAAACATATATTTCTTTTATAAAAATGTAATTGGGGGTGGGAAAGGGGAGAGATACTGACACCGTTACCTATCATGCATGTTTTAAGAGGCGACTAATGAGGTTTTGTGAATAGGTTCGTCCGTCCTGTAGCACGAACGATCAAAGCGACGAACAATTCATAGACTAATCGGACGGAACAGCGCTTCAATCGCAACCAAGCAGTAAACCACAACATAACGAATTATGTTTTCCGACTACATCTTGCTGCTATATAGGACTTTGAGACTCAACGCACAAGAAAATAAAAAGATGGATAGAAAACGTCGGAAACATCTTGAACAAACACGGTAATAGCATAGCCGAGGCGATACATCTGGTCTTGGAAAAAAGCTCGAGCAATAATCACCCCTACGCTTAACGGCAAGAGTTGATAACAAACCACCTGGAACAAGACAATAGACAATTGAGTAACTCCCTTCACGTATTTATCTCACGCTGCTATTTACATGCCTGATTGAGAGAAACCATAAAACTTTCTTAGATTATCACGTTTTACTAATATCAAGAATAAATATTCGATCTTAGTCTTGTAATATCAGGTCTTATACTGTCAGGTCTTATAATGTAAGTCTTGTAATGTCAGGTCTTATAATGTAAGTCTTGTAGTGCCAGGTCTTATACTGTCAGGTAGTATAATGTAAGTCTTGTAATGTCAGGTCTTATACTGTCAGGTCATATAATGTAAGTCTTGTAATGTCAGGTCTTATAATGTAAGTCTTGTAATGTCATGTCTTATAATGTAACTCTTGTAATGTCAGGTCTTATAATGTAAGTCTTGTAATGTCAGGTCTTATACTGTCAGGTCGTATAATGTAAGTCTTGTAATGTCAGGTCTTATAATGTAAGTCTTGTAATCTCAGGTCTTATAACATTATGTCTCACTTTAGATAATCTATATTAAATATTTTAGTATGAGGAACACTATTTTTTTCTCGAAACTTAAACACACTGTGTGTATGAACAATTTATAGACTATTTCAGAGCTAGTAACTACGTATAACAGAAAGAGATACAAGTGGGAGAGTACCATTACACGATTGACAGTTTACAGTCTAGCAGAGTGCACCACCAAAACAAGAGAAAGGGCATGTTGGAGATCCGTTGCAGCCAAACTTCGTTGCGGAGACGGTACTTGATGATGAGGACCTACGCATGCGGTTGCGTCTGTGGGTCTCACCAATGGCCTACTACAACAAACCAACCATGCAATTAACACCGTAGTAGAGGGCATGCCGTTATATTGAGGTTCTCTTCTTACAGTAGCTTTATGGCACATCATCTATACAATTATGCTTCTCATGCTTTTATTTTGTTGTTACAATATGTGTTATACTCTCTGGTTTTTATATATGTATGCGGCCTTTGTGTTTGGATGGGATCCAGAGATGTACTGCACAGCACTAGGGAGGAGGAAACTGACAGCATTGTTTTTCCTATGGCTGATGCCCGTCATAAGGCACTCAGGACGTGACAATCCTATTGACTTGAACATTTGGTTGCATGCCTGGAGCAATAGAGAAGTAACTTGGCTGCAGTGGCTCGGAGCAGTGCATAGGCTGAAACCTACCATCTTGGTGGTGTGATAGTTATCGCCTGGCTCTGGCCCGAAGTAGGCCGAACATCCACCGATCTCCCAGAAATATAATGTTGGGTCAAAGGGCATGAGCCCATGGATCGCTGGATCAGCAATAAACCAACCAACCAGAGCTGGTAGCTGTATAATGAAACAGCAAGATAGCCAATAGATGATCAGAAACAGCATGATCTTATCACAGAGGCATACTTTGTTTGTTTGAGAACCCCTGACTTTTTGCAAACTATTAGCTCCTCCTTCCTATGTGCAGTGGAGCGATTTTTCTGAGCTTTCTTTCATACCCAGAAGACGTCAGCGTTTTGTTTAGTGCACTGCCTATTGAAGGAGCCTTCTACTCAGAGGGGGTCTATAATTGTATAGATGACATGCTGCATAGTTTCTATAAGAGAGCCTCAATATAACGGCATATCATCTACTGCGATTTTCTGTTGCATGAGTGGTTTGTCTAAAGGGTAATTGGTGAAATACACAGACGCAACGTATCATGGCATACATTTTAGCAACGACGACATTCTGTGACATTTCCAGAACAGGATCCGTCGTACACAATGGTGGTATTTAATTGTGTCGAATTGATCACGAAGTTTTCATGTTTTGAAAATAAATCTACTTATTCATTATCTCCAAGACGCTACGATTGTTGGTTACTAATTTCTTATTACACTCACACCGTAAATACAATTTCGGTAAGGAGGCAGATATACCTTGAAAATATGTATTTCAATCTTTATTTCAGTGTGTAATTCCATTTTTTGATGGCACAAGTAATTACCTTTTGGAACAAAACAATTAAAGGAGGGGTTTTAGGTTATTAAGCTTTTAGACTATATTCCTAGTACTGAAAGTCATGATCTAATTTCCTAAAAGTTTCAACCCCCAACCCCTTCCTTATCTACGGGCTTGCTACTACATCTCCCTAATGAATATCCGACCGCCTCGCAAGTACCTCGATAACAATTTATCAAATTATAATAATATATCCCTAATACTGTGGTCGAAGCACATAGTAGACCATTTCACGTGAAATAAGCTTCAATTATTATTAAAATAGGTTATAAGCTTCAATTATTATTAAAATAGGTTATAAGCTTCAATTATTATTAAAATAGGTTATCAAGTTATCAATATCATTTTCCACTACCATTTACTATTTGCTATGTGAATATTTATTATTACATGAATATTCAATAGGTACACATGTGGATACAAACTTGACATTGTTTCAAAATGACATCAGATGGCATCAACAGTTTCTGGTTAATATTGGCGTTGCTGACAGCACTGACAATCTATTGGTTGTGGACACAGACTAGACGTGATTATTTGAAATTCAACGTCCCCCCATTTCCTGTTAAACCATGGCCATTTTTCGGACATTTTTTCATGTTGTTTGGAGATTTACGCAACAATTTGAAAGAATGGAGAAAGTCTGGTGGTGACATCTACAGTTTAGATCTTAAAGGCCAGCTTCATATTCTGGTTAATAACTTTAACGACATCAAGGAGATTTGGATCAAGCATGCGGATCATATTGTCAACCTCCAAAGAAGTATGGGTGATGATCTGCTACATGACGACAATAAAGGAATAACTTCTGCAAGAGACGACAACTGGAAAGAGCAGAGATCAGTGTCTTTAGCTATTCTTCGCTCTTTTGGAATGGGGAAGAATATAATGGCAAATAAAATACAGGAGGAGGTTACCGTGTTAATTAAGAAACTAGCCGATTTGAAAGGGCAACCTGAAAATGTCAGACTGTTTCTCAATATTTCAGTTTGCAACATTATTTCGTCTATTTCTGTCGGAGAAAGGTTTGACTACAATGATCCGCATTTTATGGATTTGGTCACTCACATGGAAGTTTTCATGAAATACTTTGCCGCTATGATGATGTTGTCACCATTCAAACAAGTTTGCTATCTTCCAGGAGATTTGTTTAATGTAAAGAAGTGGGCCAGAGCCTGTACAAAAATAGCTGAAGATTACACAAAACCTTACCTTCGTAAATGTAAAGAAGAATTCCGTGATAGCGAAGACCCGCGCAGCTTTATTGCAGCTTACCTCTTGGAGATGAAGAAAGCTAAGGAAAAAGGGACACTCTCTAAACTTGACGAAGAAAATTTAATTGTTATAATCAGAACTCTGTTTGCTGCTGGAACAGACACAACCAGCCAACCATCCTGTGGTGTCTTCTGTACATGATACACTATCCTGAATGGCAAGAAAAAGTTTACAGTGAAATTGAGAACACAGTTGGAACTGACCGAGCTCCAAATATGGCTGATAAACCCAAGTTAAGATATCTTAATGCAGTCATATTTGAAACTCAACGTTATAGCCGTATGATCCCCAGTTGCCTTTCGCAGGGAAGTTAGTACATCATTTGAGTATGGTGGATACACGTTTCCGAAAGGTAGCTGTGTTTGGCCAATACTTGATTCAGTTTTTTACGACACAAAAATATGGGGTGACCCACACAAATTTCGACCTGACAGATTCATAGATAAAAACGGATCTCTTATCACTCGAGAAGAATTTATTCCATTTGGCATTGGTAAAAGAATATGTCTTGGGAAGCTCTAGCAAAAATGGAGATGTTCCTGTTTCTGGCTGCCATTTTCCAGAGATTTAAGATTGAACCCGAGGACAGATCAGGAGAGTTACCATCACTAAAGGAAAACATTGGAACATTAGCAGTTCCTCTACCGTTCAAACTGAGATTCATTGAGCGAAAAGTGTAAAAAATACAATGAAGTAATTACGTTCAAATATCTTCAGATATATGCTCAGTGGACATATTTCTAATATGTAGTATAGTATAGACATTTAGATGTTCGATCGTACATTTATCATGTTGATAATGTGATTGAACTGTGTACATAGCACATATTGAAATGTCCCCGTATATAACACATATTGAAATGTCCCCGTATATAACACATATTGAAATATCCCCGTATATAAGACATATTAAAATATCACCGTATATAACACATATTGAAAGGTAACCTACATAACACATATTGAAAAAGGAACATTCTATATTAATCTTTTCACATCAATACTTGAAATTTATTGCATAACGCCATACATCATTCTTATTATGTGCAGATCTAGTCATAAGACAATTATTTAGTATTAATGCATGTTTCTTCATCAATACGAGACAGAATAGCAGGCGTTAGCGATCTCAGATATTAACCAATGCATGTTCTCAATGATGACCACCAATCCAGAAATGAACACTTTTTCCAGAATTCAATGATTACTAAATAACTCTGCTACAGAATGAATAAAACTATTCTAGAAGTGATCTTGTGTGCATACAAATGATAACAGAAATGAGAGTAACTAAGGGTGAAAGAAGAAAGTGTATCCTCTCTGGACAGATCCGAAGATTATATAATATGACTTCATATATAATCATCAACTTCTGATGGGACTTTGACTCTGTTTACTATTGAAAGGGAAGCTGAGACTGAGAGCTAAAGCTTCAAACCAGGTAATACAGTTTTGCTAATAGCACGAAACGCACATAGGCACACACACACAAATCGACGTTCCGAACGAAATGCCTTTACCAAGGATCACAAACACATATACATCAAAGACGACACGTAATGACGACATAACTTGCGTTCACATGTCTAGTAAGTTGGCCAAAATTATAGAAATGTGGTCAAAGGTGACACAAACAGGAAATGTATAGAAATAGGAAGTATACAAAACAGAACTAAATACATGTTAAAACAAGACCGAGAAATGAGTGAGGAATTATGTTTTCAGTTCTGTTTTTGTATACTTATATTGGTTGTTTACTTATATTGGTATACTTATATAAATATTGGTTGGGAAGAATTCAAGTAAAACATGCAAGTAAGAGAAGACATTACAAATATTTTTTTTTTCCATTAAGGAGGAGAGTATAGAATCTCAAAATCATTATAAATATAAAACACTTTTACATTCTTTACTGATATTGTTGCAACTCATGTTATTTGTCTAAATATTCTTAAGAATATATTCTTATTCTTGCATCATATACAATCAATTTTGTTTTACAACGGATCTATAAACTTTTTATGTTTCTTCTGTGTTTGTTATTTTCATATGCATAGATTGAATTTCGTTCTTCTATTAGTTTCACATTGATGGCATGAGCAGAATATAGACCCTGGTGTCTCGTTGTCTCATTTTTATACCGAAGACATATATAATTATATGAGATGTTCAAATGCTTTTCATTTATATAAATTTAAGGACCGTATCATATTTCTCTACTAATTTGTAGCCTGCTCAAATACACTTAATGTGAACGTGTGGAAAAAGGAAATGGCTAACTGTTTCAGTAAGGTCTTTCTCCATAATGCAGCAGACATTACGATATGTTGCAATTACATCAATAACTATTGGCGGTAGACCACTTTGTAACTTGTATTATGCCAATGAAATCGAATCTCTAGGCTGGTAACTTGAGGAAGTTATCACCTTCAAATAGCTCGGGTCCTAAATATGTGATGATGGAAATTCGGGAAATGAGAATAAGTAAATACTCAAGAAGGCGAGATGTTATATCAAGGTTGAATATAATTTGGAAAAGTAAGATCAGTATTACAGTAAACATTAATTTAATCAGATTTCTACTCAGTCAGTTTCTCTTTTGCCAAGTTTGGCACACAGGGCGGGTGTCATATTGATCCATGCCTGTCGGTCAGTTGCCAAGGATTGCAGGTCTTGTGTATTTATGCCTGTTGATTTTAATTCATTCATAAATGATACTTTGTTTTTGGTCTTCCCTGTTTTCTTTACCCGTCTGGTGTCCACATGAAGACTTGTCGTGGAATTCTGTTACCCTTCATTCTAAGTATGTGGCCGATGTGACCGATCTCTACTGCTAAGTATAAATTTATATGAATGTGAAAACTGGACACTTGATGCAGACACAAAAAGAAGGATTGGGGCTTTCGAATACAAAACTACAGACGGTTGTTAAGAATTAGCTATAAAGAAAACAACACAAATATATTCGTCCGTCTGCAAATAAACAAACTTGCAGATTATCAAGAACCACTTTCGGCTGTGTTGTAGAGGGGGAAACATTTTTGTTTGAACATGGATTCACTGTTCATTTTCTAAAATATTATTTTACAAGGAACAGTCGAGGGAGAAGGAGAAGAGATAGTTAAAAGAAAATTATGGATTGCTGGGCTGATGACATACAGGAATGTTCTTGGTATGAATTTTCAACACTCCCCAGGATAGCTGAGGATATAGGTGTTTGGAGGAGAGATGTTTGTGCTGATGTCTCAAATATGGTACCCCTACGACCCTGTCTGGTCATATTATTATGTTATTATTAATATTCTCCAAGATAGTTATGCTCGCTGATCCAAAAAAAAGTAACTTGTGTTGGTTGAAAGACTGTCTCCGTGAATTTCAGTGGCTAGTAACATAAAGTGTCCATACAGTGACCAATGATGTCTCATCAACCACAATAAGCTATGTTGTTTTGAATCAGTACGTATAACCCTCTTGGAGATAAACGTGCTTTCAGAGTATCGAACTGTCTATTTGTAAGTGATGAAACAATCTCACTGTAACAGAATGCGATTGAATAAAAGATGTACACCGAAGGCAGTTGTGTCGGGTCATTTGCATAAATAAAACGACGACACAACGGATGGAAATCTAGTAGGATCATGGTCCTGCTATAAGGGAAATCCAGCGGGTTTTGAGAATGAAAGCTAAAGAAGAAGAATAAAAGATGTGAACGAACAAGTGTGACTGAGCTAGAGAGAAGATAATTGACAGAATGAACTATAGAAGGTCAGAGAATGAGCGATGACGTTAGAAATAAACCAGAATCAACTAACTTGTGACTAAGCTACATTGAGTGCGGTATGCCATATATAGACTCCAGTGTATCACATATGTGTATGCGATATCTGTTATATAATATGATATAATATTAAAATTACTTCACGCCTGCCTGCATGGACATGTCTATATTTATTCTACGGATTATAATCGTCAGCAGAATGCAACAAGCGGTAAATCTGTGTAGTCAGGCACAGTTACGTGGTTGTCGCAGTTGAAGAAACTAATTTTATTCAGAATACCAGTCAAGAAATAGGTAATTCGAAAATTTTAATGTTATCTTTTAGAAAAACAGAGTTAATTATTATTTATTTATTCTCCATATTGTTTTGAATGTTATTATTAAGAAACTTCAACAAATCTCATTTATTCTTGGTCATGTCGCCGACTATATGTGATTCTGATGTAGTAATGTGTGATATTTTATAGATGACTTTATAGATGACTTTATAGATGACATCTATTCATGTGACAATATTTCGAAGTATGGACTGGGAGTTGAACGTGACAATCGCCCTAGTCATTGAGTTCTAAGAGAGCAAATAGAGATGGTTCTTAACTGGCTCAATCTCAATCCTAATGCTGGATGTAGTTGTTCTGTATGCTCCGTTCGTCGGAGATCTTTCCCCCCAAGTAATGGCTATAAAGTTCAAATCAGATTTATCACCATGTCGTACGTATGCCTCAATGAACTTCTTTTCCGTTGACTAGTCTCTAAATCCACTGCCAAACGTAAGTGTGGCCTTGTAAAAGATTGTCATTGATTAACGAACCTTGTGTCATTCTTCTCATTTTGACAAAGATGCTACGGTCATCAACCTCTCAAATTGTTCTTTGAACCTGCGCAATCCAAGATATGTCATGTTTGATTCTCTTCCTCTTGAGATTATTGGTACTCTTATATATGGGGTGTATTTAGTCTGCAGTAACATGCATATATCTTCTTGGTTGGACGAGAACAGGGACATAGTGACAGCCATCTCATTATATGTTTAATATTCGCAGTGGAACAATGCCTAGTTTCTGTATACAAGCCTTCATTCTGTATACGTTCAAAACGCTCAATCTATGGACATGAAAGCATACAGATGCACAATCCACAATCTACAACTGAATAGAAAAAGGAGAATGTACTAGCCTGACTACCTGGTTAGAAAAAGGAAGACCATCAATCTCTGTCAAGGTGCGCAGCAACTGTAATTTCAAGTGCTGTAAAACCAATACTATCTGCTCAGCATGACAGCAGTAAGATAAGATGCGGTCAAATTTTACTCCAAGGTAGCAGATTGTCGTCAAATGTTACTCCCAGGTAATAAAGTCTGTCGCGACTCTCAATGCTGTATCCGTGGAATTGGGGGCCAAGTAAATCAGCCTTCACAGTTTAGCCTACATGATGACACAATCAAATACCCACCTAACCTTCTTAGTCATCTCTTTTAAGAAACTGTTATGATCTTTATATCTTTTTAAAATATTGTTCACATAGGAAACTTGTATACTGTAATAACATAATAAATTGTGTTCACACCTGCAACTTGTATGCTGTAATTATATGTTCACACGTAAAACTTGTATACTGTAATTTAATAATAAATTATCTGAATTTTATTGAGATCATATAAAGTTATCATATTTCAATTACCGTATTCCCAATCTTCGTATTCATAGCATCTTCCAGTTGAAGAAATCCATGAGGATGTCAAGAGAAATAACAAATACGATTAAATTATGATAACTTAAGAATCATTTGAAAATCTTAATACATATGCCGATGTGAACTTCCATATTCTTACTGTCCGTTTTCTGTTGTATGTTTTAATTTTCGTTTCTTTTTGTCTTGATAAAGGCCTTTTGTTCGAAACGTTGATTTGTGAATGTTATTATGTGTGTCTTGAGTGATTAGCAAAACTTCGTTACCATTTTCCTGGTTTTACCTGTTGGATTCAGTTTTGCGCAGGAAGTACATATTATTAATACAATACAAACATGGCATAAATGATGTTATATGAAAAATGTGAATGTTTGTGCTTAGTAATATAATTGCCCGGGATAGCAGTTGAAAGTTACATTCTGAATAATCTAAAATATGCTGACGATATACTTCTGACTGAAGGGAGAGAACAAAAACTGCAAAGCGTGTTAGACATGGTAGTAGAGTGAAAACAAAAGCCTCAATCTAAACAAGAAGAAAACAGAAGTAATAGTTCTTTTAAAGAAATACACAGGCAAAAATTATGTATTACTATTAATGATGCAAAATTGACCCAAGCGGATGAAGACTAGTATCATGATGCTATTTTAACATCGGATGGCCGGTGCTTCAGTCAGTGAGATCAAAAACAGAATAGCACAGGCCAAATCAATATTTAAATACATGGAAACTTTCTATACAGTGGAGTAATATCAATGCATTTACCAGTTCGAGTGCTAGTTAAGTTATTTTAGCCAATCCTTTTTTATGGAAGCTAAGCATGGACAATAAACAAAAGTACCGAAGATAAGCTAAAGGCAAATTATGTGTGGATTTTAAGAAGAATGATGAAAATTTCATGAACATTCAAGAAAACCAATGTAGAAGTTCTAAAGGTGCTGGGGTAAAACGACAAATTATATTAAAAATTATAAACAGGTAATCACAATTTTTAGAGCATGTGATGAGAAAAGTAAACTTGAACATGTATTAACCACCGGAAAAAATCAAGGGGGAGAAGAGACAGAGGAAGACAAAGCAATACATTTCTGGATGGGTTGTCACTGTGGCACAAAAAGACGCGACCAACTTAACGTATTAATGACACGAGACAGAGAGTTGTGAAGAAACATGATCATTTATTGACACTTTATTGATTGATTATAATTACAATTGTATGTATTTGCACAAAGGAAATTACAACATTATTATTAATTTACAAGCACAAGGAAGGTCTGCAGGTCGTATTTGGGCCTACCAAACCTACCACTATTCAAAATTGTACATTTTTTAGTAGGTGATATGACTACATCCTGCTGGTAGGTGATATGACTACATCCTGCTGGTAGGTGATATAACTACATTCTACTGGTAGGGGTGATAACTTCATTCTGCTGATAGGGGTGATATGACTACATTCTACTGGTAAGTGGGGATATGACTAAATTCTGCTGGTAGGTGGTGCTATGACTATATTCTTTTTGTAGTGTGTGGTATGACTACATTCTGCTGGTATGTGATACTATGACTATATTCTTTGTGTAGTGTGTGATATGACTACATTCTGCTGGTAGGTGGTGCTATGACTATATTATTTTTGTAGTGTGTGGTATGACTACATTCTGCTGGTAGGTGATACTATGACTATATTCTTTGTGTAGTGTGTGATATGACTACATTCTGCTGGTAAGTGGGGATATGACTATATTCTGCTGGTAGGTGGTGCTATGACTATATTCTTTTTGTAGTGTGTGATATGACTACATTCTGCTGGTAAGTGGGGGTATGACTACATTCTGCTGGTAGGTGATGCTATGACTATATTCGTTTTGTAGTGTGTGATATGACTACATTCTGATGGTAGGTGATATGACTACATTCTGCTGGTAGGTGGTGCTATGACTATATTCTGTTTGTAGTGTGTAATATGACTACATTCTGCTGGTAGGTGGTGCTATGACTATATTATTTTTGTAGTGTGTGATATGACTACATTCTGCTGGTAGGTGGATTTGACTACATTCTGATGACATATTCTTTATCGGACGTAATATTCTTTGTGGATGTTCTAAACTCTTCATGATTCTGGGCGATCTGACCTATTGGAGGAATCAAGGAATGTTTAAAGAATTTGAAATGTCTCTTACCCGTCATCTGGACGATCATTAACCCTGATACCTTAACCGTACCTTCCATCAGTTATTTGTCCATGCCGTTATGTCTCTATGTATGGTCAGAAAACCTCATCTTTCTTGTTGTAATATTATTTAAGAGCCAATAATCTCTAAGACATTTAATGTTCATATCACTTCTTGATTCATACTTTTCGCTATCCATGTTACTCTTAAAATCCATGTTATTCTAAAAATCCATGTTATTCTGAAAATCCATGTTACTCTTAAAATCCATGTTATTCTAAAATCCATGCTATTCTTAAAATCCATGTGTAGTAACGCATCTTGAAGACATTAATTCTCTTTGCATCTGATATAATAATTGTTCATGTTTTAAATCAGTAAATGTTTACTGGAAATATAAACGTATAAGCTGTCAGTGTTAGGGAACAATCTAACATACCAAATAAATAATGGCTCGTACAACAAAGAGTAATGCGGGGAAGAATAGATATGCAGGGAGTGTTGCATCAAAATATAAAACAAACTAATAACATTAACAGAGGCAAACGACGTTTCGACTTTTAAAAAAAACGTCTTGATTAGGACACAAATATAGAACAAGAAATGAATATTACAACCAGAGAATACATAATTCATTCTCCAGACTTTTAATTGTGAACACTAATATTATAATTGCTTCTTATAATATCATTCATACTTTGAAATTGATATTAACTATATATGTTTCCAATAGGTCAAATCTTACAAGTCGACAGAAATACAAGATGATATTGTCTGTAATAAGCATTTCATGGTTCCTGATAGGAGTTCTTGCTGTGTTGTCTATGTTATGGCTACGAACAAAATCAAAACGTTCATATTCCACATTCAACATTCCACCATTTCCTGTAAAACCGTGGCCATTTGTTGGACATTTCTTTATGATATTCACAAACTTAGGAGACAAAATTGTAGAGTGGCGAGAGAAAGTTGGTGATATCTACAGCTTGGATTTAAATGGGCAACTCAATATTGTTGTAAATAACTTTTCTGGCATAAAAGACATTTTGATTAAACATGCTGACCACATCGTCAACACTCAACACACTTTCGCAGATGAAATTCTTGACGAGTACAACACGGGAATTCTTGGGGCAAGAGATGACAACTGGAAAGAACAGAGGACAACTTCATTGTCAATTCTGCGATCTTTTGGAATGGGAAAAAATTTAATGGCTGACAAAATTGAAGAAGAGGTTGAGTGTATTATCGAGAAACTTGCCCTTCTGAAAGGGCAACCAAAAAATGTCCACATGCTTCTTGATATTTCTATTGCAAATGTTATTTGTTCCGTTGCTGTCGGGAAACGATTTGACTACAATGATCCTTATTTTGTCCGTTTAGTTTCCCGATTAGGTACATTTTTAAAATATTTTCCAAACGTTTTAGCTCTGACACCATTCAAATACTTATACTCTCTTCCAGGAGACCTGTTCAATGCAAAAAAATGCATTCGTAGTGCTTTAGAAATAAATGAAGATTTTAGTAAACCTTTTATTCATAAATACAAAAAACATTTTAACGGAAACGAGGAGCCACATAACTTCATTACAGCTTACCTGAAGAAAATGAATGATAACGGAGAAGGTACGTATCTTGACGAAAGAAATCTCATTGGTATAATGAGAACTTTATTTTCTGCTGGAACAGATACTACAAGCAACACTATTTTATGGTGTCTTCTTTATATGTTGCATCATCCATACGTCCAAGAGAAAGTTTATCATGAACTAGAGACATATGTGGGAACTGATCGAGTCCCAAATATTGCTGACAAGCCCAAGCTGACGTATCTGAATGCGGTAATTATGGAAACTCAGCGCATGTCCAGTCTTGTCCCCATTGGTTTGCGACGAGAAGTCAGCTCAACATTTGAGTACGGTGGTTTCACTTTTCCTAAAGGAAGCATTCTATGGCCTGTGTTGGATTCAGTTCTTCATGACCCAAAAATCTGGAAAGACCCAGAAAATTTTCGACCTGAGAGATTCATTGATAAAGACGGATCTCTCATCAACAGAGAAGAACTGATTCCGTTTTCTATTGGCAGAAGACAATGTATGGGAAAAGCATTGGCTAAAATGGAATTGTTTCTGTTTCTTTCTAGACTGTTCCAGCTTTTCAAGTTTGAACCTGCCGATAAATCTGCCGAGCTGCCGACACTGAAAGCGGTATTTGGGACAACATTATCTCCTCACCCATTTAAGCTCAAATTTGTTGATCGCAAAATATAAACAGAAACACCATTTGCAAATAGCAAAATAAAGTTTGGTTTTCTAATAAATACATCGTAATCAATACTAGATGGTACAGAAGTATAACTATAAGCCGGGCAATATAAAATGATCAAATGTAATTTTGCCCGCTACAGTTAACATAATAAATCGATATATAGTCAAAAAATTGAAGGATTTATGTACAAAATAACACAGATATCCACAGGAAATGATATACATTATTTTGAAATGCTTACAATATTTTTTGTTTTAAAAACTATGAATTATTGAAGGCGAAATAAAATATAACGATAAACAATATATTTATATATAGTAACAAAAAGATTAATTAAACAATATATCCTTAAAGCTCGAAATAGTGAAATGTGAGTATATATATATATATACTCCGAGGAATATTTAATCAGTACATCAAGAGCTCACGATTTTATAATGCTTACATGTATGTCATAGGCTCCACAATGTACAGAAGGTCAAAGTGCGGAACAATGATTATTTGAATATATATATATATATATATATATATATATATATATATATATATATATATATATATATATATATATATATATATATATATATATATCTTGATGGAAATGTCACTTAAGACTATTATTTGTGATCTGTAAATCTGTAAAACATTACAATTACTATAAAGAAACATTACCTAATGTTTTATTTTTTTTGGACACATGAAGTGGTAGAAGCGAATGGCGTCACTGACAAATGCCATTGTTTATTGGAACTATTATCTTTATCTACACCGTTTATTTGAACTATTATCTTTATCTACACCGTTTATTTGAGCTATTATCTACACCATTTGTTAGAACTATTATCTACATCGTTTGTTTGAACTCCTCTGACATCCTTGTTGTTTAATCACATATTTATAGTTTCGATTTTAAACGAAATATTGGTTATGTTGCTATTGTAAAAAAAATAAATAAAGATCTTTTAATAACAAATTGAAATATTTATTTTTTAATTTTACTTAAATTATAGAGCTGATGTGCACTTTCTGTGTCTTCCGGATTGTTCTTAATATCTGTTTGGCAAGAACTGTAACACTACAATTATGTTATGTTATGTTATGTTCCTCCAGGGCCATAGGCGGCGCATAGGGCAGAAACCATAGCCTTCCATTTCTGTCTTTGTGTTGCCAGGTCTTTCAATTGTTGCGTGTTGTTTAGGTTCATTGACATGCCTTCTCTATTAATGGTTCTTCGTAGAGTTTCTCTAGGTCTCCCTCTTCTTCTTACTCCAGGTGGCACCCAATATAGTGATTGCTGGGGAATTCTTAGGCTGTTCATTCTGAGAACATGGCCGATGTAAGTCCAACGCCTTTGTCGAATGAAGGAAGATATATAGGTTTGTTTGCTTTCCTCTCTTATAGTAGTGTTAGATTTAAAGTCACTCCACTTAACGTTCAGAATGATACGTAGGCAGTTGTTTTCAAAGGAGTCGAGTCTTTTATCTGTGGCTTTTGTGGCTTTCCAACTTTCGCACCCATATGATAGAATAGGGATGATGTTGGAGTTAAACAACTTGAACTACAATTATACAAAGGAAAAAAAATACTACAATTATACAAAGGAAAATACTATGAGTATCGGTCAGTTAGGGGGATTTACACTGTCCTTGTGAACTTCCATGCCATGTCCGTTACTATCAAACTTTCTTATCTTAGCACATTAGTAAACTACAAGCCGACTGACGCCCATAGACTTCTCCGTTACCCCTCCCCTTAGCACCCAACTACTGCCTGTTTCGATTCCCTCCCATTCTCGCAAGGTCTTCGCCTGCAGTATCTATAAAGTGGGGAAGAGGACTTTCCCAAGATAATCCACGCAATGGTTGATTTCTTCCACTGTCGCTTATACCCCGACGCAGTTTTCAGGTCAGCCCATATCGAGGGCGCGGTCTCTTCGCTCAGAACACCCTTAAGACAGAAAGCATTCTGCACATATAGTGTCAAACATGTTGCCACCTTCCACCCCTATATCTTTGCTGTCAAAAATTTTCTATTCCTGCACTTTCCTCTTTTTCAGTAGGATTCGCGGACTCATGACGTTCTCTGCGACTCCCGGGCCTCAACTCGATTGCTTCAGATATCTCAGGACCTCAGGGATATATTGGCCCATAGTCATCTCAATCCAGATGCTCCAATTTATTTTGACACCATCAGCTGCAAACGTGGAAGATGATGCAGAGTGATTATGCGTAACCGTCGGCCGGCAATATAAGACGTACTGGATTGACTATTCCCGTTATTGATATTGGTCAATATGTTTGTACTTTTTGGAGGAACCCAATACAATTCTAGGGAATAGTCAAATAAGTCAATTAAAATGCCTAGATTTGAGATTAGCTACTAAGTCGTATACTGTAGAATATCTTGACTTATGCCAGATACATCCGGTTTGTCACATTCCCCCAAATCACCTTCGCCATTGATGTGGGTTTCATATGTGTGTACCCTATATGCCATCATTTGCTGGTGTTGTACCATGATGTACATCGGATGGGGATGGTGTTGGGTAGAAGGATAGCAGATCAGCGATGTTCATATCTTTACAGTATGAAGAACCACATGAGTGCTCCTGTTGCTGACCACATCATTGGATCGAGTCATCAGGATGCCCGTTATGTGCAGGTGACTGTCATCATGTCGTGCTTGTTAGATGTGTCCTACAATATATATTATTACAAATTGCTGGTACATCTGCGTCGTAGATACACATTGTTCTGCCCCGGGGCGTAGATAAGAATTGCTGCTCCACAAGGGCGTAGATGCGATTTTCTGCTCCATCAGGGCGTAGATACGAATGATCAAAAATAGTTGGAGAGATTTTAAGAAAACTAAACTGATCAAAAATCCTTAGTCATTATATTCTTTTCGAAGTTCAATAAAGTATCTATATTTGCTTCATAGATTACAGCAAGGCCTGTGACAGAGACCAACATGAAAAATGTATCCAATGTCTTCGAGAAATATGCATAGATGAAAAACTCAACAGCGTGATTAGAAATATATACTTGTATCAGACTGCATCAATCAGATGTGAAAACAGCTACTAACCATAGATAGAAATAAGAAGAGGGGTAAGACAAGGATGTATTTTATCACCAATGCAATTTAATATCTACACCGAGAATATATTTAATCATATGGAAGGAATGCCATGACTCAAGATCAATGGGAAAATAATTAAAAAAACTGAGACATTCAGATGACGCTGTTCTTTTATCTGAAAGTGAACATGAACCCCAAAGATTAAAACATCATGTCGATAAATCAAATAAAGTATATAGACTGGGTATAAACATTTAATAAATCACGATAATCATCAAAGTCACATAAGAACAAGATCTAAAGGTAAAAATATATGGAGTAAAACTACAACAAGTAGAAAAGTATCAATATCTCGGACACATAAGCACAAATGATGCCAGATGTGAAACAGAACTTAAAAGGAGAAAAGATAATCAATAGAAGGTGGCACTGCTAGTAGAACATAATGGAAAATAATACTCACGTGGAAGACAGGTAATGAAGTCCTACTGAATGACGACTAAAACACTACACACTATCACTAACGGATGTAAATATGATACATAAAACAAAACAAAACACAGAGTATAATCTACAAATGACAATACACAGGACAAAGTCGACGTTTCGGACCAATATGCCTTTTTCAAGATACGGACATAACATACAAACAAAAAAAACCACAAGTAGAAAGGAATGCGTATCCGAATGAAATGTGGTAGTTAGATAGATACCGGAAGCATACGAACAGGAAGTACACAAAGACGATAATACTAGTGGAATTTACGTGCTCATATGTAAACGCTGTGGTAAGCAATATATCGGTGAGACTGTCCTTAGACTGAGTGACCGCTTCTGTAACCACTTGCATGCTATCAAACATAGAACACCCACTCCTGTGGCCAATCACTTCAACGGCGATGGCCACAGTGGTGTCCTTGACAGTCAGGTCACTGCCATCATATCCTGCACCACCCATGATAGATCTAGGTACGCCCTAGAGAATCGTCTCATTTTCGAGTTGGGTACCATCAAGTCATTTGGACTCAATTCCGACCAATCTTTCGCTTAGTTCTCGGTCGTATTGATCTTTGTTACGTCATAATTTTGTTCCTCTCGTTCCTCTCGTTCTCTGTATTATCGTTTTTGTGTACTTCCTGTTCGTATGCTTCCGTTACCTATCTAACTACCACATTTCACTCGGATACGCATTCATTTCTACTTGTGGTTTTTTTATGTTTGTATGTTGTCCGTATCTTGAAAAAGGCCTATTGGTCCGAAACGTCGACTTTGTCCTGTGTATTGTCATTTGTAGATTATATTCTGTGTTTTGTTTTGTTGTATGTACCATATTTACATCCGTTAGTGATAGTGTGTAGTGTTTTAGTCGTCATTCAGTAGGACTTCATTACCTGTATTCCACGAAAGGAGAAAAGGAATGTTAAAGATGCTTTCAAAGACATGAGGCATTATTAATATCTAAACAAAGTACAGACACGCTAAACATGCGAATTATAAAATGCTACAACTATTCTATATTAATAAATGGCTCAGAAACTAGAACAATAAACAAACAATTAGAAGATAAAATTGATGCCTTAAAGACTGTAATGCCACATAAAAAGGCATGACACCTTGCTTAAGACCTTACTTGAGGGTGAAGTCATCGAATGAAGGTGAGCAAAAGGTAGACAGAGATGCAGGTGAGAAACATCACACGATAGACAGGATACAATCTAGCAGAGTGCACCACCAAATCAAGAGACATGGATCCAACTATATTTGCAGAGAAGACATCTGATTATATATATATATATATACATGAATGGCTGTCATAAGCGGAACAGCAATGGATTGGGAACGTATTCGTTGAAGCCATGTTTCCGTTTCATCAGGACATTTTAATAATAACACTTCAACAGAGAAATTCTAGTAACTGAAATAAAATTAAATAACGTACTTTGTACATATTCACATATTATAACTCAAAGCAAAGAAATCACTATATTTCTCTCTAGTTTTCTCTGTAGTATCTAGGACAAATGTCCTCGGTGTGTTCTTGGTAAAATATTTCCTCCTACAGATGTATCACACTATTTTGAAATTTTGAAATGAATTAGATATTCTATCTTCTGAATTAGTTATGTCATCACTGATCTGTGGTGTTTTAGAAGTGTTGATATTTAGAAGTGTTGATAATTAGATATTCTATCTTCTGAATTAGTTATGTCATCACTGATCTTTGGTGTTTTAGAAGCGTTGATAGCTGACATATCAGCGACCAGCATTTCAAGTATTTAATGTTATTCCAAGCCGCTTTGATATTCTTTTGTTTTGTAATTGAGATGATTATAACCATAAGTATAATTGCTACAGCAATATTCTGTCTATGAACGAGTTACAGTGAAATCCCATTATCACAACTTGGTCCGGATGGACACAGTATGTATTTAATAACAGTGGCTACATCGCCCGTGTGTTATCGGGGCCCGAAAGGGGAGCAAAGAATAGCAACACTGTTTACCTTCCATGGATGTCGTAAGAGGCGACTAAGGAAGTTATGGGATGGGGTTGGCTGTCTTAATCCATATAGGTCCAGTGACCCAAAACCATGGTGAAGTCGAATGTGGCAGGCCGAAAGGCGCAGATATCGCAGCAATGCTGTAAACCATGACACAACGCATTCCGTTCTCCGGACTACATCATGCTAATCTGCAGGAGTTTGAGAAGGAACGCAGAAGAAGAAGAAGAAGAAGAAGTGGCTACATACAGTATAAACAATACATAATAAATATTATAAGCATGTTTGAAAAGTATTGTTCTATATAGCGAAATGTTTTATAAAAGGATGCGCTATAGAGGGATTCCGCTACATACATAAGAATAGATGGTTTTAACACTGTGTCAGGAAGTAGTTAGACTTGTCATTATTTCTCAGAAGAAAAAAATATCAGAGTAAAAACAAATTGTTTTAAAGACAGAAGACGTCTGTGATGTGAAAATAGAAGTCATAATGAATGTGTCTCTTAAGTCAGCGTCAGATATAATTTGCAAAATTCATTTGAGCAATAATTCCGTACAAAAAAAGATAAGGCTGACGACGCATATTTTTAGCTGACTGTCTTTCAACACATACTTTTATCTGCGCATATTCTTGGCTGGCTGACTTTCCACACAGATATTAGAATAAAGAAATAAAACTAAACCATGCGTCTCGGAATAATTATGTTGTAGTATGAATTGTTGCAATTCTTTTAAAGATTTAACATCAACTTGGTAAGTCGAAACTATAGTTTTATTCGTACAAAATAAGTCCGTGTGTTGACGGAGATCCGGAATTATAGTTAATGATGCAAAGAATAGGGACACTATCATCTTTCCGGGCATGTCGTACGAGAAGACTAAGGATGGTTGGTGAATAAGCTTGTCAAGTGAAAAAAACTTCATTGTCACATATTGTCTAAATGTATTACAATTGTCTTCTATCAAATAATCCCCGTGGACGACAGAGAGTTGCAGGTCTGCGAGCATTGCATCTGTGTCCTTTTGCGGCAGACTCCTAGGTGACCAGAAATGATAGAGGTGCCATCACTGTGGAACAGTCAACAGATATGGCAGACGCATGATTTGATAGTTGGTCTAGATATGTGTTGTGTTCCTGTGGCAGGACTTGCAAGTATCTTTTCCTAAGATACTTGCGCACTGGATTGACTGCTTTCGTAAACTAAAAATTAAACCATAAACGCTCAATAGACATCCATGCCTTATATCCGAGACCTTATGATTCTGGGTGTTGATTCAGTTACATAATTGAAAAGAACATTCGCTTTTGTCAGAAAAGGATATGGGGTCTCAATAGCTACATGATCACAGCCCAGACCCTGCATGTTTCGTCCAACCCACCTCACAGATGAAAGGATTATTTCATCATCATCATGCGTCAAGTGATACCTACTACATATGAAAGGATTACTTCATCATCATCCTCTTCATCATCATTATTATCTTCTGAAAAAATGTAATTCTCCTCCTTCGTTCTCCTCAGTTTCTCCCTCTCCTCTTTCCAACTGTCTACAAAGTTTTATAACAAACATCGCTGTTACTTGTATATTTTTCGTTTGTAGGTCTTGGTCTATGTTAATGTAATCTTGGGGTGCAAAGGGAACGCATTGCTCTAGGCGGACCCAGGGTTAGCAGATAACCAAGATCCCAAATGTACCTCCACGTGGTGCACCCTGGAAACAGAAATACAGCAGCTCGTGCTGATTCTGGCTAAATCATTTGAGGATCGTGTCCGAGAATGTGGAGGTAGCAGATGGAAAGAGATTTGACTGCACAAGAGAGACAATATCTCCGACACCACCAGCAGCACCACATATAGCGACACTGTCGACATACAGTGAAGCTAGTCAGTCCAGTCCGAACATTAGAGGGGCGGCCAATGTAAAATGCATGTAAATGTAGATGCATGGCGAGAGACAAATATATTTCATACCGAGTACAATGAAACAATGAAAGGGCAGAACAGCGTTAGAGGGCAGCGCGAACTGCAAATAGAAAATGAAAAGTTCCGAGGAAAAGGGAAACTACAAGCTCCGTCAGCTCGAAACGAGCTTCTAGTTACCTGTGTTCCTTACAGGCAGAGAGCCAGACCCATTCATTGGCGTTGGGTAAAGCAAGAAGACATAATCCAACTCTAATGTCGAGCCTTCCTAAACCGGAAATATGCTCACGAAGAGAAAGGGTTCCGTACTCGATGCGCTCAGGCACAAAAGGGACAACGATTTAGCCCTGGCCCAACTCTACTGTCAGGTTTTCCTACACCGGAAATACACTTGAAGAGAGAAAGGGTTCAGTACTTGATGGGCTCAGGCGCTATTGGGACAAGGACGCTCAGCTCGAGAACGCCTTTCTCTCAAACGCGTGGTGTGAGACTCGAACTTGGACAAGGGGTACACGATGTCGGTGAATGACACCACGGCTAAGAGGGCGAAAGAGCCAGGGTCCAACTCCTCTGTTGATTTCTTCCCCTTAAGGAACCAGGCTCACGGATGAGAAACGGTTCAGTACCCAATGGGCACAGGCACAGCACGTCCAATTACACGAGGCAAGTTCATAGACAGTGGAACACCTCGTTCGAGTCAGACGAGAGCAAAAAATCGTCTGGGCGAAGAGTCTCCACTACGCGTGCCTGGCGACAGATATAGAGGCTGTCACAGGCTAAGGGTAGTCCACCCGAATTGTCAAGGCATGAAGAAACATGATGTGCTAGGCCTACAAGGCGCATAACGGTGGCACAACATAATCACGCTCCCGGCGGAAATCGCACGGATATCCGTGATGGTTACAATGGAGCGAACGAAAAGCAAAACAAACAAACAATGTAATCTTTAGCATTGCAGTTAGTAAAAGCAGTTTTTTTCTTATTGTTTTAAAAATCGTTCTGTTCATCAACTTTATTCTTGTACTTTTATAAAATACTTATGTTCATCAGCTTTATTCTTCTAGTTTTATAAATTACCTATGTTCATCAGCTTTATTCTTATAGTTTTATAAATTAGCTATGTTCATCAGCTTTATTCTTCTAGTTTTATAAAATACTTATGTTCATCAGCTTTATTCTAATAGTTTTATAAATTCTGTTCATCAATTTTATTCTTCTAGTTTTATAAATACTTCTGTTGACTCTCATGTTTAGCACGCACTGTAACATTATCTTCAAATAAACACGACTCCGTTTTTATTCTTCATCACACACGCCGCTTTTGCTTTCCAATAAGATTTTGTACCAGTTTCTTTAGACTGGGTAGATCTACGACGTGTTGGTAAAATTAAAATATTTAGATTTTAACCGGGGCGTTCTCGTTGCGATTTCACGGTTCACTTGGAGTTGACAAGTCTTAGTAGTATTTGGATCTATAGGTTAAAATGGAGTCAGTCAGTCTATCTATCTATCCGATCCATCTATCCGATCCATCTATCCGATCCATCTATCCGACCCATCTATCCGATAAATCTATCCGATCCATCTATCCGATCCATCTATCCTATCCATCTATCCGATCCATCTATCCAATCAATTTATCCATCTCTCTCTCTCTGTCTGCCTGTGTCTGTCTGTCTATCTATCTATCTCTATCTATCTACCTATACGCTGTGGCCAGTTTGCCTTGCGGTGTCAGGGATGGAAGACTTCTCTGGAGATGGCTTTCTTGTGTGCGGTTTGTAAACTTGCTCCTGTGGCTTCTTTGATTTCTGTTATCCATTTTTACATGGTCTGCCTCTGGCTTTATAGTCGTTATGCCTATGTGTCATGTCTATCTGTGTCATGCTGTCTGTTGGTAGTCTGGAAATGTGTGAAAACCACTTGATCTGTTATATTGTGTTGTCATTGTCGAGGTTTGGCACTGGTAGCACAGTGATGGGATAATAATAGTCGTGTATAATGCAACTTTAGTGTCTATGATTGCAATTTTGTTATTAAAAATACGTGTCATCTTTCTTACGATCTAGTACGTATTGTTGCATCTATTGTGAATCTCTTCTGATTTTCCCTTCACTCGATATAATTTGTCATAAGTGAACTCATTTACCTGTTTAAGACGACGGAGAAAGTAATATCTAATTCTTTATTTTTATTGCCATTATTTCAGTCGTTTCAATATATATTAATCTTCATGTTGAATATTTGCCATGTTGTGTGGAGTTTGTTTATATATTCTTGCAATTTGCCTTCCGATGTCGCAATTAGTACATGGTAATCTGGAAAGAGTAGTTCATTCAATTTGTTGTTCATGTTATCTTCTTCGCGTGTACTTGTTAGTTTACAGATGTGGTTGATATATGTTATAAAACATAGAGGGGATAGGCCACACCTCTGCCGAACTTCTGATTGGATTTGTAACTTATTGGACACTCCTGTATTTGTTCTTACTTCACATTGGCTATTAGTAGGTCTATAAATGCTCTTGCATATATTGATTAAATGTTCTGGTATTCCGTATATTGATAGTGTTTTCCAAAATGTTTACTCTGTCGAAGGCCTTTTCTTGGTCGACGAATGCGATGCATAATTCTTTATTTTTTCTGTGATTTTTTCTGTTTATTGTCTAAATGTAAAGATAGCATCCGTACTGTTTTTGTTCTTACAGGAGCCAATTTGTGTGTTTTTAATTTGTAATTTAATGTATGATCGTAATCGTTATTCTAAGATTTTGTTAAAAATGTTCCCTGTGTGGCTTAGTAAAGATACCACTCTGTATTTTATGCAATTTCTCTTACTGTCTTTTTTCTTCCTTTTTTCTTTCTAAAATGGAGTTAACCCATTAAATCCTTAAATCATCTTTTTAATGGTAAACTCCCCTTAAGGTTTGTATAGATACTCATCACCCCAGGAATTGATTTAACTATAGTGAGTACATATTATCGAGCTCACTGGCGGCGCAGTGGTGCGTCGTTCGCTTTGTGGTAAAGAGGTCGTCGGTTCCAATCTGGCTCCCGTCGTCCTGTGTGTATATAGTAAATATTTTAGAGATCTCCTGGGGATTATCGCTTAAGGCTAAGGAGTATATGTTATAGGCAGTACGATCAGCAAGCAGCGCGTGATTCCTCGTTGAAAAATGATTGAGTACGTATGTAGGAAACCGAGTACAATGAAGTCAATCCTCTGTATTTTGTTAATCCTTTTTGAACCCCTATAAATTGTCAAGATCGTGTAGACCAGGAGATCGTATAGGTAGCATTGAACTGGGAATTGAATATACATACTCCGTATCAATAGTTGAATCTCTCAAACATTCCAGCTAAAGAGTCATGGTACCAATTTCCTGGTGACAGAGTGGATTAAGGGGTGTTAGAATACGTGTCCTGGTACCAGTTTCCATGTGGCAGAGTTGATAAGTGGGTGTTAGAACACGAGTCATGTTACCATATTCCTGTTGGCTGGGACGATTAGGGGATTTTAGAACATGCGTCCTGGTACTAATTTCCTGATGGCGGTGTCGCATAGGAGCTGTTAGTTAGTTAGTTAATTAGCCATCGGGTCATCATCACTGCAAACTGGGCACGTCCACAATTTCTCTGAACTCTCCCAGAGAGTATCCGCCATTACATTTCTGCTGACAGTACCGGTCCACTGCAGGTTGACCATCATTCTTCTGTGCCATCCAAAAAGTTCACTTTTAACAACACCGCATTTCAAACCATGTTCTTTAATCCTGGCTATCTAAAAAGGAATCATCATCCACACTAGTCTCACTAACATGTGTTATAACTCTAATGGGGTTTAAAACGACGATTAGGGGGTGTTAGAACACGAGTCCTTGTACCAATTTCCTGTGGCTGAGTCGATTAAGGGTTTATTTTTCTAACCGCTTGTAACGAGTGTGCTCTGAAACAACATCGCCTGATATAAGTGGTCGTAGCTTAGTATCTGCAGAAGCAAATCTCGTTCAATATAATATAATGAAACATAACAGAGATGGACACATAGCATTTTAGCAGAGTTTCTATTACCAAAAATTTCGCAAAGAGGCAGAACATTTCTGGTAATTACCCCACCCCCCCCTTTCCCCATCCTCTTTACATGTATATAAGAATATCTTGATTTATTACCCTTACACCTATATAAGAAGATGTTGATTTATTACCCTCTACACACATAAGGCGAAGATGACAACAGTTTCATAATTTTTTCATTTCTCTGGTGTGTGCTGAGATGATTGAAAAATCGAATCCTAGCATGGAATCCTCTGTCAAATTGGGACACACATTATCAGAATTGGGCGTATGTGTTTTTGTTGTTCTGTCTTTTTTAACAGCACATTTTCCCTGCGCTTCTTATATGTAATGTCTCTCTAAGCACCTTTGCTTATAGTGCTGTTCCACACTAGGCGATTCTGGGCGACAGACTTCCAGGATATAATGTCGATGTTGAAGTTATTTCAAGACACTTTGACAGTTTGAATCTTTTCTTCTTTCTATCGATTAGTCATTTTTCCTTAAGGATCTCATTAAACGACGAAAACGTGCATTGTGTGGACAGGGATGTCAACATGGTTTCCTGTCAAAAAACTATTATACAAAAACAGTCGAAAGTGGAAGAAGTAGAGGGATAAATGAAAAATCATGGAGTGGACAGGTGGACATTTTTCAATACTCATTCGCTATAAATCCGATAGAAATCCCCGAAGAACTCTGTGTTCGATGACTCATACAATGTGATACACATAAAACCCTGGCAGGTTATGGGCCTATGGTTGTTGATGTATACTTTTACTCATCATTTGTTATGAATTATAATAAGTTTATTTTTAATATACTTATATTTTTATGTTTCTGTTACCCCCCCCACCCCCCCGTGTGTAGATGTCTTCTTGATTTTGTGTATGCCGGTGAGAGTCTCTGGTATACACAATTATCTGAAACATCTCCAGCCAATTTGCATATAAAAACACGAGTGTCATCGCTCCTAATTCCTTGTAATCGAAATAAACAAACATTCCTAAGGTTCAATACCGTAATTAACCAACTAGGATAACTTACCTGGTAGAATATCTGTGATACTATATATCATAATTTCACTGCTACCTATATAATAGTTGGTATTCCTAACACGCATGTATTAGTATAATAAACTAATTACTAATTAATATTTGACTCCAATGTAATATCTGTATTAACATTTGGTTGCGAAAGATGAAAATAATAAAAGCACTGGAGAAGAAATTAAATTAATATGAAAATAAATATTTTTAAAGACTTAAATAATCGTTGGGAAGAATTCATGTCAAACAACCAATTAAGATATGATAACATACTGCAATATATTTCTACAACAATAAGACGAAAACTATGGACATATGCGACATGTACTTAGAATGGATAAAAAGATACTGTCACTACCAGCATTAAAATGGGTACCAGATGGCAAAAGAAACAGAGGAAGATCAAGAGATATTCTTAGAAAAATAACTATCAGAGAGGTTATGAAAATTGGTCTCACTAACATGTAAGAATTATAGAAGAATAACATCGTTCCAACTGGAGAGCACTAGCTTCTGCCATATGCGCCGAATATTGCACTGAAGGAAAATAGATGGATGGATGGATGGATGGATATGTAGTCAGGTAAGTAGAATGTACCTTTGTATGTAACCAATGTTGTTATCCTCACCTTTAAAGTTAATTACACCTTCTGACCAGCTTTCAAAATTATGTCTTCTAATATTCTACCATATTTTTCAAGCAATGTTGCAGCATGTTCTCACACTTAACAATGTTATATTAACTCCATAAAGTCAGTCAACTTGTACATGTCAAATCTCAAGACCAATTCAGCAATTACTAAATTGTATGAATGTATAATGTAAAGGCAACAAATATAAGTTTCTGTCAAGCATTTCCATGGAAAAAATATGTGCATACACTTGACATTGTACTTGATGTCGATTTGATGACACTATTAATAAAGCAAAGGAGACTGAAAGACAAATCTAATTCAAAGTTTACGTAAACAGTGTAACATAATGATGAATGGAAACAGTAATCAACAACAAAAGACGGATTGTGTAACCATCTCTATACGAATGATGAATTACAATATAAATAACTAGCAAACGGGATACATTAAACATGTAGAAATACGGTGATGTTCAATGACTCTTTCCTATTGTAATGTCCATTAATCTTACCGGAATGGCATTGGTCTATCTCTGTATGTGACGTGTCTTGTGCAGAACGTTGTCTTTACTGTCATTATGTAAGCCTCTCGGTTCTGGACAAGCTGTCCTGCCTTCTCCAGTCCCATTATCAGAATGTCGAACATCTTGTCTCCATCGTTATCTCGGTCTGGCTCTTGTTTTTTTTCTTGGGACTTTTCACTTCTTGATTAAATGTCAGTAGTTTATAGTTTATATTGCATCTAATAGTTTTATAGAAACAAAGAAATTAAAGGTAGTCATTTGATAACCTGAGAATTCAGACTATCTATTTGTACGATGCGGTTCAAAAGAGATCCTTCACTGGTTGAACTATTTTCAACGATATATGGCGAGCAGAAACATTGCGATAGTAATTAAATATTGGAATTACCATAAAAGTATTACAGATATGAGATCGTATAAAAGTATCGAAGATATCAGACCTTATAAAAGTATCACAAAGATATCAGACCTTATAAAAGTATCACAAAGATATGAGAGCTTATAAATTGCAACACTTTTATCTGATTATACACTGGGCAACATCAAATTTGCTGTCTATGGTTTTTGTTTATACATATTTTGGATAATTTTATTGTGCTCATTCCAAAAATCACATTGGTTTTGCTCAATCAGGTCAGGTTGTTTTTATCTAAAACCAAATGATGATTTTTATAGGTGGGTCATATTCCATGTCAAATCAATCAGTAAAACGACAATTTATTTCCACAACTTTGATCAAGTGTTTTTTTCCTATTTAAAAAGGCAAATGATATAGAAAGCAAGTATTTTATCTGATTAAAAGAAACGAAAATTGTTGTCTGACAGTACACGCAACACTTTTTATCGCAACAGGCATCAAGAGTTTCTTCATTTTTTCTTTGAAGAGAAGGACTTGGTGTACTGTACAGATATTGTTCACCTTCTGCATAAGCTTGGAGTGAAACATTATGAACCCAGAGATTGGATACTGTTCATTGCCAGCTGCAGGAAATCACTAAAATGTGTTCTGTTTCACAATGGCAATCAGTTTGCTTCTGTACCCCTTGTTCAACTCGACTACACTGAAGGAGAAGTATGAAGCGGTGAAATATGTACTGGATAAAGTTTCTTATTATGAGCCCGAGTGGTATATTTGTGTTGACTTGAAGATGGTGAATTTCCTATTGGGACAACAGTCTGGCTGTACAAAGTACCCCTACTTTCTGTGCATGTGGGATAGTAGGGACAGGTCTCAGCACTATACAAAGAAGGACTGGCCTGCACGAGAAGAATTGGTGCCGGTAGATCAAAGAACATCGTCAACAATCCTCTGGCAGACAGAAACACGATACTATCCCACCGCTGCATATCAAGCTTGACATTATTAACCAGTTCACCAAAGCCATAGACAAGGATGGTGGCTGCTTCACTTACTTGAGCCGCGCTTTTCCAGGATTAGCGATATAGAGGTTGAAAGGTGACATCTTTGATGGTTCTCATGTTCGTCAGCTCATCAGAGATCCTGAGTTTGAAAAATCAATGAAGAAATTGGAACTGGAAGCATGGAAGACCTTTGTTCTGGTTGCGAGGAATTTTTGGGGCAACACCAAAGCCAGTAACTATGAAGAAGTTGTCAACAATATGCTGACTGCTTTCAAAAACATTGGATGCAACATGAGCATAAAAGTGCATTATTTATTCTCGCATATGGATCGATTTCCCGAGAATCTTGGATCAATGAGTGACGAGCAGGGAGAGAGGTTCCATGAGGACATAAAAGAGATGGAGACCAGGTATCATAGACATTGGGATGCAGCAATGATGGCTGATTACTGCTGGACTCTGAAGAGAGACATCCATGCTGCTGAGCACTCGGGAAAGTCGAAGAAATTGAAGTTTTTGTCTTGAATTTTGCTCAGTGATGATATCATTTACATGTCCTTACTTTTTTCAATATCTGCTCGTCATTTATATAATTCCATGTTTGTAACATTTAATAAATACATTCTGTTAAATACTTTTTATGTGAGAAATGTAACACATAAATCAACTACTAATATCACCAAAATGTAGTTATGAATAGAAGGCTATAGTCAGAGAATATAATTTTTTTTAATCAATTTAGAAAAAAAAACCTGACCTGATTGAGAAAAATGGATGTCATTTTTGGCTTCAGTGGAAATTCAGTAAAAAAATTATAGACCACTTTCAACTTTATTTGTTTTGTAAACCAGTGTTATTATTCTGCGATCCATGGTCACTACACTCAGACTCCAATATTCAACTTCTGGGTAAAAATACTGTTCGGTAAAAATCATGCTTTCTGCCCAATATTTTGTTGCCAGCTTGGGACTAATCACCGTGTACAGTGTTGACTTGTTTTTGAGCAGCGACACTATCTATCAGTGTCGTATTTAAAATGTATTCGACATCTGCGTCCATCGAGTCTTAGCGGCCTCATTTTTTTCTTCCCTAACCACAATGGTTATTTCCTCTAACCTATTTCCATTGTGTCTTTTCATGTGACCCAAAACATATTAACTTGTGTTTTTGTTGTTGATGATTTGGAGAAACTAATCTTTAATGGTTTGTTGAACCTGATGATTCCTGGTTTTGAGAAGCTAATGTTTGATTGTTTTTAGAAGTTAATAGTTGATGGTGTTAAGAGGCAAATATTTGATGGTTTTGGACAGCTAATGTTTGATCGTTTTGGGAAACTAATGTTTGATGATTTTGGGAAGCTAATCTTTATTAGTTTTGAAAAGCTAATCATTAATGGTTTTGAGAAGCTAATATGTGATGTTTCTCAGAATGTAATATTTGCTGATTTTGAAAAGCTAATATTTGATGGTTTTGAGAAGTATATCTTTTCTTACGTCTGTATTTAATTGTGTATATAAACTAAAGCACTTGAAGAGTTGTACTTAAAGTCACAATTCGTGAACTAATATGCTATTTCAGGAAAAATAGAGAGTTTGAAATTCATATGAGGTCTGTTTTAAATAATTATTAAAGAAAATTGAGTCTATTTTGCGAGGCACCCTTTCAACTACGAAGTCCAATTGATTAGACCAAACCACACAAAAATAATGTAGGTTTTCTTCCATCCAATTCTGCCATCAGAAGATTAGAATGGTTTTTTTTCTTTTAAACCACATATCCCATAATAAAAAATAGCCTAGTCACCCCTGAAAGTCACAGCTCTCTAATACCCTTCTTTAAAATGCGTATATTATATAAGCTGACTTAACATTCCTCAATACCGTGAAATGTTTGTACTATGTAAGCGGACTAATGTACGAGTACTTGTTCCAATCGGTCGATATATGGTCCACATTCATCTGTCAACTTGACTTCTATAATCTATACCATGTAACTATCAGTGACAGGTAAACAAGTAATGTCATATGCACTGTTATGTAAAGAACATCATTACAATATGTAAATAGAATAAATGCCAGATTCTAGTAATGATATAATAAATAATAATAATAATAATAATAATAATAATAATAATAATAATAATAATAGTCGTCCATATCATTCGATAATGAAAACATGTTCAGATTTGTGTTGATGCATCTCGCTGGTGTTTGCAGAGATGACTAAAATGTCCAATTCTGGCATAGAATCTCCAGATGCCACATTGGTGATCAGAATGGGACATTTATATTTGTCCTATATTTTTGGGCAGCATGTTTTCTTTTCGATGCCTCTGAGATACGCTGTTTTTTAGATGATGAGGGCACCTTTGTCGATGTTGTTGCGGCACATTGGGCGATTGTGAGCGACAATTTTCCAGGATGTTACGTCCTAAAACGTATTAAAAACACTTTGATAATGTCATTGAAACGTTACTTCTGTACACCGATCATTAGTTTTTCCCTGAATGAGATTACTCTACATCGGCTGTTTTGGAGTGTGTTTGTCCGGCATGCAGACAACATGCCCGACGTAACCGATACAAATACGGCATTTTGCAATATTGTATGAATGTTTTGGATGTAGCTTGCCCTACGTGTGGATTAAAATGTACCAAGCCATCAAAATATTGCGCTATTCGTAAGCCTCACTATCTCGTCCTGGCCTAGTTACACCAGACCTTTGACAATTTAAGATATATTTCCTAATGGGAAAACAGCGGTCTCAAATGACTGTTTTTTCTCGTGACTTTCAGTGGACACTATGCTGTTCCTGTTTGCTAACAAGCCAATGAAAATCACTGAAAAAGTCAAAATAGTCATCTTAGAACCATCTTTACCCATTAGCCAATAGGTCTTAAATATCGTCCACTGTCATTACTCATTTATATAATTACCATATCTAGGCCATGCTACCTGATTCTGAGACAAAAACAAGACCCAGGTATCGAGTCAGTTATTTATGCTTTCACAACCCAGAGACGTTTATAAGTGTACATAAGCGCACATAGTACAGCAGCACTTGAAAACTATGGTTCGCAAAGTTGATCATATGCCTCCACTGAGTCGCCAAGGAGATTTACAACTGGGCAATGAATAGAAGACTGAAATTGGGGGCCTGGGCGATATCTTTAAAAATAAAACAGTAACTTATGATTCACCTAAGGAGAACAATATAGACATATACGGACAGACAAATGTCAAGGACAGAGAGGATTTACTATCATTACGTTCCTGCACTAAGTTCGTTATTGTCGGCATACAACCATAAAAATGTATAATTTTAGCCCATCACAAGTAATGATAACCATTTTTACATCCACTTTGAATTTCAGTTCGAAGTATGTCCTTGACTATCAGTTCGTAGATAGTCCATAAACCCTATTCTGACCGCAAATGTCAGGCACTTCTGGAAGGGATGGCCATCGTAGATGGTATTTGGTCTACTCGTTAACTTGTAGTTACTCTCCGTGGTGGAGCTTCTGATTGTGTCCAATTTTCACAAGACACTATATATATATATATATATGTATGTATATATGTATGTATGTATTGCAGCTGGCAGTTGATGGTACAGTTATTAACAAAAATAGGTTGAGATAACTGTTAGTTATTAGTTATAGCACGGTGGAGTCTTGTAATCATGGGTAACTTCATTTCTTTTTGGAGTGTCTGTAAGTTGTTTTCGTATGTGTGGTATTTCTGCAAGACACAAAATGTTCTATCTTAACATCAATAATGATGGGAGTATTGTGTATCTTATCATGAGTACACACCGAACAAGTCTACGGATGCTCCAATTTCCTGTTTCAGTAAATTAATCAGAATATAGCGCCTGACATAATCCTCAGTAAACACTTCCATCAGAATATTGCGGCTGACATACCACCTCAGTTTGCACTTCCATCAATATGCAGTCTCTTCTTCTTCTTCTTCTGCGTTCGTTCTCAAACTCCTTGCAGATTAGCAGTATGTAGTCCGGAGAAAGTAATGCGTTGTGTCATGGTTTACAGCATTGCTGCGATATCTGCGCCTTTCGGCCTCACACCGACTTCAGCATGGCTTTGGGTCACTGACCCTATATGGGATGAGACAGCCAACTCCATCCCATAACATCCTTAGTCGCCTTTTACGACATGCGTGGAAGGTAAACAGTGTTGCTATGCTATTCTTTGCTCCCCTTTCAGGCCTCGGCAACACACGGGCGATGCAGCCTCTGATCTCAGTATATATTTTTATAGTATTTATTAATACGTGATAATATTCAACAATGTATAAATCCCTGACAACAATGATAGATACACACAAATAACAAAGCTTCAATATTGAACATTAGAAAGTCAGCAACTACCTTTAGTTAAATATTACACGAAAAGATAAAGAACAAGGCATTATGTTAAATAGAAAACAAAAGACGATCACAAAAATCTGCATATTTATAACAATAACACATTACGTCATATGTTCTCTTACATATTAACACATTGTTATTAATATTCAAATAAATAATCGCAATGAAACAAAACAAATACATTCAAACTCTTTTTTTTTCTCCACAGTCGCTTGCGATTGCCATTACAAATACCAACGAATACTTATATGTATATAACAAAATATTATGTTCGCTACAGTTGACAGTGATTAACAAATAAAATTGTGACCAACTGTAAAGTATATGGGGAAAAAATGTTGACACATTTCTGAAAATTGAAACTGGTTAGTATTGTTCATTTCAAGTATAATACAACATGCAACATATAGATAAGTGTGATGTGGTGTTTCCCATTATATTAGGATAAGTTCCTCAGTTACGCTTGTGTGATTTCTTTAATAAACAGTTTCTTGGTTGATTCATCATTGTTTCAACTTTCAGGTAATTCAGAAACGACTCAATATGTTTGTGCAGCTTAAAACAATTTCTCTTGTAATCTGAATAAATAATTGTTCCATACCCCTTGCCATGCTTTTTTTTTTTTTTTTTTGATGACACAAATGTATGTCATAATAATTATTTCTATATCTCCCTGTTTTGTCCTTTTTATGTAGATTTCTATGATTTCACAAGGATAGATGGAATATTTTATGGTTTTCCAATATACAATGTTACTTAAATATATTGAAGTTATAACAGAGGATCAGATTAAAATCGGAATAGCTATACATTGAAAATTTTAATAAAGTTGCAATATTACGATCACAAGGTCAGGTCGGTTTAACAAAAATTTATTCGAAATCAGCTTTTCTAAAAATGTGTCTTCATCACTTTAAGTATACAGTACACAGATTTAAGGCTAATATTCGTAAATAGTTCCACAAGAAACAAATTACGATCATATACGATTTTATGATTTTCTAAACGTTAAAAGTTTAACATTTTATAAAGTATATTACTTGGTATATTTGTATTCGTAAATGTGAATCATTGACACGAAGAACATAATGGAAGATTGATACACTAGTATACTATCACTATGTATATTACATGTTACAATCATCTTTAATTCACTGATAACAATTCATACACATACATTGCATTAGATGTTTCAATCAAAGATTACGGGCAATAAATTTCATTTTGAAAGGTTGTGGTACCACGGTGCCTCCAAAGTTTTCCTTTAGCGTTGGCAACTCAGCAGATTTATCAGCAGGTTCAAATATGAATCTCTGGAACATGGCAGATAAGAATAGGAATAATTCCATTCTAGCTAGAGCTTCTCCAAGACAAACTCTTCTTCCAACAGAAAATGGAATCAATTCCTCCCGAATGATGAGAGATCCGTTTTTGTCAATGAACCGTTCAGGTCGAAAATTTTCTGGGTCTCCCCAGATTTTTTTATCATGTAGAACAGAGTCCAAGACTGGCCAGAGTAAGCACTTCTGTGGGAAAGTAAACCCGCCATATTGAAATGTTGAACTAACTTCACGGCGCAAACCAACTGGTACTAGACTTGCCATTCGTTGAGTTTCCATGATTACAGCATTTAGATACGTTAGCTTGGGTTTATCAGCCATATTTGGAGCACGATTAGTTCCCACTTGGGTCTCAATTTCCTTGTAGACCTTCTCTTGTACATCTGGATGGTGCAACATGAAAAGAAGACACCACAAAATGGTTGTGCTAGTGGTTTCTGTCCCAGCAAGAAATAGAGATCGTATTAAGGCAAATAAATTTTCTTCACTTAAGTTCGTGTGTTTACCTTGATCTTTCAATTTATTCATTTCTTGCAAATAAGCAACCACATAGTTGTCGGGTTCTTCGTTTTCGTTAATGTTGTGTTTGAGTTTCTTAAGAAATGCCTTGGTAAACATTTCATTTACTTCTGTTGAGGCTTTTGTCCACTTCTTTACATGAAACAAATCCCCGGGCAAATACCTTAAATGCTTATAAGGAGTTAATAAAGCAACGTAAGAGAAGTATCTTACCATATCATTTACTTGTTTAATTAGATTAACAAAATAAGGATCGTCATGTTCGAATCTTTTCCCTACAACAATAGAACAGATAATGTTAGAAACACTGATGTTGATTAGGACACGTACATCCTCTGCTTGCCCCTTGTGAGCGGCAAGACTGTCAATAGTAAATTGGACCTCCTGCTGAATCTTTTCTGCTAGAATATTCTTGCCCATTCCAAAAGAACGAAGAATTGACAGAGAGGCTGATCTTTGTTCTTTCCAATTGTCGTCACGAGCTGTAAAAATTCCTTTGTTTTTTTCATTCATAATTTCATCAGTTAAATTATCATGAGTGTTTACAATAAGGTCTGCGTGTTTCACCCAAATTTCCTTAATGTCTTTAAAGTCATTGACCAGGATATGAAGCTCACCTCCTAAGTCCAAGCTGTAAATACTACCTCGATCTTTTCTCCATGCTTTCATTTTGTCGCGAAGATTTCCAGATACACTGAACAAATTTCCAAAAATTGGCCATGGTCTAGAAGCAAATGGTGGGATTTTGAGATTATTATAAGGACGTCTACTCTTTGTCCACAGCCACAAAAGTGAGATAACAAATGTCCCTATCAGGAGCAATGAAGTAGTGATGTCAAATGGTATCATGATGAAGGACTTTCTGACTGGATCCCGAAATGGAACTGTTGGATGCAGATGAGTGTATTATATAGTAATAACATGTTCCAATTTGTAACTACGAAATATAATATTTACGTTTAAATATAGTGAATAAAACACAAGTGATAGAAAGCAAGAATACACACTGCCATTTATAGATGTGAAATATCAGCAAACATGTCACTGGAGAACAAACATGCACACACAAAGATTATATATATATATATATATATATATATATATATATATATATATATATATATATATATATATATATATATATATATATATATATAGATATATATATATATATATATATATATAACTCTACACTTTAAGGTGACGTTCTTGTGGACCTTTACATGGCCGCGGCCAGCGGTTGAACAAACACCACTGTAGAGCGCGAGACATATGTATCAAATATTATGTCAGGAAGATTACTAAAATGTTCTACAATATTGTAAGATTTTCTAAACATAATATCACAGACAGTTCGTCTTATTTCTTCTAGAAATGTGCCCCATCTATATCAATACCCCAAATAGGCCTACATCACTGCTGTTTGTACGTATTCCTGTATATTCGTATTCCATCTGTAAAGTAATATACATATATATAATATATCAAAAGATATATTCTTTCCAGAACGTTGTCTTCGTCGTGGAGACTCTGAACGCCTCTCTGTTCCATACATGCATGACTGCATTTGCCAGAGACATTGCATACATGCATAAATGTTGCTGGTCAATCTTCTTCATCGTCTTCATCTTCTTCACTCGCCTGGAACTCTGCCCTTCAGAATCAGACATTCGATATCATCATGTCGCTTGAAGTGTCCAAAATACCGTAGCGTCCATCTTGTGATGGTATTTAGAAGCCACCATTCTTTTAGTTTCAGTATTTTCAAACCAGAGGACAAATTAAAAACCGTACACATTCAAACTGTGCACTCAAGTCTCTGAGAACGGACCAATCGAGACAAGGACTATTACAACAACACCAAACATCCCGTACAGGTATTGAAGTATCCTCAGTAACAGCAAACATATAACACATAACATCTGTATTAGTTCTACTTGGGCCAATAGATCATCTTGTAAACTCGTAGGATCTTTCTGTAGCACTTCATTTCAAATAAATGTGTAACTATTCGTATTCCAGTTGTACAGTCATATAATCCGTTTAACTATTTATAGATTATCGGTGCAGTCATATAGTCCGTGAAAGTAAACGTGCGGGTATTTTTATTCCATCGGTGCTGTTATATAGTCTGTGTAACTAAACGTGTAACTGTTTGTATTCCACCAAGCAGTCATTTAGCCTGTGTAACTATTCTTATTTCAGCCGTGCAGTCATATAACCAGGGGGGGGGGGGGGGTAACTATACATACTTAATTTAAAAACATACCCTGTACATGACGTTGTGACAGCAAAAGCATCAACAAATATCCCTGTAGTTCCTTAAATTGAAGCATGCAGTATTTTTGACATTTCTAACTATACATGAAACTAATCGTATTCCAGATGTGCAATCATATCCCAGTGTAACTATTCGATTTCCAGATGTGAAGTCACTATAGTCCGTGTAACTAAACGCTGCTCAACATTAGATACCACCAAATATTGCATACTTACATTTCATTGAATGTCTGCTTAGAAAATGGCGGAACATGCACTCTATGTGCACACATTAACACATTTAAGTATGATGCTTCTCAACAGATTGTAAATTGCTAAAAGCTATTATCTTCTGTGAGTAATAAAAAAGCTATGAATGCAACCACCACACTCCCTTCAACTCTCAATGCATATACTTATGAATCGATTCTTCTTCTGCCATTAAAACGCACAAATAGTACAAACATACATATTTTTAAAAAAATAGCTTTGTAAAATTTAAAATAAATTACAGCTTCTAATTTTTTATTCACACTATCTGCTATTTAGTAAATCTCTTCGCTAGGCTCACCTGATAACTCAAACTCGAAGACAGTGAAGAACGTATTATGTGAAGTGTGACGTTTCTTTCACAATGGCCTTCTTTTATAGACAAGCCAGTACACCTCAATTATTGTGACGTGACATTAGTGTCACGGTCAACATTTTATCGACAAATTAATTCAGTGTTGTTGTTTTTATTCCTACAATTTTTACTGGTAGTGATAAAATATTGGCACCGTTATTGTGTGAACGTGATGCAAGCAGAATTTAACACTTTAATTAACTATCAACTGTTACAGTTTGCCACCTTTCTTTCCTCTGTTTTTGAAATTGTTATAAATTAATCAGGCTTTAAAAAAAACACTTCTAATGACGTTTGACAGTTATATAGAACACAACCCCATCAAGGCTAGCACCGTGCAGTGGTGATGGGACTTAGTTCAGCCATCAGGGGCTGGAAACTAAGACTGGTCGAGCAGTCCCATTCGAGCAGGACCATAGTCCTGCCCAAGTAAGCAGAGTGCTGAAGACAGAGGCATCCAGCCAAAAGGCGCACAGATAATCAGGATGCCACGCACAAAACACAATGGAAACATGTATGTATCTATAAAAAGTTATGGTGCCTGCCCTGTGGCGGACGTTCAAGCAGGGACGGTGCCTGGCCCTATACCTCGAAAATTCCCAACCTCAGTTACTGAAAGTCCTTCTCAATTGCCTCGAGGAGACAGGAGGCAAGGGAATAGAGCTACTGGCCAAACAAACAAACGACCAATAAAATTAATGCACTGGAATGCTGAGGGTGTCAACAGTAAAAGAGATGGATACAGCAAAAAATTGGAACTTGAAAATGTCCTCAGTGAAGAACAAGTTAATATATGCTGTATCCAAGAAACACACCTCAGCAGCGACATAGCCTTCAAAATCAGAGGCTACTAGTGCTACCGATCTGACCGAAAGGACAGGCGAAAGGGTGGAATTCTGACACTTGTTAAAAACAATATCAGCGCATGTCAGCTGGAAGTATATATGGAAGGGGCAGAATACCAGATGCTCCACCTAAAAACAGACAGTGCAGAATTCCATCTCCTGAACTACTACTGCCCAAATGATAAACCATTGAAACTAGACACAATTCCAGATAAAGAGAGACTTATGGTGTGTGGTGACTTCAACAGCCACTCTCAGAGCTGGGCTACGATCATATCGACAAGAAAGGTGAGGAACTTGAGAGCTGGCAGGATGAAAATAATATCATCCTTATTAACCAGCCAGCAGACTCACCAACCTTCTACTCGAGAGCATGGCACACAACCTCTACACCAGATCTGGCCGTCCACTCACCAGGCCTGAAATGGAACATCACACGTGTCGTTGGAAAGCAGCTTGGGGGTAGTGACCACAGACCAGTATTTCTGGAAATCCGCAATGAATTTACCAAGGACAGCAGCACGCTCACTAAGTGGAACTATAAGAGGGCAGACTGGAAAATGTACCAGCATTTAACCAGTGTTCTACTCGTAGATAAGGACATGAAATTGGACAAAGACATCAATAGAGCAGTGAGTGAATTTAATAGATGTATACTACATGCTGCTAGTAAAACCATACCCAGGGGGGCACTCAAAAACTACAAACAATACTGGAATGATGAACTGGAAAAGCTGCAAAATGAGATGGAAACATCTAGACAGCAGGCTGAGAACAGACCTAGCCAAGAACATCACAACAAATATCAGCAAACAAAGGCTAAATTTCAAAGAGCCAAGTTACAAGCCAGACGGAGTAGCTGGAAAGAAAAAACAGAGTCGCTGAACCTAGAAAGAGATACTAGGAAATTATGGAAACTTGTAAAATAACTAAATGATGAAGGTACAGGGAGAAATACCAGGATCACACTTTATAAAGATAGAAACATTTAAACAGGTAAACATGCAGCTGATTACTTTGCAGATTCCTTTGCAGAAGACAATAACATCAAAGTCAGCCCAGACAAACAACAGGAGGTTCGAGAGAACCAGCAAAACATTGGACAAGGCGAACCTATACCTTTAGTCGTGGAGGCACCAATCACAATGAGAGAACTGGAGCATGCAATATCCAAATTGAAAATGAAAAAGTCCCCTGGAGCAATTGGAGTGTCCAATGAAATGATTAGAAACCTGGGAATTGCAGCAAGAGCAAAGCTACTGCAGATCTTTAACACACGCTGGTCCACGGGTAATGTACCACAGGCGTGGATAGAAGCAATAATGATACCACTCCTCAAATCAGGAAAAGATGGCAACACAGTCTCCAACTACAGGCCCATCAGCCTCACAAGCTGTCTATGCAAAACAATGGAACGCATTATCAATCTTAGGATGCAGTGGTACCTCGATAGTGAATACCTTCTGGTATCACAGCAAGCAGGTCTCAGACAGTGCTACTCTACTGAAGATCAGGCAACCTATCTCTCCCAAGAGATTGAGGATGCCTTCCAAGATAAGAAACTGGTACTAGCAGCATGGATAAACCTCAGAAAAGCATTTGATAAGGACTGGAAAGAAGGGCTCCTAAAGAAATTGCGAAATTGCATGGTTAGCTCAAGAATGTACAAATGGGTAAAAGCATACCTGCATAATAGAAGAGCCAGGGTACAATTAGATGGTCGCAAGAGCAAGAAAGTTCTACTGCGTCATGGAGTCCCCCAGGGAGGAGTCCTGTCACCTACACTTTTCTTGGTTTACATCAATGACCTAGTTGCTGAACTACCACATGGGATCAAAGTGGCAATGTATGCTGACGACCTGGTGATCTGGTGCACGGAAGAACATGCGACAGTGGCCACTAAACAAATACAAAGAGCTATCGATGCCCTAACCTTACGGGCTAATAGATGGTGCGTCAGCATTAACACAGATAAGTGCAGCACTACACTCTTTACCCTCTCACCAAAACAAAAAGCCGGTCATATCAAAATAGATGGAGAGCTCTTGAAAGAAGACAAACAACCCACATACCTCGGAGTTACTTTTGATGATGAACTGACATGGAAGCAGCACACAAACAAAGCAACAACAAAAGCCAGGAGGACGTTAGCTATCCTGAGAAAATTAATTGGAACCACATGGGGAGCCAGTGGGAATATACTCAGTAAAGTTTACCAGCAAGGCATAAGACCACACCTGGAATATGGTTCAGCTGCGTGGTGTCCTGCATCAAACACCACATTACAAGATCTAGATAAAGTGCAAAACCAGGCACTTAGAATAATGTTGGGAGCAATGAAATCAACACCCATAGCAGAGATGCAGAAAATGGGAAGAATGCAAACACTTGGCGAACGCAGAGACACAAAAGTAATAATTCAGGCAGAAAATTTTAAGTGTATCCAAGTCATCCAATGAAGGAAAGATTCCAAAATCTAGCAATGTGACGACTGAAAAGAAGCAGCTCTATACATCAAGCTAAACGACTCCGCAGACAACTTACAGACCTACCTGAAGTTGACAGCCCCTTAAGGCCTGTACCAGAACAAACCCCGTGGAGTGAAAGACATGGAATGCCAATATACATTCAGACCCATGTGAAAGGAATACTAAGCGAGGACGAACAAAACAGTTTGCTGCGAAGGACAGTCACCCTCAGTTTCCTGGATGAGGAATATCCACAAGATATATGGGTCAGAGTATACACAGATGGGTCAGCATAGAATGCCGTGAGAAATGGAGGTGCAGGTGTATATATAGAATATCCACACAAGCCTAGAGATACAATCAAAACACCGACAGGAAAATTCTGCAATAATTATGATGCAGAAATCCGGGCAATTAGTGTAGAAATTAAAAAACTGCTGAAATCCAACTCTGACCTACAGCCTGTGGTATTCCTGACAGATGCAAGGTCAGTGCTTCAAGCTCTCCAGTCTGGAAAACTAACAGACTTGAAAAAACTACTTAGCGAATTGTCTTACCAGTATAGGGTAACCATGCAGTGGATACCCTCTCACTGTGGAATACCAGGAAATGAAAAAGCAGACCAACTGGCTAAGGAAGGTGCTGCCGAAGACCAACCATATATACCAATCACTACCATCAGAAAAAAACAGATGATCAAGTCAATAAGAAAGCCACAAACACCAACACAAGATGACTATCATATTATGAACAGACTAGAACAAGTTAAAATTCTACGTCTCAGAACAGGACACAACCGACTCCGCAGTCACATGTATACAAAGTTCAAGATTGGCAACACGGCCATGTGTACATGTGGATAGGCAGCACAGAGTGCCAGACATATATTTCAAGAGTGTTCTGAGCATGAAACGCTGAGGCAGACATATTGGCCAGAGGAAACAACACTGGACTCAAAACTCTATGGGACACTGTATGAACTACAAAAGACAGTGAGTTTTATTAAGGAGACAGAATTACAGATATAGACATGTTTCAAGTGAACGAAAGAAGAAGAAGAAGAATATAGAACACAAGACAAATACATTCTTCGGGCAATAAATAAAACAACTTGTTGGTTATCAAGAACAACTTTAGACAGTTATGAATCTGCGTACATTTGTTTGATGTGGGCATATAAAGAGATGTTTTGCAAGGAACAATCGATGGTGGAAGGAGAAGAGGCGAGACAAAAAAATACTGGGTTAATAACATCAAGGAATGGTCTGGCATGATTTTTCTACACTCCCCTGAATGACTGTATATAGGTATTTGGAGGGCTTTTTGTGCCGATGTATTCAGTGTGGCTCTAATAAGACTCTAACAATTTATGTGTTTTATTATTATTTGACATCACTCAATACGAAGCCAGTAACGATAGCTACTGACAGCCCTCTTTAGAAACCTTAACTCCATAGATAGTGGTTTATATGTTCATCGTACTATTTTAAAATAGTACTTTGAATAGTATTGAGAACAGAATGCGTCGTGTTGTGACTTACAGCATAACCTGCGCTTTTCAATCTGACACAACTCTAGCACCGCTTTTGGGTCACCTTATCTTTAATTTGGATGGGAAAGCGAACACTACACGAAATCCTCCTTAGTCGCCTCGTGCGACATGCATCAACGGTAAGAAATAGTTGATATTCATTTCTATTCTTCTAGACACCGGCAACACAGAGCTGACACATGTATTTCCCTTTAATAATACTTACTGACAATAGTACTCTGAATAGTGACCAGATTATGAACCGAACTGACATACTCATACTTCGTGAGTCCACACGATCATATGATTTTGAGATAAATGAGCATGAGTCAATATTGTAAATGAACGAAATGGGAGTGAGGATATGAGTAACCCGTACTCAACATCTAACAAAGACTTTAAAAGCCGAATACCATGAGAGATTTACTGAAGCGGAGATCTGAGCACCTATGAACATGTCAGGTGTGCGAAGAGGGTATCAACATACCTAAAATAGTACAGGGAAGAGTCTATCAATCAGCAGTATTAATAAACATATTATTTCCATTGCTCGCAAGTTATTTTCTGTAAATCTTCCTTCTATAGTTTCAAGCATGTACTCGTATAACTCTCTAGTTCGTACTAAATGTAGTAACAAGATTAATTTAAATTAAGATGAAACTCAATAAAAAAAAAGGAAATAGCTGCAACGTAATATGTATTTCGTGAAAACATCGTTAGATGACATATTCTTTCTATTTCCAGGACGTTGGCTTTGTGACAAACTGCAGGGCTTGCCGAGAGTCAAATAAGGAAAATTGACGAGCGATAATACTAAAATCATCTGTCCTATATTTTACGTAGACAGTACTTTTAAAAAAGTAAAGAAGAAAAAGTAGATACCGTAAGAAAATAACTGTTAGTAAATGTTAACGAGACATAATTATTGACAGAGTTAGTTATCCTGCATATTCAACCAGCCGTGACCGAAGCACGAGAATGGTAGGGGATAATAAAATATTTACAAAAAAATGTTAGTTTAAGAAACGATGCGTATAGAATAGAACATTCTTGAAGAGAATGTTGACAAATTTGAATGGCGCACACTAGAGTAACACCTAATGAGTAGGAAAACATTTTGTAGACAAAAGAGTGAATACATATGAGTATTCAACATATTTGAGATACAAAAATACGCCCAAAAACATGAAATAACGGATTGTGGTCAATCTTGAGTGATCAGTCGTTCATGTCGTCAGCAACTAAGTAAACGTTCATCCATATAACATAGAATTAATCGAGGAACTGTCCATGAACCAGGACTTGGTTCCTCGAGCACTGTATTTGTTGTCAAGAGAATTGTTGGAGTGCAAGCTGTACAAAGTAATGTCGGGAGAAGTCGTTGCATGCTAAATTTGTTAGAAGCTCCTATGTTATTGTAACGTGTTAAAGTGAATATTGTGAAATGTAATGTTATAAATAGAATATTAGAATTAGTGAGTATGCGTAGGTTGTGATAAAGGTTTATATGCTAGACGTAAACTAGCAGTAGAAAGGTTATTAATCTGTTTATAGAAATTGAATACATTAGTCAGGTATTTGTGTACTTCGTCTAGAACGTGACATCATGTATGGTTCATCTTTAATGAAATTGTTTTTGAAAGAATATAATCGTCCCACAATATAAAATATTCTGATGGTTTGACCAGAGACAGAAAATGTCAAACAGAGTGATGAAATTCGAGAGAATGAGAAATTTCTCCTCTGAAATCTTCGTCTTAGAATAGAGGTAGGGAACGTGAGCAGCTATATTCTTAAACATCGTCATATGTTCAATGCAACAGAGCATTGTGGATATTGTGAGTGTGTATTACTCATCACCGAGGAATTCGTTTAGTCATTAGTTAGGTTTCAGAGAGGTTGTTAGATCTCTCCAATGTGATTTAGCGCACAGTGCTATAGAATGGTGCATTTAGTTTCTTTGCATTAACCAATAGGAGAGCTAAATTAATGGTCAACCAGCTGATGATCGATACACTTAGCAGAAGTGTAATGGTGGATACACTCAGGGCGAGATCGAAGCAACTATGAACGTGTGCAGTTTGCAGTGATGAAGATTCGACGACTAACTAACTAGAGCTAAATTTGCAGAGGAGTTATTGGAAGCTGTGTCGATTGAAACTGCAGGGTATTTTTTATGAATTCTTACCAGAGTCCAGCCTTTTTGAAGACTTATTTTCCGAGTGAACCTGTTTGAAGGGTTACTCACTTTTCCAGCTTACTTTTCATCGCAGAGGTCGTATTTGTAGTTTCTTTTCTTAAAACTGCAGCGTATTTTATGAAGTCTTACGAGAGTTCCTGCCTTTTTGACGTCTTACTTATCGAGTGAGCCTGTGTGAACGTTTACTCAATTTTTGAGACTGTTTTCGGGATACAACCTGTTTGGATGCCTTAAATTTGGTTGACTCGAGATATCCATTTGAAACTAATGGGATTTCTTAGTGAATACAATGTGAACATCGTTACCAAAGTCACACTTCTTGTTAAATTGTGTACATTCACTAGCCATTGAAGTCGACAAGTTTATGAAAAGTGAACACTACGTTATCAATGTCACCAACAACTTTATTTTCGATCTTATTTGGGTAGCCGGACCCATTATATAATGGGCCTCACAACTGCTAACTTGTTGACTTGAAGGATAGGTTTATAGTGACTACCAATCAATTTTTGAAATATTATGTTAGTACTAATTAGAAGCAATAAACAAGACGCAGAAATAAACGCAAGATGTAATAAAGCCTGCCAGGTCATTGTTCAATTAACACCTTTACTAAGAAACAAAGATATTACACTAGAAACAAAGAAAGCGCTTTTCAACACAATTTTTTTACCAACGTTGTGTTATCAGTGTCAAACTTGGACATTAGATATTACAACAATACATAAGATTAACACCACTGAAATGAAATGTGTGAGACGTATTATTGGAGTTAGCTTGAGAGACAAAATCAAAAATGAAGCACTAAGAAAACAATTAGGGATCAAGTCAACAATAGAATACATACAGAAACAACAAGTTAAATGGTACGGCCACATAACCAGACAGAAAGAGCAAAGTATTATCCAAAAAACACTTAACAAACGCGACCTATTAGACGCATCGTAAAAGGTGGATAGATAGTGTATTAGAGACACTCGGAAATATAACATCGGAAGAGGCAAATAGAAGGGCAAAAGACCGTACACTCACTCTTTCCTCAACACCGAAATGTACATGAGGACAGAAAGAAGAAGTACTAGTTAGTTAGGTCGGATAGCTTGGGAAGACTCCTTGATTTGATGATAAATAATAGTCAGTATATAGCCAGGAAATCAACTGCTTCCTTTCCTGTGAGTATACAGACTAAAATAATGTGTTATATGTCATACCATAGATTGTCCTCACGTAATGTCCATGGAAGAAATTTTTTACTAAAGATATCTATGTGTAATACAGTTTCCTTTCTTTTAGAAGTTAAGACTTAGTTAAGGTTTCAGTTGATATCAACCTTTTTTAGTTCACAGTCGCACAACGAACATCAGAAGATGTACTTATAACTTAACCAGAAATTCTAGATTTTGGAAACACTATAGGGAGAAGTAAGAAAATGGACCACGGAGCATAACATTAACAAATAAAACAGTAACTAAAGAAGAGAATCACAATACAAGAGTTGTAAAGTAATACAACCATACCAAAGAAGATAGATTGTACCGGTTAATTGCTGGAGAGTTAGTGAAATAATATTTCTTCCAAATCCTATCATATCTATCAATTATAATATTTTATAACGCGCATCACACATATTATTATGGCAAAGAAAATAAATAAATAGACAAGAAATAAATAAAACGTATAAGGAAGATTCTCAAATCCCCCCAAGAAGCTTGGTTGGTTGGTTGCTGATTCAGCGATTTATGGCCTCCGGCCATTTGACCCAATGCCCTTGTGTAATATATGCATGTGTTTGTGATCTGTTCTTTTGTTCCGTATAATGTTTTCCACTTATCTAGCCTTGAATGTAGAAGAATTTGCTTTACGTCATTCAGCTCTGGACATTCAAAAAAGGTTGTAGTCAGCAGTTCCATGTGGATGAATGCACAGCCGGCACTCTGGAGTGTGCTGCATTCTATTCAGGTGATTGTTAAGTTGTGTGCGAATTTGGAAATTGATGCCCTGGTCTTTCCTTCCCTGGAGGTTAAGTTCTCTTTAGAATTTGAGCAGGACATGGAGCATATAAGCATCATAGTAACGTTTAATTACCTCAAACCTCGTTCATATGTTATCTACTTCCGTATATAGATCTATTTGCTATGTCCCATTTCCCTATTGTTATATACGTTATATTGAGCTTTAGAAGGAACCAGAACAAACAGAATGAACAATTCTGGCATCAAAAATATCAATATAATTAAAAATCTTCTTGACCAAATCGTATCGTGTCGCTTTTACTAATAGCAATATGATCAATACATCAATATAATACACGGTTATTATTTTCATCTGCTGCAAAGCTGCAGGCCTCTTAGATGAGCATATCATAACTATTTACAGAGAATTCAACATAACCGTTTATAAATGTTAAACAATACAAGATTGAGATCAATATTGACCTATGCGACTTTGAAAAAGGATACATTGTCGAAAATAGTGGAGAATACTAGACATTTTTATACTCGTACATTTTCACACTTGTCTTTGGAATCTGTGATTCTCCTATCTCTTTCCCACTGTTCTTTTCTTTCTTCTATCATCGGCATGTCATATTTGGTTGTAAGTAAAGGTTGATGATTATTAGCTGTTTATCGTCGTGGTGAAGACTTTCTAGTAGAGACATAGTTTTCCATGTATAATGTTGCTAGTATTCTGGCGTTGCGTTAAGTATTAGTATGGGATCGCAGGTGACCTATTTCTGTAATATGTAAGTAGCTTTCATTCCCACTCCCTATTTTCCAAACCAGAACCACGTACTTAAGGCATTATATTAAATATTAACGAGAGAAAAAAAATATCTTATAAAATCTTGTCTTGTAGATACAGGTACCGGTTCTTCTTTTCTGCGAAAATGCTCAGCATAGCTAAGGAATTTCCGTTTTCAGTTCAGAGAACTAACATCATCATTAATTATTTCTAAGCGTATAATTGTTCTAAAGCTTCCGAAAGCATATCTGAAAGATGAAATCTTAAGGAGCCAATGAACATTGCTGCTCTGAAGAAATACATACGCTAAAACCTCTTGACTCACTAACAGATAACGTTCACAGAAAACTCAACAACAATTACCTGTCTATAATGTTTATAGTAAATAACTATTCATATCAGTTCGCTTGTTGCAGACAGAGTTGACAACACAACAAGCCAATGTCAAAAGGTTGTGTTTCTTTCTGATGCATTGTCTGTACTACAAGTTGTTTAATCACAGGAGGAGACGCCGAGAACTGTGGCGTCTATTTCCGCTACGCCAGTGTTAGAATGTAGCGCTTATTATCATGTATAACACTATACTTCTTTCCGGTTATCCCACGTTTACATTGTGTTGCTCTAGTCTTCACATTTCAGAGTGAGTGGGGGGGGGGGGTCGATACTTAAAATTGGAAATGTGTCCCTCTATTAAACAATGATATTGCAGTAGAAACTTAATGTAATAATGAAATGTTTGATCTCTATCGATTGAACAAACAAAAAGGGTGCTTTATCTGTGAATGCAGTATTATATGTAGACTTCAACTGTGATAAAAGCAGACACCATAGTACATGATTCATTCCATTAAGTCATCTTATCTCTGTTCCAACAGTCATTTTGGACGGAAAATGATTAATGATTAAAAGATTATTGCAGTAAAATAGTCACACATGAATTTTTGGGGGTTTTAGTAAAACATGTTTATCCTGTATGTACTTCTTGTAAAATTGAAACTATTATTTATTAATTAACCTACTTTCGAAATTACATATATATATATATATATATATATATATATATATATATATATATATATATATATATATATATATGTTTTCAGCTCGGTTTAACAGTAACTCATTCGAGATCAGATTTAAGGCCACCATTGGTAAAAAGTTCCACAAGAAACAAATTACAATCATATACGATCATATGATTTGCTAAACGTTAAAAGTTGAACATTTTATAATGTATAGTTGACCTAGAGTACGCTCGATCGACAACATCAAAAAGACATTAAACGAACACCAAATAACAATATCTGAAGCTGATAGAAAACCGAGAACAAGAACATTGCATCTCCCTCGACACCAGTAAAGGGTAAAAGAGGAAGGAAAGAAGAAGAAGGTAATGCATATTACTTGGTATATTTGTATTCGTAAATGTGAAACCGTGACACGAAGAACATAATGGAACATTGATACACTAGTATACTATCACTATGTATATTACATGTTACAATCATCTTTAATTCACTGATAACAATTCATACAAATAAATTGCATTAGATGTTTCAATCAAAGATTACGGGCAATAAATTTCATTTTGAAAGGTTGTGGTACCACGGTGCCTCCAAAGTTTTCCTTCAGCGTCGGCAACTCAGCAGATTTATCAGCAGGTTCAAATATGAATCTCTGGAACATGGCAGATAAGAATAGGAATAATTCCATTCTAGCTAGAGCTTCTCCAAGACAAACTCTTCTTCCAACAGAAAATGGAATCAATTCCTCCCGAATGATCAGAGATCCTTTTTTGTCAATGAACCGTTCAGGACGAAAATTTTCTGGGTCTCCCCAGATTTTTTTATCATGTAGAACAGAGTCCAAGACTGGCCAGATTAAGCACTTCTGTGGGAAAGTAAAGCCGCCATATTCAAATGTTGAACTTACTTCACGGCGCAAACCAACTGGAACTAGACTTGCCATTCGTTGAGTTTCCATGATTACAGCATTTAGATACGTTAGCTTGGGTTTATCAGCCATATTTGGAGCACGATTAGTTCCCACTTTGGTTTCAATTTCATTGTAAATTTTATCTTGTACATGTGGATGGTGCAACATGTAAAGAAGACACCACAAAATGGTTGTGCTAGTGGTTTCTGTCCCAGCCAGAAATAGAGATCGTATTAAAGCAACTAAATTTTCTTCACTTAAGTTCGTGTGTTTACCTTGATCTTTCAATTTATTCATTTCTTGCAAATAAGCAACCACATAGTTGTCGGGTTCTTCGTTTTCGTTAATGTTGCGTTTGAGTTTCTTAAGAAATGCCTTGGTAAACATTTCATTTACTTCTGTTGAGGCTTTTGTCCACTTCTTTACGTGAAACAAATCCCCGGGCAGATACCTTAAATGTTTATAAGGAGTTAACAAAGCAACGTAAGGGATGTACCTTACCATATCATTTACTTGTTTGATTAGATTAACAAAATAAGGATCGTCATGATCGAATCTTTCCCCTACAACAATAGAACAGATAATGTTAGAAACACTGATGTTGATAAGGACACGTACATCATCTGCTCGCCCCTTGAGAGCGACAAGACTGTCAATAGTAAATTGGACCTCCTGTTGAATCTTATCTGCTAGGATATTCTTGCCCATTCCGAAAGAGCGAAGAATGGATAGAGATGCTGATCTTTGTTCTTTCCAATTGTCGTCACGAGCTGTAAAAATTCCTTTGTTTTGTTCATGCATAATTTCATCAGTTAAATTATCATGAGTGTTTACAATAAGGTCAGCGTGTTTCACCCAAATTTCCTTAATGTCTTTAAAGTCATTGACCAGGATATGAAGCTCACCTCCTAAGTCCAAGCTGTAAATACTACCTCGATCTTCTCTCCATGCTTTCATTTTGTCGCGAAGATTTCCAGATACACTGAAGAAATTTCCAAAAATTGGCCATGGTCTAGAAGCAAATGGTGGTATTTTGAGCTTAGTATAAGGATGTCTACTCTTTGTCCACAGCCACAAAAGTGAGATACCAAATGTCCCTATCAGGAGCAATGAAGTAGTGATGTCAAATGGTATCATGATGAAGGACTTTCTGACTGGATCCCGAAATGGAACTGTTGGATGCAGATGAGTGTATTATATAGTAATATCATGTTCCAATTTGTAATTACGAAATATAATATTTACGTTTAAATATAGTGAATAAAACACAAGTGATACAAAGCAAGAATACACACTGGCATTTATAGATGTGTAATATCAGCAAACATGTCATTGGAGAACAAACATGCACAAAGAAAGATTATATATGTAAAAATAACTGTACACTCTAAGGTGACGCTCTTGTGGACCTTTACATGACCGCGGCCAGCGGTTGAACAAACACCACTCTAGAGCGCAAGACATATGTATCAAATATTATCTCAGGGTATTGCTAAAATGTTCTACAATATTTTCTAAACATAATATCACAGACAATTCGTCTTACTTCTTCTAGAAATGTGCCCCATCTATATCAACACCCCATATACAGCACTGCTGTTTGTACGCATTATTGTATATTAGTATTCAATCCGCACAGTGATATATATATATATAAATATATATTCTTTCCAGAACGTTGTGGATACTCTGAACGCCTCCTTGTCCCAGTCAGTCAGGACTGCATTTGCCAGAGACATGTGCATGCATGCATCAATGTTGCTGGTCAACGTTCTTCAAGGTCTTCATCTTCTTCACTCGCCTGGAACTCTGCCCTCCAGAATCAACCTTTCGATATCATCATGTCACTTAAGTGTCCAAAATACCGTAGCTTAATTCTTGTGATGTATTTAGAAGCCACCCTTCTTTTAGTTTCAGTATTTTCAAAATTTCAATATTCTTCTCTTTCTCTGTTCATTAAATTCGTATGCACGTAAATTCAAGAAGGAAGCCAGAGGATAAATTAAAAATTCCTGAGTCTAACGGGGATTGAACCAAGTCATTTAACGGCATCAAATCGACTAGAAACTCGTGTATACGAGATTTTCCGTACTTGACTAACCACATCTCCAAAAGAATATACGAATTTGTCAAGACATTCAAACTGTACATTCATGTCACTGCGAACGGACCAATCGAGACAAGGACTATTACAACAACACCAAACATCCCGTACAGGTATTGAAGTATCATCAGTAACAACAAACATATAACACATAACATCCATATTAGTTCTACAAGGTTCGATAGATCTTCCCGTAAACTCGTAGTATCTTTCTGTAGCACTTCATTTCAAATAATTGTGTAACTATTCGTATTCCAGCGGTGCAGTCATATAATCCGTGTTACTATTTATAGTTCAGCGGTGCAGTCACATAGTCCGTGTAAGTAAACGTGCAGCTATTTGTATTCCATCGGTGCTGTCATATAGTCCGTGTAACTAAACGTGTAACTGTTTGTATTCCAACCAAGCAGTCATATAGCCTGAGTAACTATTCTTATTTCAGCCGTGCAGTCATATAAGCCGAGGGGTAAACAATATTTTGCTAAATTTAAAAACTCACCCTGTACATGACTTGTTGACAGCAAAATCATCAACAACTATCCCCGTAACTCTTTAAATGGAAACATGCATTATTTTTGACATTTCTAACTAAACGTGAAACTATTCGTATTCCAGATGTGAAGTCACTATAGTCCGTGTAACTAAACGCTGGTCAACATTAGATACCACCAAATATTGCATACTAACATTTCATTGAATGTCTGCTTAGAGTATGATGCTTTTCAATAGATTGTAAATTGCTAACAGCTATTATCTTCTGTGTGTAATAAAAAAAGCTATGAATGCAACCCCAACCCTCCCTTCAACTCTTAATGTATACACTTATGCATTTATTCTTCTTCTGCCATTTCGATAAAAAGCACAAACAGTAAAAACATACTGATTTTTTTAAAATAGCTTTTCTAAATTAAATAAAACTAAGTCTTCTATGTATTTATTCACACTCTCTACTATGTGGTAAATTTCTTCGCTAGCCTCACCTGATTATTCAAACTCGAAGACAGTTAAGAAGGTATGATGTAAAGTGTGACGTTTCTTTCACAATGGCCTTCTTTTATAGATAAGCCAGTACGCCTCAATTATTGTGACGTGACATCAGTGTCACGGTCAACATTTTATCGACAGATTAATTCAGTGTTGTTGTTTTTTTCCCTACATGTTTTACTGGCAGTGATAAAATATTGGCACCGTTATTGTGTGAACGTGATGCCAGCAGAATTTAACACTTTAATTAACTATCAACTGTTACAGTTTGCCACCTTTCTGCCCTCTGTTTTTGAAATTATTATAAATTAATCAGGCTTTTTAATATAACTTCTAATGACGTTTGATAGTTATATAGAATACAAAGCAAATACATTTTTCCGACAAGTAAAACAACTTGTTGGTTATCAAAAACAACGGGGTGCAAAGGGAACGCATTGCTCTAGGCGGACCCAGGGTTAGCAGATAACCAAGATCCCAAATGCACCTCCACGCGGTGCACCCTGGAAACAGAAATACAGAAACTCGTGCTGATTCTGGCTAAATCATTTGGGGATCGTGTCCGAGATTGTGGAGGTAGCAGATGGAAAGAGATTTGACTGCACAAGAGACAGACAATATCTCCGACACCACCAGCAGCACCACATATAGCGACACTGTCGACATACAGTGAAGCTAGTCTGTCCAGTCCGAACATTGGAGGGGCGGCCAATGTAAAATGCACGTAAAGGTAGATGCATGGCGAGAGACAAATATATTTCATACCGAGTACAATGAAACAATGAAAGGGCAGAACAGCGCTAGAGGGCAGCACGAACTGCAAATAGAAAGTGAAAAGTCCCTAGGAAAGGGGAACTACAAGCTCCGTCAGCTCGAGACGAGCTTCTAGCTACCTGTGTTCCTTACAGGCAGAGACCCAGACCCATTCATTGGCGTTTGGTAAAGCAAGAAGACCTAATCCAACTCTAATGTCGAGCCTTCCTAAACCGGAAATATGCTCGCGAAGAGAAAGGGTTCCGTACTCGATGCGCTCAGGCACAAAAGGGACATCGATTTAGCCCTGGCCCAACTCTACTGTCAGGTTTTCCTACACCGGAAATACACTTGAAGAGAGAAAGGGTTCAGTACCTGATGGGCTCAGGCGCTATTGGGACAAGGACGCTCAGCTCGAGAACGCCTTGCTCTCAAACGCGTGGTGTGAGACTCGAACTTGGACAAGGGGTACACGATGTCGGTGAATGACACCTCGGCTAAGAGGGCGAAAGAGCCAGGGTCCAACTCCTCTGTTGAGTTCTTCCCCTTAAGGAACCAGGCTCACGGATGAGAAACGGTTCAGTACCCAATGGGCACAGGCACAGCACGTCCAATTACACGAGGCAAGTTCATAGACAGTGGAACACCTCGTTCGAGTCAGACGAGAGCAAAAAATCGTCTGGGCGAAGAGACTCCACTACGCGTGCCTGGAGACAGATATAGAGGCTGTCACAGGCTAAGGGTAGCCCACCCGAATTGTCAAGGCATGCCGAAATCGGATGTGCTAGGCCTACAAGGCGCATAACGGTAGCACAACGTAATTACGCTCCCGGCGGAAATCGCACGGTTATCCGTGATGGTTACAATGGAGCGAACGAAAAACAAACAAACATCAAGAACAACTTTAGACAGTTATGAATCTGCGTACATTTGTTTTATGTGAACATATAAAGAGATGTTTTCCAAGGAACAATCGATGGTGGAAGGAGAAGAGGCGAGAAAAAAAATACTGGGTTAATAACATCAAGGAATGGTGTGGCATGATTTTTCTACACTTCCCTGAATGACTGAAGATATGGGTGTTTGTAGGGCTTTTTGTGATATGTATTCAGTGTGTCTCTAACAAGACTCTAACAAGTTATGTGTCTTATTATTATTTGACATCAATCAATACGAAGCCAGTAACGATAACTACTGACAGGCTTCTTTAGAAACCTTAACTCCATAGATAGTGGTTTATATGTTCATCGTACCTGAGTTCCCCAGGTTTAGACCTGGCCACAGCACCAGAGGTTCCAGAAAGGATCTTATCTACAACGCTTGACAAGCATCTTGTTTATTGTCACGCTTATTTGTGACGCTGATTCAGATTGTTCTATTGTCACACTAAAGTGACGACACTAGCATCGTCACTTGTTGTTATTCGGTCAACGAAGTACATATTTTTCATCAAGGACCCCACGTGCAGATCTTGTTTCTGTCACACTAGTCTGTCTAGGACAGACAGTCAACTATATCTTTCTGTCACACTTGATTGTGGCGACTTGTTCATCAAGGACACCACGTGCAGATCCTGTTTCTGTCACACTAAAGGTAACCCCAAGAACTTAACTGCTCAACAGCACCAGAGTGTCAGAGTTCGCTCCGAACGTCCTCTTACAGACGTGCAGACCTTTTCGGTTACTGTCACACTATATTGTGATATACGTGTTGAGATTTTACTCCCTGTCACACACAAACACACATATATATACATTCTAGACCATGTGCTCAGAAGACCACAGCTCGAACATTTAATAACCATTCGAAAGATCAAGGGGAGAAATAACAGGGGACGACAAAGAGAGAAGTTGCTAGATTAATTATTATTATGGCACGGGAAAAGTGCACCAACCAAACCCATTGACAACGCAAGAGACAGAGAGTCGCGTAAAAAAAAAATGACCGTCAACGCCATTCGGCATTTCACTTTATTGATTGTTTGATTGAGGTTGAAATATCGTGAATTTCTTTTGCTATTTTCATATCATCATCATCAGGTGCCATGCCGGCTGGCGTAGGATGTATTGGCTCTCCAAAACTCTCTATCCTCAGTATTATGTATAAAAGTCGTTTTTGTTTCCTTGCCGTGCAAGGCTGTCAAACTGTCTAATAGTTTATCATGTTGTCGTCCTCTGTCTCTGTTGCCTTCAATTTTGCCTGTTGTGACTGTTCTCTATACCTGTCTGTTTCTTGAAATGGCCAAAAAAAAGAAGATTGCCCTTGTCTTATATTGTTGATTAAGGTCCGTTTCGCATATAATATATAAAATATACAAAAGTATAAAAATATTTTTATATACTTCCCTTTAATCACTTTTACTGATATTTTCTGACCACTTGTAAGAGTGTCTTACCACTTGTAAGATATTTTTACCGCTTGTATCTTACCAATTGTAAGAGTGTCTTATGGTTTATAGGATTTTCTTACAACTTGTGTCTTACCACTTGTAAGCTTTTCTTACTTGTAAGAGATTCTCTTGTAAGATTGTTCGTCCTTTCATTTTTGTTACGGTTTCATACCTTTTATATGTGTGTCTAAACCATTCCTTTCTCTTTTTGTTCATCTATTTTCCCTGTTTTATTCGTCCGTCTATCATAATCTATAACTGTTGATAGATACTCTGCCAACACTCTCCAATTAACCCTGAATGTTTAATTCTTTTACGTACTTTTCTGTAGGTTCCATTGAACTAATGTACAGACGCAGAGGTGACATGACGCAAACTTGCCTGATCTGTACATGTCGCTAGACACCATTCACTTGTAATTATTATGTTGAAAAAAAATTGTATTGCCAGTCATTACACTTGGCAAATAATTCTGAAAGTTGTATACTAGGAAATATGACATTCAAATTAAACAATTGATGTGTTTGCGCAAGTGACGATGATGTAGTTGTTTGCACTGATAAGCTCGCTGTGACAGGGTCGAAATTAGGTAGAAGTTTCAGAGAGAAAAATAGTCAACTGAGAAATGTGTAACTCACAATACAATGTTCTTAATGAAAATATATATATATATATATTGTGGTCCTTATGCTTTTGAATAACTCATGGCGGTGTTGTGATATAGGTTAATGTAATATTTTCTTTAAGTTGGACTAGTCAATTAAATGTCCAGAATAAAGAAATAATGTTTACCTTACATTGGCACATTGGTATATATATATATATATATATATGCATATATATAATTCTGAAATATATCGATTTGGAACATCTTCCATATTTTTCCGACATCGCACCGACAAATGTTTGCTTGTTCCCTCGATTGAAATGACAGCGATTCAAGGATGCAGATGACGTTATCACCAGTGCGACAAGACATATGAGAGAGGTGTCAAAGAATCGGTATCTCGAACGTTTCCAGCAATTGTGTGAACGTTTTGGCAAATGTGTGTAGTTACCTAAAGGAACAACTTTGAAGCACATGTAGTGTAGATAATTATATTGTTCCTTATTTCTATATAATCCACTACTTCTTGTAAGTTTAAAATCCACCTTGTATTAGGTGCCACACGGAAAATCTTTGCAGCATTCATCTATAGTGTACTTTTATTACTGCGTGTTTTTCTGTTAAGGAGTACAGGGAGGCTTTTTTGCTGTGGAAATACAGACAGCTGTGTCATATCTGTCAACGCCTCGTGTACAGGAAGAATTTTTGTTTATTTCACCCCCGAAAGACAAAAATCATTATCCCTACCCGGGACCCCAGGCTTCTGAGATAGTCGTTCTAGCCATACGGGCAAACGCTCCACAATAGAGTACTTCAAAATTAGAAGAAGAAAACATTCATTACACATGTACTTTCGGATGTATTATAGTACACATGTACTTTCAGATGTATTATAGTACACATGTACTTTCGGATGCATTATAGTACACATGTACTTTCGGATGTACTCGTATTATAGTATACATGTACTTCAGAAAACAATATAGCACACATACACTTTACTCATCATTCTAGCTCATATGTAGTTTAGAAACATTCTAGCAAACATGTATTTTAGAAACATTCTAGTATATATTTACTTTATGGGTGCTGACAAATGTAGTGAATATTTAACGTTAAATTTCCTTTTACACGTATAGTTTTAGTAGCTCTTTGAAATGGTAATGGTACTTCATTATACATTGCTCGGTAATCGTATGGATATTATACTTCAGTGATGTGTTGTTTTTTAAATAACTATTTGAAAATGAAAGTCGAATTTCAAAAATAAGAAGTCAACGATTTGAGCCTATTTGACAAAGGTACGCTGAGTGCATAATGAGACATGTGGCAGATACATGATATTTGCACACATGTTGGTTCTATGTTCTCTATTTATGTCTAATACAAATTGTAAAATCTACCAAACAAGCGACCCATCTCGTGTAGATTCATGGACGTCCTATAAATGTATATGATATTTCCTCAGCTCAGTCTGCAGTGTAATATGGAGAAGATGTGATGTTACCTATGATATAGAAACTATGTTTTCAGTAAAACATCCTACTAATGCACATGCATTTTTGTATATAACAATAATATTTGTGACTCAGCAATGATAATATAAATTTATCGACATTATTATCCACATTAAAATTTGTTTGTGAATCTACTCTGATAATACTTTTAATAAAATAAACACTGGTAATTATTTAATAAAATAAACACTCGTAATTATTTAATAAAATAAACACTGGTAATTATTTAATAAAATAAACACTGGTAATTATTTAATAAAATAAACACTGGTAATTATTTAATAAAATAAACACTGGTAATTATTTAATAAAATAAACACTGGTAATTATTTAATAAAATAAATACTGGTAATCATTTAATAAAATAAACACTGGTAATTATTTAATAAAATAAACACTGGTAATTATTTAATAAAATAAACACTGGTAATTATTTAATAAAATAAACACTGGTAATCATTTAATAAAATAAACACTGGTAATTATTTAATAAAATAAACACTGGTAATTATTTAATAAAATAAACACTGGTAATATTGCGCTGTGTATATTTATTAACAACTTAAAAGTAACCGTATCCATGATTGTGTTTTATTTACTTACTCAACCTCCCAGCAGCCTTCACTGCACGGTAATAAATTCATATTAATACTAACTTAATTTAATTTTGAACAAGTTAACTAAATAGTATGAGATTTTACTAGACACAGAAGAGCCTTGGTTAAAATCTGTTGATTTAGGTACATGTTTCATAGAAATGTTGTGCTTGCTAATATTTACCATTGACTTTTCCCTATGCTGAGTTAGATATTGTACTTTAAGATCTACACTATTATCTAATGAGTTTAGTCACCACGATCATGTATATTCTTGAGACTAACGGGAATTGAACCAGTCCGTTCTACGGCACCAAATCGCCTAGCAACAATTGCACACGCGTTTTTCAGTACTTGACTAACCGCATCTCCAAAAAAAGATGCGATTTCATCAAGCCTTTCAAACCGTGCACACAAAGTCACCCGAACGGACCGATCGAGACAAGGACTATTACAACAACAACAAACATCCCGTACAGGTATTGAAATATCCTCAGTAACAACAAACATATAACATAATATCCGTATTAGTTATACAAGGGCCGATAGGTCTTCTTGTAAACATGGATAACATATATAGACAATATATAGATCATGTATATGTAATTATGTATATGTAATTTTGTTTCTGTATGTTGCTTACTATTTTAGTAAGATTTCACTTGGACATCTGTTTAATATTCGCATTTTCCCCCATCTGTACATGAACGGAAGAAACAATATTTGTATTTTAGCTTAAATATATTTTTAAACGGCCCGCCAAACACAATTTAGCCACATTAAAAGTAGATACAAAGTAGCTATATTTTCAAAAATGGCCATAAAAATAAATATATAATTGCAAAAACATAAATTTCATGGTCAGTGACAGTTAAAAAGTCTAAATTTTCAATCATGATACAAATAAAGAAATAATGTTAGAAATGACCTCCACGGCAACACTGATTTGTTTCCTCTTGTGTTCAAGCAGTTTTTTGTTTTTTTTAAATATTTCAGAAGTGCTATTATCACTTTCTATTTTGTTTGACACTTGTCAATCCCCAAAATAAATGACAGTACTCAAAAAAAAAGAAAGAAGCTTTTAAAAATTACAACACCAATTTATTAACAAGTAATTTTTTTCAAGCATAGGCTATACATAAACACAAATCAAAGAATTGTTAATACAAACAATATGATGCACAAATCTGTACATTTAAACTTTTAGACCACAGGGTCTCTTTCTGTTAAAAATTGTATGGGAATAATATATTACAGTACATCAAATTAAAGCACACCATTTGAATTGTATAGTCTATACAATTGTAAATAAACAATCAAAGCAATGATAGTCGGTAACTAAATTTACAGTATACGTAGATCACATGATGTAGATTAATACATCTTAAACTGCAAGTCTACCTGGGTAAAAGACAACCAAATAGTTGAGATATCGTATTTGATAGAAAACTGGAAGTAATAATGTAATCAATAAATACATCAATATGTTACATTCTGAACCAAGAAAATCATCGATGATAAAGCTCACAAGTATCAGATTCAGACTTATGACTGTAAATCAGGGGTGGGCAAGGTACTTCGTTTTCTGACTTCGTTTTCAAATCCTTGCAACTCAACAGTATGTAGCTCAAACAATAGGTTTTGTCATGGTTTGCGCTTTGCTGCAATATTAGCGCCTTTCGATCTGATATATATACGGCTTCAGCATCATTCCTGTATCACTTTGACTATTTTGGATGGACCATCCAAGTCCACCTCTTTAGTCATCTTGTGCGGCATACTATTATTCATTAACTGACAATGTCATTCAATCCTGCAATTCTGTTGACTGCGCTTTAAATACGTTCTTAGCATTGCAAGAGACACAGTTGGGGAGTAGGAGAGTTAGTTGTGTAATCAGAAACACATGTTTGCTTAGCTTTTTCGAGATAGCCGACACCTGCGGGCAAGTTATTCTCGGACGACAATATATTAACGCTATCAAGATCGAGATGTCCAGGCAGAATAAAAATATATTGAAATCACATACGTTTCCTTATTAAAAAAAAACCCTTCCCTCTCAACAGCCAGGTAAAAAATGCAACTTTTAAAGACACCATCAATAGGTACTCTTGATATATGAATCACTAAATCACCTGCAGAAGACCTATACTTTTTATTTAAGAATGACATTGAAAGGGCAAGAGCATATCTACGCTGCAGCAACATATTGACAGATATCGACAGCAACAGTAAAAATTACAAGACCAAGATTGTCAACTTTCTATATTTTATGTAAAAAGGTACAACAACAATTTACCACAGGGATGATTTAGATAAGTAAATATGGTTGTTGTTTTTTTAAAATCAGATATAATTATCTCAATCATCTCTTTTTTGCTAAAACACTATATTAAAAAGCGTAGTTTTATGTTTTATAACACACTGATCCGGCTCTGTGGCGAAGTGGTACAGTGCGCGTCTGTGACGGCAAAAGTACCGAGTTCGATCCTCACCACAGGCAATTGTGCATCCGGACCGTTCAGAAAGCAATGGCAACCTACTGAACGTATTTATATTGCCTAGAAAATCACCACAGCCAACAAATGATGGGTTGATAGCTACGTCCTGGATAGGATATGCTACCAATTTTAAAACACACTGATTGTCCTTATATATCTTGGTGATTTGTCTATTCACAAGAGTCGCTTCCCTATTAAGGCCGGTATTTTTATGTTGATCTCAGAATCTTTATAGATTATACATTCTTTTTGTAAGACATTCTACATGCATTTGCATTTTGAAAACTTCTTTTGCCAAAACATTGTATAAACATATATTGTGGTGAATTTTTCCAAGACACATATTTTATTATTAAGTTTGAGTTCAGTTCGTTTCCTTGAATAAAAGTTTCACTATTGATACCACTTTAGTTTAATTGATGCATTCATATTTTGACTAAATAAACTCGTCCCTCCAAAATGGTCATAGCGCATCTATTATTTAGAACATAAAATCAATGTGTACATGAAGAGCAAATTATGTTGCTCTTGTATGTGAACATACAATCTTCTGAACAGTGTGAAACGTTGCACATTTGTGTAGTTTTAACGCGTGATGAGGCACGTCTCCTTTCCAAGACTGTTCTGCTGTACACGGTTGAGGTGATTGAAGATTAAGACCAAAAAATGTAGGTATTGATAATTTTAAGGACTGTGAAGGATTAAGACTCTCGACACTCAACCAAATAACAGAGAAAATAGAGGAATGACGATATTCTTCTTTTGAGAATTCCACAGTGGCACCCCTACGACTCTAAAAAATGATATGATTAAGGATGATACTATAGGAAATGTAATATTACTAGTATTTATATTATTAACATTACAGAAACTGTTGTATACCATGTAGCAGACATGTGTTATAGAAAATAGTTTTATATATAGTGTAGGAGACATTTGTTATATAAAATAGTGTTATGTATAGTGTAGCCTACATGTGTTATAGAAAAAAAGTCTTATATATAGCGCAACAGACATGTATTATAGAAAACAGTGTTATATTTAGTGTAACAGACATGTGTTATAGAAATTAGTGTTATATATAGGGTAGCAATCATGCGTTTTAGAAAATATTGATATATATAGTGTAACAGATGACTGCTACAGAAAATAGTTGTGTATATATATATATATAAATTGTAGCAGACAGACAATATAGAATATAGTGTTCTATATTGTGTAGCAGATAAGTGTTGTAGAACGTATTGTTATATATATAGTGTAGCAGACATGTTCTGTAGAATATAGTGCTACAACGTTAAGTGGCAAGGCGTATTCTCAGAAGTGCTACAATCTCCTTTTCGGGAACCATTCGAGAGTATGCAGACTCGAAATCCGTGAGATGTTGATTATATAATCTTCGGACTTTTTCATAGAGGGCACATTACCTACTCTCACCAATGGTCATCTCCATTTCAAACATTTTTTAACACGTTCATGTTATCACCTCAAGTGTGGTCTACTTCACTCTCTAGTAAATCAATTACTGCCACTGTTGGTTCTGTCCTATTTTTGTGTGTGGCTTTTTCAATACTGTACCCACAATCACTTTATTCCCTACCAATGCATATGTTCTTTAGTTGTATATGACCGCTGCATGACCAGGACAGTATATAGATACAATATTTTGGACAACCTAGTTATTCAGTAACGTCACCATACCTTTCCTTAACATGTTCTATCGTACGCATCATACTTTGGGAGATGAGAGTATTACTGTGTGAAATGATATGCCCGTCATAGAAAACCAATTTAGTGTCGCAGATACCGCTTCTATTTCCATTTTCATGCTAGATGTTATATTGGAGTAGGAAGACGATTTCTCAAGGGCCTTCCTATCACTCCTGTTCGCAACAAAATCCTACCATCACTTATTTGTTTCACTGTTGACTAGGCCACATTGTATATTATATGTTCGTGTCTTTCGTTTCTGAGTGAAACTGATGCTCTTGACATCAGACAAGCTTCTGTTCAACACAAATATGATAGAAGAATGACAAGAGATACTCAATATCTCATAGACTATTTTCACAAATATTAAAAAAAAATGAATGGTAATTCGAAGCAAGGATATGCTACATTAGTTCCAGTCGTATACACTGCCGTCTCCATAATATTTATCCATATCTTTATCCAATTTAAGCTCAAATTTCGTGGACTCAACGGAAAAAAACAACAAATATTATAACAATGACAGTTGTTCATTTCAAGATATGATGACGAAATGATGAGCCTGTTGTTATGTATTATTTATATGTGCGAAAATTATTGCAGATTGAAATTCTCACTCATAATATCATTTAACATATTTTTGGTATTTGAGAAGTAAGGTTTGCTTGTTGTACACCAGGAAATGTTGTTGTGTGCGCTTATGGAGACTAACTATGTCGTAATCTGCCCGTTATTATATGCATATACTATTTTTCATAGTTGCCAGTGAGGACACAACCATAGTAAAATTATAGAATCATCAGCTGGTTGTTAGTTTCAGCATGATGAAAGTTTGTAACTGTCGATGGCTTCACATTTTTCTTCACTTTTATTCTGTCTCGTTATTACTCATGTAAAACTGATACGTTTCGCGTTACCACTACTACAAAATATACTTGTATTTCAACAAAGTATATTAATCTATGATAAATTGTAAATATTAAGGGCACGGTTGAACAATACTAATTACAAATATTTAAACGTTGCAAGAGTACAACCACAAGAACTCAATAAGTAATTTTATTTTCTTGAATACATGAACAGTAAACAAGAAGTAAAGCCTGTTTAATAAAAACAATATGGTCGCACACATTTGGCATAATCACATAAATAAACTGTCCACAATTTCGTTTTTACATTTTACATATTTGAATGGAAAGTAACGATTGAGATAAAACAAATCAAAACACTCTTTTGAAACCGCATTTTTTAGAAAATGTATCAATCAATAAAGTGCCATGCCGACTGAGGTAGAAGATCACACGCGTCTCCACAACTCTCTGTCTCTTATGTTTTTAATAAATTCAGTTGGTAAATTCTTTTTGTGCCACAGTGACAACCCATCCAGAAATTTTTATCTTCTTCTTCCATTGTCTCTTCTCCCCTTGATCTTTTCTGTGATTACTATATCTATATATATAGTTCATAGAATATGTTTAATGTATATGAATATGATAAAACAAAATTAGATCGCATGCTAAGAGTTTAATGGGTAATCTGCTCTTGCTTCATATCTGCTCGTCACAACTTATTAATATAAGGTCTGCAGGCTCAATGAAAAAGAACCTTCTAAAGTGTCTTATTTGACTTACGCGTGATTTTCATTGATCTCATTGTGTATACTACATGTCGACAACCAATAACATCACAGAAAAGACAAATAATTCACTTTATAAGGTTGTTTTCTAATACGCCCGCGGGTCTTATATTGTCGCAAACTACTTGTCTCGAACAACTAATACATTCTAAGCTAAGTGTGTTTGACTAACATCTGCTTAGTACTAACCAGAACAATCCAAGATATATTCAACGGCGTTCAATTTATTTCATTTTCAATTTCAACGAAAATTAATAATACATTTTAAACAGATCAATTGCGCAGAGTTAACCTGTTCATTCCCTTTCTGTCCAGTTGTATCATATTTGTAGCTTTATATGATTGGGTATAAATGTTGAAGAGATCACTCCGCAATAAAGACGCAATATTAAATCATTAAGTAAAATAATTATAAAAGTACTTTAGTCTGACTCAATGTGTCCACCAAAATGACTTTATTAAGCAAATTACACAGAATGCATATACATAGGCAACACGGATACACAATTACCGTTCTTCATTGTATATTGAAGATGTCTGCAACAAGTGTTTCAGCTTTATAACACTGAAGTCACAGCTGCAGAAGTCTGTATGCCGATCTTCTATTTGTGGTATATATTGTGATTAAGTCATCTACAGCATGCTTGTAGTCACAAGATAAAATGGATTAGTAGATATGATATATACAATATTGAGTATTATTTGATAATGTAAGTTTAACTGGGTGACATCAATACAAACTTTTCACAGTGTAATCAAACCTTAGTTAGTTATTCCTTTATGAGTCTATGGCCAAAGATTGCCTATAGAGCGGATTTCATAGATTTCCATGTCTCGCGTTTCATTGCAATTTATTTTAGGTCTTTATTGTTTGTGACAACGATGTGAAGAGTTCTCTTGCAATAGTTCTACGTAAAGTTTCTCTTGTCTTCCTCGTTTTCTCTTGCCCCTTGGTGGCAACATCCAAACTTGACAAGGGAGTATTTTGGTATTCATTCGCAGCGCGTGTCCGATGAAATTCCAGCGAGGCCTTCTAATATAGGCGGATACATATTCTTGTTTTGCTTCTTGTCTGACAACTGTGTTTGATTTAAAGTCTGACCAATGTATGTTCAATAGTCGTCTAAGACATTTATTTTCAAAGGTGTTTAGTATTTATTCTAGGTTTGATGTTGATTTCCAACTTTCGCATCCATATGTTAATGTTTGTATTTTGCAGCAATTGAAGATTTTGAGTTTTGTGTTGTTTCTTAGCGTTTCTGAGAGCCAGATATTTGATAATTTATTGAATGAGTTTCCAGCCAGTGCAATACGGTTTAATATTTCTGTTGATGAATCTCCTGTTGTTGATATCTTGCTGTCAAGGTATGTGAAGCTGTTCAAGAGTGTTGTCATTTAATTAATCAAACCTTGCGGAGGACGAATCTTACTATGTACGGATGTGGTATTAGAATGCTTCCAAAATCTTCTTTAAGTGTCGGCAACTCAGCAAATTTATCAGCAGGTTCAAATCTGAAGCGCTGAAACATGGATGACAGGAATAGGAATAATTCCATTCTAGCAAGAGCTTCTCCAAGGCAAACTCTTCTGCCAATGGAAAATGGAATCAATTCTTCTCTGTTAATGAGAGATCCATTTTTGTCAATGAACCGTTCAGGACGAAAGTTTTCTGGGTCTCCCCAGATTTTTTTATCGAGTAAAACAGAATCCAAGACTGGCCAAAGTAAGGACTTTTCTGGGAAAACGAAACCACCATATTCAAATGTTGAACTTACTTCCCTTCTTAAACCAATTGGAACAAGGCTCGACATGCGCTGGGTTTCCATGATTACAGCATTCACATAAGGCAGCTTAGGTATGTCCGCCATATTTGGAGCACGATTAGTTCCCACTTGGGTCTCAATTTCCTTGTAAACCTTCTCTTGTACATCTGGATGGTGCAACATGTAAAGAAGACACCACAAAATGGTTGTGCTAGTGGTTTCTGTCCCAGCAAGAAATAGAGATCGTATTAAAGCAACTAAATTTTCTTCACTTAAGTTCGTGTGTTTACCTTGATCTTTCAATTTATTCATTTCTTGCAAATATGCAACCACATAGTTGTCGGGTTCTTCGTTTTCGTTAATGTTGTGTTTGAGTTCGTTGAGAAAGGTCTTGCTAAACATTTCATTTATTTCTGATGTGGCTTTTGTCCACTTCTTCACGTGAAACAAATCACCGGGGAGGTAACGTAACTGTTTAAAGGGTGTTAACAAAGTTACTGCACCGAAATATTTTATCATTACATTTAATTGTATAATTAAGTTCACAAAATAAGGATCGTCATATTCGAATCTTTTCCCTACAACAATAGAACAGATAATGTTAGAAATACTGATGTTGATAAGGACACATACATCCTCTGCTCGCCCCTTGAGAGCGGCAAGACTGTCAATAGTAAATTGGACCTCCTGTTGAATCTTGTCTGCTAGGATATTCTTGCCCATTCCAAAAGAACGAAGAATGGACAGAGAGGCTGATCTTTGTTCTTTCCAGTTGTCGTCACGAGCTGTAAAAATTCCTTTGTTTTGTTCATGTAGAAGTTCATCAGTTAAATTGTCGTACGTGTTTACAATAAGGTCAGCGTGTTTCACCCATATCTCCTTGATGTCTTTAAAATCATTCACTAGGATATGAAGATCACCCCCAACGTCTACGCTGTATATACTGCCTCTGGCTTCTCTCCATGTTTTCATTTTGTCGCGAAAGTTACCAAGCAAACTAAAGAAGTTTCCAAAAATAGGCCATGGTCTAGAAGCAAATGGTGGGATGTTTAATTTGTTGTAAGAACGTCTACTCTGTGTCCATAGCCACAAGATGGAGAGACTAATTGAGCCTATGAGAATCCATGAAGTACTGATATCAAATAGTATCATGATAGCTTTCTGATCAATAAATGGAACTGTTGGATACAGATAAGTGTATTATATAGTAATTATATTTTCTGATTTGCAGTTACCAATTGTAATATTAACACTTCGAAAAAGAAATAGTTATCAGAAATATGTGCAGCAAAAACATGCATTATCATAACTAGTTATGTAACCTTTCTTCGTCGTCAGGTCATATATTATTATCTGAACTAGTTATATAACCTGTAACCATTATTCGTCTTCAGGTGACATGTTATTTCCAAAACGTTGCCTACCATAGATCTTCTGCACGTCTCGCAACTATGTGCGAGTTCACATGTAGTAGCGAGGATCCGTATGTTTCAACATTTTGAGATGTATGTTATCGATCAACGTTTGGGCGACTCTTACGCCAGGTACCAGCAACTATAACTTTCACTATTACGTTTTTCATCCTCCAATGTCTCTTTTTAAGAACAAAACTACAGAAACTGGACATAACTAAACGAACATTATAGTCCCGAGCATAACAACATTAACAAATATTTTGACTGAGAACGAAACACTGCCGTCTAAAAGCACTCTTACACCGAATCGTTATCATCGACTCTGCGGCCTGAAACTGTGGAGTAGTAACATATACACCAGAACACATACTACAATGTTGTTTCTTCTTCTTCTGCGATTAGCAGGATGTAGTCCGGAGAGCGGAATAGGTTGTGTCATGGTTTACAACATTGCTGTGATATATGCGCTTTTCGGCCTGACAAATCCGAATTCAGCATGGCTTTTGGGTCACTGGCCCTATATGGGATGGGGCAGCAAACTCCATCTCATAAACTCCTTAGTCGCCTTTTACGACATGCGTGGAAGGTAAACAGTATTGCTATTCTTTGCTCTTCTTTCAGGCCCCGGCAACACACGGGCGACAGAGGTTGTTAAATTTTCGCCGTTCACAGAACGATAATCTGGCCCACAGAACGTCTCTGCAAAACAAGTTGTGGTGAACACAAAATGACATAAATCAAACTACTCTATACATGACCAATAATAAACTGGATGGTTATCAATTGATCGCAGAAAAAGAAGAGGAAACGACAAACACAAGAGAAACATTGAATGCTTCAGATTCTATGTAATGACAGATTATTAGACAGTGTGATATAGAAATGTGAGCAGAGAAACATTTTCAAGGAGACATTACAAAAATTATATATTGATTGCCACAACTCAAAAGGTCTATTGTTGAAGGTGACCAAATGGGTGTATAAATTAAAACTGTCGTCTTCTAGTCTTATGATCAACAGATATTACTGTAAGTGGGATAGGTAAATGAATGCTCAGAATTTATGAAGAACATATTCTGCGATATATCCATTTAAAATGTGGCACAAGCAACATTGTGTGTTTGCATCGGAGAATCAACAAACTGATGTCCTAAATCTTAAAAATGCAACGATCTATTTTATCCACTGATAACCATCGAAGAAGGATGTGTCGGGTCATTAGCGCAAATAAAACAGCGACACACCGCATTTTCATTCTCTGAACTACACCCTGCTGGAAATCTAGTAGGAACATGGTCCTGCTACAAGGGAGATCCAGCAGGAGTTTGAGAATGAACACTGAAGAAAAAGAAGAATCCACTGATATTCCAAATATTGCATGTTTATTGCAATGCTCTTTTCTTTTATCCATTGATGTTTAACGATACTACAGGGAACAGTCACAAGTGCAAGAATCATAGGGGGACAGAAATAAGCATCACCAGACAACAGCAATGAACGTACACGTCAATATTTTTCTTCACTTGTCCGCATCATTCAAATAGAAATCGCTCGAGTAATATGTGTTGTGATGTAACTAATGTAGTACACCTACGGCCCTGACAAACTATGGGTTTATAGATTGATAGATTGTTTCAAATATTATTTATTTAACACTTTATTCTGCATATAAATGTTTCTAATCTTACTCGGACTACAAACATATTCTATTAATTGACTTTTCCAATCGAACTTGGACTACAATCTATTCTATTTATTGACGTTTCCAATCGTACTTGGACTACAATCTATTCTATTCATTGACGTTTCCAATCGTACTTGGACTACAATCTATTCTATTCACGTTTCCAATCGTACTTGGACTACAATCTATTCTATTCATAACGTTTCCAATCGTACTTGGGCTACAATCTATTCTATTCATAACGTTTCCAATCGTACTTGGACTACAATCTATTCTATTCATTGACGTTTTCAATCTTACTTGAACTACACCCTATTCTATTCATTGATGTTTCCAATCTTACTTGCACTACAATATATTATATTCATTAACGTTTCATATGTAACGCTTTATCCACAATTAATTTATTTATCTAGATTGTATATTTTCTTTCACATCAGAATATAATAATATTTGTATATGTCACCATTTTTTCTCTTTTCTGGTAAGCTTTCAATTTGACTGAATGTACCTTATCTTCCACACTACCCCACTAAGGATGTGTGTAAGTAAATCCAGTGATCACCACCAAACCATCACATATTTGTAGTTCTAAGTGTTATCGTCACTGTGGTCATGGTAACAGTCACTTCAAGGTGCAGAGGATGTGTTTGTCTAGTTGTTATTTATATATATCTCCAGGAATTACATCCAATGCAGTTCTCTTACAATATGTGCATTTTGAAGGAAGAGGAGGTGGTCGGAAGAAGTTCCTCTTGAATTTTATTTTATAATCGGAAGACTCCAACCATGAGCGATATACAACACTTTAGCGGCATTTTAGTTTCTCCATAATGCACTCCGTCTATTATTACATGGCAGCGAAGTCTGTATAACGTAGCTGTAAAACATTTAGTAAAAGCGCACAGTGCAGTCACACATGGAATTAAGCTCCAGTAGACCGTTGTTCTGTTCTTCTTCTGCCTTCAATCTCAAACCTCTGCAGACCAGCAGTATGTTTGGAATGCGTTTTTTCGTGGTTGCCATCATTTCTGCGATATTTGTTGCTTTCGGTCTAACACATTCAACTTCAGCATGGTTCTGGGTCAATTTGAGAGTAGATGGGAAATGATTGCCAACTCTACCACATAATCTCCTTAGTCAATTCTTGCGATACACATGGCAGGTAACAGGTTTGCTCTTCTTTGCTCATTTTCATCGCCCTTCAATACAAATACTAGGGAAACCCCAATACATTCATGCACTTGAAACAGGTCATTAATGTCAGATCTCGACTACACGGCCTCATGGTTGCATGTTAATGGCCTGATATTTCCGCCAAATAATCATGTACATGATACTCTACTTGATTCCACACGTGCTTCCCCATATTATCCCCCACGAATTGCTCTGCTAGAACAAATTAGATAATCAAGACATTTATCATATAAATAATTGTGATAGCTGATGTGCAGCTGTACGCAAAAAACACAGGACACAATTTTAGACACACATATGGCTCATTCTACAGAGAAACGAGACACACATATGGCTCATTCTACAGAGAAACGAGATATTCAGATGGCTCATTCTACAGAAAAACGAGATACACATATGGCTCATTCTACAGAGAAACGAGATATTCAGATGGCTCATTCTACAGAAAAACGAGATACACATATGGCTTATTCTACAGGGAAACGAGATACACAGATGGCTCATACTACTGAGAAACGAGATACACAGATGACTCATTCTACAGAGAAACGAGATACACAGATGGCTCATTCTACAGAGAAACGAGTTACACATATGGCTCATTCTACAGAGAAACGAGATACACAGTTGGCTCATTTTACAGAGAAACGTGATACACAGATGGCTCATTCTACAGAGAAACGAGATACACAGATGGCTCATTATACAGAGAAACGAGATACACATATGGCTCATTCTACAGAGAAACGAGATACAAAGATGGCTCATTCTACTGAGAAACGAGTTACACATATGGCTCATTCTACAGAGAAACGAGATACAAAGATGGCTCATTCTACTGAGAAACGAGTTACACATATGGCTCATTCTACAGAGAAACGAGATACACAGATGGCTCATTTTACAGAGAAACGAGATACACAGATGGCTCATTCTACAGAGAAACGAGTTACACAGATGGCTCATTCTACAGAGAAACGAGAGACACATATGACTTACTCAACACGAAATGGGGACGTATTGCCTACAAGAATATTATGAAGGTGTAGGAGAATTTGTCTGCCTAATCTACTAGAACATCGATCATAAAAATGTAAAGACTATGAATTGTGCATTGAGATTTTTGCTGACAAATACAAACACACACAGTTACACTCTCAGACTTTCAAATCATGCTGCAGAAAATAAACAAAGTGCATGTTAAGAAAAGGATGGGTCACGTTAATGAACAATACAGTTGTCCGAAATAGTATATGGATATACGGCCCTTGGTCACACAGTGGCCAGAGGCAACGACGGAGAATATTCATTGGCGAGCAATGCTGTGATTGATAGCATAATATTGAACATGTATTGGAAAGACTATAGGGGCAGTCATTGATTTATTACAATGTATGGAAGACGATGATAGAGGTGATAACATGCACATACAAAGAATGAGGGAGGGAAATGACCAGAGGTAAGAGAAACAATTCTGTATTCTCAGAAAAGTTACGAATATCACATAATCAACATATGGCTGGGATCAAGAATCAAGAATCAAAGAAATTCAATGTCAGTACTAATGTCAATGGTAAAATATTTCATTTTGAAGATGTCTAAAATTGTCTCAGTCTTCTTATTTCTACATAAATAAGCTCAGATAAATATAGTTTCTATAGTTTCTATAGTTTATATAGTTTATATAGTTATTCCAGTTGATGTACTACATCAATACATGAGAACAACACATGTAATATGATAGATCATACTAATCGTGTGTGGCTTATGTCTATAGGTCATGACGTGTGGCGTTAATCATCATATCCGTTCTTCTTTATCATGTACTGTCACTCATTTCAGATACCAATGTACCATCCCCAGTGACATGAAGTAAACTGTCCAGTATCGACTGATAATAGTATTTCAATGTTCCCTAACATACATATAATATATAATATATATATATATATAATAAGTATAATAAGTGCATAATAAGTATATACGGAGATAGGTTAAAGAGCCACCAATGTGCAAATATATAACATAACATATATATATATATATATATATATATATATATATATATATATATATATATATATATATTATATACGGAGATAGGTTATAGAGCCACCAATGTGCAAATATATAACATAACATATATATATATATATATATTATATACGGAGATAGGTTATAGAGCCACCAATGTGCAAATATATAACATAATATATATATAACATACATAATATATATATGTTATGTTATATATTTGCACATTGGTGGCTCTTTAACCTATCTCCGTATATACGTATTATGCACCGTATTGCTTCAGCCATCGCATTTTCAGCCTGTGCTTTGTTTGGCTGGCACTGGTTATTTGTTTTTGTCATTATCCACATTTTAGCTGTTATTGACTTCTATTGCTGTGCTGCTCTTTTCTTTTTCCCTTGTTTTAAATTGTGTTGTTCATTGTTTACTTTAGTTGTGATAACTTAATTTTCGTGTGCCATTCTGCGTTATATTTGTCCGCTGTTGTTTGCGCTGGGGAAGACTTTTTGGTGGAAATATTGTCTGTCTTTGTCTACAGCAGTGTGTTCTCAAACTATTTCCTGCCTCGGACCCCTTTCGCATAAATTGCACCCCCCCCCCCAACCAAGCATGATTATATAAACAATTTCAGTAGGATTACATTTTTTTTTAAATTGCTAATTTCACGTTATTGTGGGATTTTTGGTGAACTTCACAATTGCGTACGACTCGTGTCTTACTGTATATAGAAAGCAGTAAGCGCGTTTTCTGCAATTTAATGTTCTCAGTGTTGCTTACGTCTCTTCTTTAACGTTATCACTGTTCCCTACAGCTCTTTCTATGACGTTATCACTGTTCCCTACAGCTCTTTCTATGACGTTATCACTGTTCCCTACAGCTCTTTCTATGACGTTATCACTGTTCCCTACAGCTCTTTCTATGACGTTATCACTGTTCCCTACAGCTCTTTCTATGACGTTATCACTGTTCCCTACAGCTCTTTCTATGACGTTATCACTGTTCCCTACAGCTCTTTCTATGATGTTCCGAGTCTTTCTACATCTATTTTTGATGTTCTCACTGTTGTCTACAAATCTTTCTTTGATGTTATCACTGTTGTCTACAACTCTTTCTTTGATGTTCTCATTGTTGTCTACAACTCTTTCTTTGATGTTATCAGTATTCCTAGAGCTCTTTCTCTCCACAACCCTGCGTCTCCCTGACGCTCTTTTACCTTAAATTGTTGCCAATAGTCTCTACACAGGAGATGTTAACGCCCAATTTGAGAAGCCCTGATCTACATTGTTAGTTATCAGCACCATCTACGTCTACGAATCGAACTTTAGCTACACTGGATCTCCATCTTCTATCTCTTGCCTTGGTATGGTACTTTGCTAATCTGTATCTTGTCCATCACATGTTTCGCTCTCATTTGCATATTCGCCTACCGTTCGATCTCCATCCCTCGACTCTACCTTTAAGTAAAGTCTTCAACGACATGTCATATATTTTAATATGTTCTTCTTCAGCGTTCACTCTCAAACTCCCGCTGGATATCCCTTGTATCATGACTATGGTCATACACGATTTCCAGCAAGTTTTAATCCAGAGAATTGAAATGCGTTGTGTCACTGTTTTATTTGCGCCAATGGCCCGAAACATCCTTCTTTGGCGGGTTTAATATGTTCAAAAGATTTTATTTGTTTATTAATAATTTTGCATACTCTGTGTTTTCAGAACCTCTCTCTTTTATTCTCTGTCCACAATGTTTTCCCTATTCTCTATATGTTCACATCTCAAATTTATTCTTCTTCTTCTGCGTTCAGCACGTGGTCATGCTATACCGTCAGAACTGTCATCAAGACGAAGTCCACTGTCTTCTCCAGGTCAGAGCGGCTGCCCCATAGCTTTTGCATCAAGTCTGTATCCTCTGGCCAGGTCTGCTGTCTCTGCTCTTTGTATGTTGGGCAGTCCTGAAGTATGTGTTCTGGAGTCTGGGTTCCGGATCCACATGGACATTCATCTGTGTATGAGATCCTTAATCGATAAAGGTGACCCAACAATCTGCAGTGGCCTGTTCTAAGGCGAAATATTGTGGTCTGTTAATATCTCTGGAGGAGATGTATTGCACCATGTTCGTATTCCCCTTCCGTTACTTTCTTCCACTTTGCTCAAATTTATTAAATTTGTCCTGTGGATGTTCGTTCTTTATACATGTTTCTGGAATTTGCATTAATGTAAGTGATGTAAGATTTCATAATTCTCACTTTTAGTTTGTGATTTCTTTCCTTGTTAAAATGTTCCTCATGTCGTTAAAAGTACTTTGACACATTCCTATTCTACTTTTGACTTCTGTTAACACATCTACTAACATTTGTAAGTATGTGTCCAAGATAAAAATGGTGTAAATGGTGCAGTATAGTGCATTGTATTTTATGTTTAACTTGTGTTTTCTTAGCCGTTGCTGATTATCGTGGTTTTTCTTTTCTGGATGTAATATCTAGTCCATAATCTCCGCTTAGTGTGTCTACTTGATGAATTAGTCTATGTAGCTCCTGTTAGCTTTCTGTCAAGAGGATTGTCTTGTTTTCATATATTCCGTTATTCATTATTTCAATTGGTCTTGAGCTCTTCTATATGTTTAAAAAATGTTTTATGTAGATGTTCAATTGGCTGGGTAAAACCGCACATCCTAGTCTTACTATTTTCGGTAGTACAGCTTGTGTATACACATTGACAATACTTTAAAATATACCCATGTTTATTTGTTTCTTTCAACACGTATTCCATAATAAAATACACAATATGAGAAAACTTGCATTTAGTGTGTAGACGTTGTTTCCTCAAAATGTTACTAACCTCAAATGGTGAGCCTGAAGAATATTGTCCTTCTAGTCCTTGCAATATACCATTGTAAAGTCATCTTCTTTTATAGCATGACTATTAGTTGAATATATATGTAACTTTTGACAGTGCAAATAGGGCGTCACAGATTAAGGTCGCCCACATTATTTATAAACTGGCATGCACTAAAAGCAATTTGGTACATTATCACTTACAGCTTCAGGAGTCCAAGTGTGTATTATTTAATAAAGTAATGACTGGGGGCAAAACTAAACTAATCAACACTACGACGTTTTCTGAGTATCTTAATTCTGAGTATTTTATACTGTCTCCGTCCAACGATTTTATGTTGATATATATTAGCTCCACTTTAAATTGCTTACGTTTAACATGTTTTGTCTAGTGGTGCTCCATCAGTCGCATGTTCAAGCTCGCTGGTTTGTTTTCTTTCCTGATGCTAGTTATTTGTCTTTTAAGTGTATCTCTTATGTTAGTTTAGATGATTGTTTTTCACGAAACCAGCGACAACAACTACACATGCCCCTTTTTTAACTAACTTATGGTCATGCAAAAGGAGTAGAACTAGAAAGGAGCGGTTTCGTGGGCGAGAAAGAATGATGTTCAATCAACAACGTAGTGAGACCGTCAGTCAACGTGTAATGGCTGCTACACTCAAGGAAAGATCTGAGCACCTATGGACTTATCCGGAGTGCAATGACGATGATCCAACGACTAAGTAGAACTGTACTTCGGTGGATACCGTTACACTGTGGTGATCCAGGAAATTAGAGGCACGATGACTTGGCTAAAGTTGGATGAGAGTGTATGAAGGAAAGCAATGAAGTCATATCAAAAGAAGATGAGACATATACACACCATCAGAAATTAATATAGTACAACAAAGACATCTACTTTTCCCTAATTCGGCAGGGACAGGGCACCATACTTCACGTGAAGACAGGACAACAGACTGAACACATACATGCACAGGAAGCAACGGTGTGCTTATTGAAAAGATTAGCAGACCTCTGAACATATTCTACAAAACTATTCTCAGTATGAACAATTTAGAGAGACAAATTTAAGGGCACCACCCACAAGCAAAGATATATGAATCCAATGTAGAGCTCCAGACAACAGTGGAGTTCATACATAAGACTTTTCAGAAGGTGTAGACTTCAAGTAGCGAACAAAGGACAGTAATTTTATGTTATATTAGTGAGTGTTTCCACAAAGGGAATGGAGCGTTAGTCCAGGGATAATCCTGTGGTCTTCAGTATGTCTTTGAGAACATAAAGTAGCTGCTCAACTTTCCGTGGTAACGCAGAAAGATTGCACTTGTTAACAAGTCACTGAAGTCCGATGTTTTTACTTACAAACTAGTAAATATATACGCCAATTCAAATATTTTGAGGTTTCGTGACAACATGAGTTGCAAGAATATATAAATTAGAAGCAATAACATATACTTATTGGCTCTATGTAATTCTCCTATTCGCCAACACTATATCCTGCAAGCCAACGGGAGTTTGAGAACGCGCACAAAGAAATATAAAGAACGTAACATCGACTGCCAAAACATACAAATTGAATAAATAACACTGAAAAAATATGCAATTAAATAAAGCTTGAAGAAAAATTTAACAGATAAAATGGTATGGCAAAGCGATATATACATAAGTTGCAAGAAAGAGAGAGAGAGAAAAAAAAACAAGTCATGTCAGATGTGCAGAGGATTTGAAGCACAATAAAGTAAGAAAATAAAATAGCTCTTTAAAAAAGTGTTGAGGACAACATTTTTGGAAGGTCGCTAAGTAAAAAGAAAGGAAAAGTAACAAAGCAACATTTTAAAATAGAACATGACAAGCGTATCAGTTACAAATTTCAATAACACTACATTTTCTGACGCTAGCATTAGCGTATGCCAGTGACTGCACACAAATCAACACAGCCTTCATTTTCATAATTAATGGAAATACCAACACAGTTCAAAATTGTCAGTAACATGTGTCCTCCACAATCTGCGATGCATTCAATACAGAGCTGTCGCATGCAAATGATAAGCTTTCAAATTAAACATTAGGACACTGCATGCTACTAATGCTGAAGTACCAGTAGCAGTTCATGGAAAGTACTAGGAGATGATTGTTGTTCCTTAACTCGTCACACAAACTCGTAAAAAAATGTGCTGTGAGATTTATATCCAGATCAACCCATTCTATTGACACCGCTTGCTGCTGGGAAATATTTACCGCACGAGAAAGGGGTGTTCTTGAATATTATAATCTTGTTTGACTGCATTACGCCCAGTAACTTGCAATGATGGGATAGCAATAACAGTAAAATCTAGTCATGAACATAACCTTATCCTACTGTGCATGTAGAAAATTCAAGTGATGCATACACGATGCTAAAGAAGATGTTATGTGGGCTGCAGTAAATTGTGGACGAATGTCACGTACAAGGTTGACATTGTGGAGGCGATTCCAAATAGTTTTATTGCTGACTACTGTATTGGTAGCATATCTTACTGTCTGATAACATTTGCATTTTCTCTATTGCAGTGCTGGCGTCTGAACTAAGATATCTTTTCGAGGCGTAGTGATTCCAAGACGAGATGTGCGCTGTCGTTACTCGACGAATCCAGTCTGGGTAAATCAGTGCTGCACTCCGACAATAACTGAATAAGATACAGCTAGACTCTGAGCCACAATTCAGAGAGTAAAACCTTTCTGTAAATAACGCAATGGCTCTTCTATTATCCACATGACTCGGCGTTTTTCCTTAAAGCATATTGTTGTGTACTGGTTATGCAGCAGTTTATAAAGAAAATGTTCTGAGCACAACTCCAATCAGCAATATTGTCTCCCAATTATTGGCAACCCGCTATTTTAGATTCGCACGTATTGTTTCATGTTCAGATTAAATTAAATACACATTTTGGTCTCTCAGCAGCATTTTCTTTTCAGCACTTATGCTGATTTTAACACTGGTCACACGGTCTGATGGTGACCCATGCTGCACTTGTTGACTGTTTGTTGTTTGAAAAATCGATATGAGATTAATGGTTATGTTAATTTTATTTGTTATCATTTATTTCTATATTGTTCCATAGTTTGTTGATGAATATAGAACAGCACAAGATCTAGTCGCGACTACTTAAGCAACTAGATGCTTGCTACGCATGTTTATTATGTTGGGTAGTTTCTTATTGCACCCATGAGACTTCAGTTTTCGGCTTAATGCTATACCTGTTGAAGGAGCCTTCTAGTCGGAGGGAGTCTGTGTTACGAGACGAGTTCGTATTTAATCTGCGTCACCTGTGCGTCTTTCCTCCAAAGCCGCGCTCCGCAGCCGGCGAACTATTCCCCATTTAGGAAGATGACGTCTTCATTACGAACCGTATCCGTAGGTCCCAGACCTAATATCTTCTGTATGAGCGGTATTGGGTAACAGCGACAGCTGAATTACACTAGGTCTGCTACGTCCTCGTAGACGGGGTCTGTAACTTCACCAAACACGTCCAGAGTATTAAATGTAACGTGCATTTCCCACGTACTCACTTGGTCTGCTTCTGGTGGCCTTCCTAAACTGGTCTGATCATGGCTAAGCACGCACCACTGTGGCTATCCAGAAGAAACAAGGCCAGTCAACTATAACGCAAACTTGACCTAGTTTCCAAATCCCGTGCGTTCTATTGGTCGGCCTCGATTATTTTTGGGATGGGATTGCAAGTTTATAAATACGAATTACTATTATACATTGGGGTCTTTGTTACCTCTAATATTTTATGGTAGTGTATCCTGATATAAACTAATTGAACTTTGCTGTCTGCTGGTTGAAAGAAGCACGCCTCTCCAAAAGAGAGGCAAACTCATTAGCTACCTACCTGCCTACCTACCGACCTACCTACCTACCTACCTACCTACCTACCAACCAAACGAAAGGATAATCAAAAACGTAACAAATAGGATCCCGATTAATTCTCTTGGATGACCTTATACTGTCAGTACAAACGGCACACATTGACTGTGTTTTGACCGTTCGTCAACACGTTAATCACCGAAATAAATGTATAGATTATGCCGATAACAACGTCACATCCAACCGGCATGCACTAAGTGTTAGATATGTATCATTTCTGATACCAGCATAGACTAGGTAATACACAAGTATCATTTATTATACAAACGGAACATGAAACCAGCATACATTAGGTGGTTAGATAGTATATTTTCTGATAGCAACGGAACATTAACCCAACTGAACACGACTGTCCATTTTCTGATATCAACGACTTATACTTAGTATGTCTCGTAAGTTTGAAGTTGCCCATACATGACTTCAACAATTAGGGTGGAAATGGTCTGAAAAAGTGTGACAGTTGTTGAAATGGGAGGGAGTTTACCAAATCTAACGTCAATAACAAACATGTTTAGATGCCATTAAATTGTGAGAGGTTCTTTTAAAAATGATATAGTATATTCTTCTTTTTTTCAGAAAAAAAACACCACCTTTCTTTAGGAGCGAGGGTTTAAAAAAATTATGACACTGACTTGACACGGAGATTCTTGAATTTTTGTCAGTTGGTTTGCACAGAGGTTTCGAAAATTAGCAGAGAAAGTGTGGCCGTAATTTATGGTCAGCCAAAGTCTACAAATTGAATCGCTAACTTCCTATGGTGTTAGACCAGTAACTTTTCTAAAGATAGACCAGCACAGCACATCACACTTATATTTTTTAGCGGTAAAAATTATTTTCTTTTATCCTCATACTTCCTATTTGAATTTACTTGCATCTTTTTTCTGACATTAGCAGCCCATCAAACCTGCATGTATTAGGTGTTAGACAGGTATCTTTTTCTGATAACAACATCATATAAAACTCATGTATTTGGTGTTAAATTTGTATCCTTTCTAATATGTAATGCACATCCAATTTCTCTGTAAACGGATCCAGACACGAATGGCTATCTGGTTATCTTCACACAGTCAACTTATACTTCTCCAACATGATTATAGTACATATTTGGTATTCGATCCCACACCCGTTATAATTTACGGGTTTCCTTCAACTAGTAATCGATCCTAGATCACTGGTTTAGTGAACCAGTTTAGTGAGCCATTGAGGTAAAACAGTTTCTAGATAATCTTACAAGAGAGATATGTCAGGATATTGTTTCCATCCATTGTTTCACAAGAAAGATGATTCATGCAAGCTCAATGTGTACCATTCCGAATTGCTGGTGAGTACTAACATACTACCAACTTCGTCACCAGTATCTGAGTCAGTAAATACGTACTGAGTCATTCATCTGGGCTGGATCGACTGTCCATTCATCACTTTGAATATGTTTTGTGCTGCTAGTCAATGAAAGGTACGGAAAAGGTGCAATAGCGACATGTACATACGATGATCGAAGATATGAGCGCATTACATCATAAAGAGAGGCTAGACACAACATCTCAGCGGTATGTTTAAGGAGTAGAATGCACATCACTAATGTAAACAACGTGTTTAAATATCGTCCCGAACACACAAACGACCTGTAGTGTTAAACGATTCTGATATCACATTCGTTGTGTACATTTATTTACTCATTCTTCTCATTCTTCTCGAACCCCAGGGATTGCGATTAGCTCTTACTTCCTATGTGCAGAGGGGAGGTTTCTTCATGCGTTCTTCAATACCCATGAAGCTTCAGCATTCAGTTTAGTGCAATATTTATTGAAAGAGTAGTCTAGTCAGAGGGAGTACATGTCACGAGACGAGCTGATAGTTTGCTTGGGTCACCCATTATTTGTATATCCTCTGACAAGGCGCATTGCAGCCAGCGAGTTGTCCCTTGTATAGGAAGACTATTCCATACCACCCTTTCGTTACTAAGTCCCAGATCTAATTTCTTCTGTAGGAGCCGTGTTGGGCAACGGCGACAGTCGAATTAGACTAGGGTTGATACAACTTCCTAAACAATGTTCTGCTTTGCCAAAACGTCAGGGGTCAGGGATTTGACCTGTGCATTACTCACGCATCGCCTAGTCTGCTTGATATGGTGATCCAGGATCAAGGGGGGAGCGGGGAAACGATTTATTGTCTACGGAGACGATGTATGATCTAGAAAACTGAGCAATAAAGCTTTAAACAACATAATTTAAATGGCACAAATAGTGAGGCCAAACGCTATATTTTATGTACAATAAGTGAGTCCAATCGCTATATTTTATGTACAATAAGTGAGGCAAGTCACTATATTTTATGTACAATAAGTGAGGCAAGTCACTATATTTTATGTACAATAAGTGAGGCAAGTCACTATATTTTATGTACAATAAGTGAGGCAAGTCACTATATTTTATGTACAATAAGTGAGGCAAGTCACTATATTTTATGTACAATAAGTGAGGCAAGTCACTATATTTTATGTACAATAAGTGAAGCAATCTTTAAATTTGAGAGTGTAAATATGCAAGACGCGTGAGTCTGATTCTCCGTGATATTCTCTATCTGAAACCTACTTATAATTTGTATTACTCGAATCAGTGTCACGTGTCTCTGTTAGAAACGGAGAACTGTTTAACTAATAAAATACAGAAAAACACTTGTCTGACAACAGCTGCTGTACGCTTATTACATGCCCAGTAAAATATTCACTTTACAAATTAAATGGGGCGCCAACTGTGAGTTCTTGCTTTGAATATTTAAAAATAGTATATTTTTCTTTAAAAATAAATAATACTAGAGATATACCCATCGCTGCCAATGTTAGAATAAAAAAAAGAATGATATTGTGTGGATAGTCGGATCAATATTTTTTTCAAAGCATAGGGGGCCTTCTCATTGAATCAGTTGGGTACCTAAAGAATAGAATATCATTATACAGGTATAATGTAGACCTATTTATTTCAAGGAATACAGTTATTACCTAAAACAAAATAATGAACAGACGAGATTATTGTTCTTATAATGTAATGACTACTTATATCAACATTAATTAGTTTGAATTTCCACATATCGACACACACAAAATTGATGTCTCTGGAATCGAACATATGCTTCTCTTTTACCTCAACAAGATTCGCTGCATTTCTCTATTCCGTTAATCGGGACAGACAGAATATGGCGTAATTTTTTAAATAAATGTTTGTAGAATTCTTATGACACAATCAATATTTTGAGGTTGAAAGTTTGACGATCGATAGATGTGATTTTAAAAACACAAAAGAAAGGCAGATGAGAACAATTAAGTGATTAATACAATTTTTATCACAGACATTAGCAGCGATATTAGAAACAATATTGAACATGTTAAAACAGAGCGATCATTGAATGAATTGAAAATCAAAATTTAGCAGCATTACCTACGCTGTACATAACCTACGCTGTACATTACCTACGCTGTACATTACCTACGCTGTACATAACCTACGCTGTACCATTTGCTTATTTTACCATTTACTAATAGTCAGAGGTAAATAGTTAACCAATGTTATTATTGTTCACCTTTTCCGGCCTACTAGACAGTAATTATCAACGTTTAAGATTTTTCGAGATATTTCGCATTATTCTGAGGATGTCATGAGCAACCGTGTCAAATTTCATCCGTATCTGTCACGTGATTTAGGAGTCTATAGTGAAGTACACAAGCGGGGTTGTTCATTTAGATATGTATGTGTGTGTGTGTGTATATATATATATATATATATATATATATATATATATATATATATATATATATATATATATATATATATATATATATATATATATGGTTGCTGATCCAGCAGTCCATGCCCATTGATATATATATATATATATATGGATACTTTGTTTTAAGGAGCATATTAGTTGTGGGTAAGGTTCTTGGTCCATAAAATCTATAGCATGGTCTGTTGTAGGATCAAGTTTGAGAAACATATAACCGTTCACACATTCATTTTATGGCGTAATTTCGAGTGCAAAATAATCCTTTCATAAATACGAGTATAACGTTCAATGTTTTGTTAGTTTGCAAGTGTAACACGCTATATACAGGTGTGTGTATATATATATATATATATATATATATATATATATATATATATATATATATATATAATATATATGCATGTTTACTTGTATTCACTGTATTCATAGCCAGCTTGAGTAAGATATCGACCAACCGCGCAGAGCAAATGTTTACATGGATATATTAACCGTGTTATTGTTCATCAGTGCATCAGTGTAAACAGTTCAAGGTCAGCATGAAGATTTCCACATTCAGATCACACAAATCCTTATTAAGAATATCCATTTCCGCAGATTCACAACAGCGTCAATTGATTTGGCTGATACAATTAAACATTAAACACATTGAACACTGCGTATACTCTGTTTTACCAGCCAATGTAAAGGACGGTTTACTTATAATAAGTAGCTATGTTTTAGATCTGCACGCATGATTATTCTGGAGAACGACATGTATCCAGCATGTCCCCATATTTTTCTGGGGCCTAATATATTACAATATAATATATATATATATAAAATATTAAAACCTAATTGGTATTGGTAGCATATCCTATTAAGGACCTAGCTACCAGCCCAGCATTTTTTGCCTGTGGTGATTTTTATTCCGGTTTGATCGAAAAGTCCCCAAAGAACAATGACAGTGTTGAACAAAAAAACAAAATGTGAAAATGATAACACCAAGATATCTTAATGTAATTTTATTTCTTTAAGCACAGTTGACAAGAGCAAAACAAAGCATTAAACAACAATACTATCTCACAAATCCGCATATTACTATAATAATATGTTGAACTGTAGTGTCTCTTTCCGATAAAATAATTATGGACTTAACAAACTACAGTACAACACATTAAAGCACAATATTTGACTTGTATACTGTATACGGTTGGTGAATACACAATCAAAGCAATGAGAGTTCGTACTTAAATCGGAGATAGAAATATAACACTTTCTTTAAATAACTCTGTATCTGAAGGTCTTTTTGAGTAAAAATAAAACCAATACTTTGATCTAGTATTTAAAGGAGAACTTGAATTAGTAATGAAATTAAACATCGATATCTTCCATTCATAACCATGAAAATTATCAGCTATAAATTATATATCCATCAATTTCAGATTGGACTTTATAAATCACGTTTAGGTGAGACACTACAGGAAGCAAATGCTGTTTCTCCAAGCTATTTTGTTCAGGTCGTTTCCTTCTTATATGCATTTGCCTCAGAGATCAGAAAATAGTAAATTCTATGCTGTCAGAGCCATACTTTAAAGTATGATGCTAAACAGTGTTAAGGAAGAAATTATTACATCAAAAATCTAACGCTACTAGCAGAAAACTGTGTTACTCGCCGCCAACCTTTTATATTCGACATCAGAGACTGCACATCAGAGACTGTAGTATTGTGTGGATGAAGTTTCTGGTGCTTTTATGCAACAATATCAACGTATATTAAAACATGAAAGAGCTAAAAAAAATGTCATCGGCCATATTCCATATCATTGAGGGTTACTCCGACCCGTATACCCAAAATGATTGCCCAGCACGTCTATAAATTACGTTTGGAAAGACAGTAATAGAAATCTTATGCATACCACACATCGTCCGGTTCTGTGTCGTCATGGTACAGAGCGCGTGTGTGACTGTCAAGTTACCGTGTTCAAATCAAGCCACAGACAATTGGACATCCGGACATTCCACAAAGCAATTAAAAACTACTGCGCGTATTACCTAGAGAGCATATATACAGCCACAAATTATGGGTTAATGTCTACACCCTGAATAGAGTATACTACACATTCAGTTTTACACAACTCCCAATCTTCTAAACAGTTAATGATCATCTACAGATCTTCCCAGAGAGAGACAGCCATAATACAAACATGAATTAATTCATAGAATATTCTAGAACATTCTGTATTGTTTAACGTTCAAATAATAAGTTAACATTCTATAGATTTGGAGATTCAACTCCATCCCCTAAACCTCCTTAGTCTACTTTTACGAGTTGTGATTAATTTAATAATGTCGCTAATCTTGTACATCAGGTATCGCTATTCTTGTAAATCAGGTAACGGCGTCGCTATGCGTGTACAACCAGTGACGGTGTCGCTTATACATGAACATTAGTTAACTGTGACGGTATTCATGAACATTAGTTAACTGTGACGGTATTCATGAATATTGTTAACTGTATCGGTATTCATGAATATTGTTAACTGTGTCGGTATTCATGAATATTAGTTAACTGTGTCGGTATTCATGAACATTAGTTAACTGTGTCGGTATTCATGAACATTAGTTAACTGTGTCGGTATTCATGAACATTAGTTAACTGTGTCGGTATTCATGAATATTGTTAACTGTGTCGGTATTCATGAATATTAGTTAACTGTGTCGGTATCCATGAATATTGTTAACTGTGTCGGTATTCATGAATATTGTTAACTGTGTCGGTATTCATGAACATTAGTTAACTGTGTCGGTATTCATGAACATTAGTTAACTGTGTCGGTATTCATGAACATTAGTTAACTGTGTCGGTATTCATGAACATTAGTTAACTGTGTCGGTATTCATGAACATTAGTTAACTGTGTCGGTATTCATGAATAGTGTTAACTGTGTCGGTATTCAAGAATATTGTTAACTGTTTCGGTATTAATGAATATTGTTAACTGTGTCGGTATTCATAAATATTGTTAACTGTGTCGGTATTCATGAACATTAGTTAACAGTGGCGCTATTCGTGTACATGCAGTAACGGTGTCTATCTTTTTGTACATCAGGTAACGACATCGCTATTCATGAACATTAACTAACGATGTCGCTATTCTTTGCTACCCATTAATATCGATTAAGATCGATACAAAAATTGTTTATGCACATTTGACAAGAGTGTTTAAATATGTTTGAGTCTAAACTCAATAAAATAATTTCCCGTCTAGGTCTTTGTACATCATCCACTGATACTTAGCTTCCATCGGTACTTATTTGTGGTACCTTTATGTCCAATTTTATCCTTTTTTCATATTTATTTGTATGTTTTAACGTTTTGTATTGTAACAAATTATCGTGTACAAATGTAATTGTTACTTTCGGTGTCTCTGCTGTTAAATGTCTGAAGCCCAATGCTTTTGTGATAGTGCCATTATTTTTATTGTCTTTTCCACTGGCTTACTTGTATTTTTTTTTAATATTAAAAAAAAATTTAAGGTTCAAGCTGTCTTGTATGCTGTTTTTTTGTAATTTTTCGTACTCAAACCCAATAGTGTCGTAGTCTATATGTTCATTGTATAGCTGATTGACCTTGCGTTTTACTAAGTACTACTGGTGCACAGTTTTACAGCAGTCTCACTTATTATAGAATCATTAGATGTATTCAAATTATAACATAAATAGGTATACACGTTATTAAAATGCAATCGATGTTTTCAAATGACGATATTAAGTTAAAACATATCTTTAGACAGATTTACTGTTTTAAACACATTGGATTCTTTAAAATAAAGTAATACATAATATAGAAAAATTTGAAATAATATGGCAAATTGGAAAAATATATTATTGACAAAACTGTCTGTGATACAGCTGTGCGGCAAACGGAGTCTACACTTCTGGTTCAGTGCAAGAAAGTAGAAGGTGACTGTCTTCTTTTCATTCATTCATTCATACCTTTTCCTTTTGCGCTGAAGTTAGCGCATAGGGCAGAGGCCAGATCTCTCCAATTCTGTCTGTTCAAAGCTATTCTGTGCAGTTCTTGAATAGTATGAATATTGGTTGTTTTACTTTCTCTAAGTATTGTTCTTCTGAGTGTTTCTTATGGTCTACCCCTTGCTCTTTTGCCTGTTGGTATCCATTCAAGAGATTGGTTGTGTATTCTGTTTGTGTCTGCACGTAAGGAATGCCTGAAGTCCTACTTCTTTTCAGGCATGTTGTAATAGGCGAATAAGGAAAGTTGGGGATAGACTGACACGTTGTTACATGTACAAATCATCATTGTCGCTGCATGTATTGTCTCAACTTCTTCATTTCTTCTTAAAGGAAATTTCACCATGGATGACGAGGAGATGAACAACAATCGGAATGTGCACGTTTGTTGAATAGTAAAAAAAATAATTAAGTAACCCATAGCATTTATTAATGCCGTAGGGGTGTGAGATGTTAGCGATCTCACATTTCAGAGGCTCTGCAAATAAGGGCGGTAGCCATCTCCACGCCCTCGCAGTCTTTACTTCCCAGATTAATCCGATAACCATTTAAGGCTGGGTCGACCTGAGATGCGTTGCGATCTGAAAAACATTTCCGTCTCAACTGGGGAATGAACCCAGGACCACTCATATGCGAAGACAGTGCGCTAACCACTGCGCTACGCGGCTCAATATTGTTGATTAGTGACAGACTCCAAAGTGAAGGGGAATGCTAGATGTGCAATTGCTGCGCTTGGGTTTACATATCTGACAGAAGTATGATGAGATAATATTCGACTAGAAATATGTACTCCACTAATGGTAGGATGTGATAATCTTGAGAAATGCAGCACTGGGATGATTTCCTTCGGGTAGTAAACATGCACGCATAAACACCCCTCCCCCAGTCTTCCAACACATCCATACCTTTGAGACAAATTTTTATGAGATCAGGAATCGTGTAGAATCCGCAACTAAGAAGTACCTTTTATTTTGTCAGAAAAGTAATCTGCTATCAAGAGTTTTTTACCTAATCATAGCTAAAGGGATTAATTATTATTATTCTTTTTCATCGACATGCATATAGTATACAGTTATTCGCTGAAAATGTATACATTTGTTAGTATATTATATATTATAGTATAGTATATTATAAAAGAAATATTATATCTTTGAAGCTTACACTTACGCTCAACTCTCAGTTGATTCAAATTGGAAATTGTTAAGCACAACAGAACAATAGTAACATCAACAGAATCTCGTATATTATTAATCTTTATATGATGTGTACAACATTATTTATTAACACAATATCTTTCTAACTGGTCATCATTAATATAATTTGTTGATATTCTAATCACAATTTGCGGTCGATGAATCTCACTGTGTACGGTTGAGGTACAGCACTGCCTCCAAACTCTTCTTTAAGAGTCGGCAGTTCCGCAGATTTATCAGCAGGTTCAAATTTGAATCGTTGGAACATGGATGATAAGAAAAGGAATAACTCCATTCTAGCAAGAGATTCTCCGAGACATATTCTTCTGCCAATAGAAAATGGAATAAATTCCTCCCGATTGATGAGAGATCCATTTTTGTCAATGAACCGTTCAGGACGAAAATTTTCTGGGTCTCCCCATATTTTTTTATCGAGTAAAACAGAATCCAAGACTGGCCAGAGAAAGGACTTCTTTGGGAAAGTAAAACCGCCATATTCAAATGTTGAACTTACTTCTCTTTGAAAACCAAATGGAATAAGGCTCGACTTACGCATACTTTCCATGATTACAGCATTCAAATAAGGCAGCTTAGGTTTGTCCGCCATATTTGGAGCACGATCAGTTCCCACTTGGGTCTCAATTTCTTTGTAAACCTTCTCTTGTACATCTGGATGGTGCAACATGTAAAGAAGACACCACAAAATGGTTGTACTAGTGGTTTCTGTCCCAGCCAGAAATAGAGATCGTATTAAAGCAACTAAATTTTCTTCACTTAAGTTCGTGTGTTTACCTTGATCTTTCAATTTTTTCATTTCTTGCAAATAAGCAACCACATAGTTGTCGGGTTCTTCGTTTTCGTTAATGTTGTGTTTGAGTTTATTGAGAAATGTTTTGCTAAACATTTCATTTATTTCTGTTGTGGCTTTTGTCCACTTTTTCACGTGAAACAAATCTCCGGGGAGGTATCGTAACTGTTTAATTGGTGTTATTAAATCTACGGCAACGAAATACTTAATCATAACAGTTAACTTGATAATTAAATTAACAAAATAAGGATCGTCATGTTCGAATCTTCTCCCTACGATAATAGAGCAAATAATGTTAGAAACACTGATGTTAATAAGGACTCTTACATTCTCTGCTCGCCCCTTTAGAGCGGCAAGACTTTCAATAGTAACTTGGACCTCCTGCTGAATCTTATCTGCTAGGATGTTCTTGCCCATTCCGAAAGAACGAAGAATGGACATAGTGGCTGATCTTTGTTCTTTCCAATTATCGTCACGAGCTGTAAAAATTCCTTTATTGTATTCATGCATAATTTCATCAGTTAAAGTGTCGTGAGTGTTTACAATAAGGTCAGCGTGTTTCACCCATATCTCCTTGATGTCTTTAAAATCATTGACCAGGATATGAAGCTCACCTGCAATGTCTAAGCTGTAAATACTACCTCGAGATTCTCGCCATTCTTTCATTTTATCGCGAGGATTTCCAGTGATACTGAATAAATTTCCAACAATCGGCCATGGTCTAGAAGCAAATGGTGGGATGTTGTGATTGTTGTAACGACGTCCACTCTTTGTCCATATGTAAATAAGGGAGATACTAATCAATCCTATGAGTAGCCATGCAGTATTGATATCAAATTGTATCATGATAGCTTTCTGATCAGGACATGAAGCTGTTGGATACAGATTAGTATAGTATATAGTAATTATATGTTAATTATTCTTCATATATTAGATTATGAGAAAATGAATACCAAAACTGCACTTTATAAATCGATCATTATACCATTATGATGCTACAAATATCGAACAGGAACACTAACAACAAATGACATAAGAAAACTTCTTACAATAGAAATGTCTTGTTTACGTAGAATTCTCTGAGTAACAATAAGAGGCAGAATCAGAAATGAAAATATCGGAAGGCTAACCAATGCAATATAAATCCTGGATTACATGAGAACACAACATATTAAGTTGTTTTCAGGTGCTTCCAGACTACCATCAGATAGCATGATACTCTCAAAAAGCATTGTTTTACAGACACGATGCATACAAAGCCACGCTCAGACCAAGAACAATATAGATTATAGAGAAAAAAAAGAATCAAGGAAAAAAAGCATAAATGAGTTACAGAAAAATGCCGTCACCAGAATATTCTTCTACCCTTGACTTTGCAAGGCATAAAAGGGTATAACGCGAACAGATTTGCAGTTACCACTTGCAATATACAATTTAAGAGAATATCACAGAAAAATAAGGGCAACAGAACATGTATTGTCATAGTTGGTTAAAAAAAAACACCTCATTAGCCATTTCAAGATTTCATTTGTTGAATCTCGTCTTCTAAGTTATTCTTTCCCATTTCAAAAGAACAATGAATGAACATCATGCCAACATACAAATTATTGTCTCAGTTAGAAGGTGCTGATTTTTTTTCCTATTCCTACACGTTAATTTAATTAACAACAACAACAATACAAGAAAGAAAACGGAATGTGTGGCGTGTTTTCCAGAAGTTGCCACATTACTCACTTAAGAAAAGGACTTATTTTAGACAATCCTAAACAAATTCACTATGACATACTTTTGGCTAATCGTGTATCTAGAGAAACATGATGGTCCAATAAGAAAATAATTATACTACGATTTAAACATCTTACTTATAATGCAAATAATGATAATCAAGAAGATTAATAGCTGTACAAATTGACGTTTCGATATAATTACTTCGTAATCACTATACAATTATAATTATAAATATAAACAAAAACAAATCATTATTATACATGTTATTTAAATATATTTAAACACAGCAAACTGTCATAGGACGAACGAATAAGGAATTCTTATAACCCACGGTAATAACTCAAGTCGTTCTTCTGATTATTAGTAATAGTTTGTGTAACATGGCTGAAAATATTTACACTATTTATTTACAAATTTGTGTTACTATAGCCAGGTCATTATTGTCAGTTCGTATCTAGATTTTAGTTAATTATAAACATGTTCCCCACCAACTCAGTAGGAACAATTACACTCTGCATGTATAAGAATAGATACCACATGGGGGATGTAGGAAATTATAATGTAGTAGACAAAAAAAATAAGAAATCACAAAAATCATTGGAGGCTGCAGAAATGTGGTTTATTCGAAGAATGTTACACATTCCTTGGACAAGCAAAGATTACTAATGAAGAATGTCTTAGAAGGATGGATGTGAAAAGATGCGTTATTGATAATATAAGAAAAAGACAGTCAACCTTTAGTGGGCTCATTTTGAGAAGAGGAGGCATTGAGAATATAATGACAACAGGAAAGATAGAAGGGACAAGATCAAGGGGAAGACCCAGAGAAAAGATATTGGACAGTTTGACTATATGGCTTCGATTGACGACACCAACAGAGATGATGACATATATGAGAGTGCGATGTACATGGAGAAATATGATCGCCAACGCCATTCGGTACGGCACTTGATGATGATGATGAGACAAAAAAGACGAAAGCTGTTGACTTCTTTCTTGCACAGACATATATTGAAGAAACACTTTTATGTCTTAATCTATGCACAAAGAAACCCAGACAATGTTTTAAACGTCATTCATTAATTTGTGTGTACTACACAATAAATGAAGATAGTATACGTGATCTAATTCCTACAGTCGGTGTCGTATACCTTATAGTGGCGTTGATTATCGTATCAGTCCCCAGCTTTTCCTTTGTGTACCGTCAATGTTTTCCATTTACCATGGTTCCAAGCTGTCCAAGATATTCTAAAATTGTCTTTCCCTGTTATGCGTGTTGTTCAACTTTCTTGTTTTCATGATCAATTTTTCATATTATCATGACGCACCAATAGAAAGTAGGCGGTATACTTCTGATAGAAGTGACCAGTACTGTTTCTGCGTTAACTTCATTCAAGATATCTTCATTTCCTTCTTTTATCCGTATATAATGTTCATATCATTATTCTATATACATCATTTCTGTTGCATCACATGATTTGTTTATTATACTTCTGGTCTCAGACTTGTTTCGATATAAATCTCACAGCTGATCACAATTGTAAGCTGGACAATTGTCCTTCTAGATTCGCTGCCGGATTTAGTAGAGGAACGCACGAAAATATGCGGTGTTGCCGTTGTCATATCGCCAATAACGGCAGCTACCTGTGACTTCGACTTAGTAACGAATACGTTCTGTGTTCTACCACTTTCACTTAACTATGGGCATCTGTAATCACATCTCTAGTAGGCCAGTCGTACTAGAGAACTGACTGCAGTATTATATACCAGAGACATACCAGAAATCTAACCACAGACAAGCATGATTGCCCTTTCCTGGCTGCAGGTATAGATATCGACATGGCTACAAGATAATTATTATTACGATTATTATTATTATTATTAAAGAACGTATTTCTTATGGTGAGCTACGAACATTTAAACCGCCGACGAAGTTCAATCTGGTTATATCAAATGTTATCACTTTCAACCAAAAATTGAAAAGTTAATAGGAAAGTTACTCTTGTGTTAGAAGTACAATTTTTTAAAATTAATTATTAATAACGAACACTCCGTAATGTAATAGTGTTTAAACAATAATATTAAAATATATTTCTTTCTCTAGATACAACTTGTTCACTCAAAACACAAAATAAAACACACTCCCAGTATCTTTTCTATGTAGGAGTTTTTGTTTAAAACTTTACTGACCTCAAGTGTTTAATATGAGGACTCCCGCCTTCTAGTGTATGTAAGATAAAGTTGTAAAATTGTATCCTTTTATAGCATGGCAAGACCTTCAAGATAAGGGGGCATTTGTGCAGTAATAATAGATACATAGAAAATTTGGCACATTATTTGCAGAACACGATGTTCCCAAACTTATACAAACGATGTGCCCCGCATTATCTAATTGATTGAAGCTAGAGCTGTTCACGATTTCTATACCGTCTCTTTTGTTCAGAGTTTCGCTTCAAACGGAAGAAGATACAATTACATATACTTCTTTAAGCAACATAATTCAAATAACAGATTATTTACTTGCTGTAGGTGCAAATTTTAAGAATGTATTTTATGGGTCAATAGATAACCGACTATCGGACAGTCATCGTATAAGCGTATATCTGAGAGTATACAGCGCAGCTAAAATATATGTTGGATTCTTTTTCTTCAGTGTTCATTCTCAAACTCCCACTGGATATCTCTTTATCAGGACCATGGTCCTATTAGATTTCCAGAAGGATGTAGTCGAGAGAATGGAAATGCGTTATATCGCCGTTTTATTTGCGCCAATGACCCGACACATCCGTCTTCGGCGGGTGTTGGATTCAAACAATGCCATTTCCAAAAGAATGAACAATACTCCTGCCCGGGTTTTAAACGCAGAACCATATAAACATATAGCTCGCTGATTACGTTTGGAGATTATGTGGCAATACTGCTGTTCTGAGATCCATGACCTCCCCATAAGCTGTTTCGTATACTTGACAATTGACAGAAATATAATGAAAATTAATATTTGAGGAAGCAATTACCGAAGACCAAGATGGTCTTAGAGCACACATAAGCACATCATAATAAACAGAAGCACATCATATCAAACATAAGCACATCAGATCAACCATAAGCACATCATATCAAACAGAAGCACATCGGATCAAACATAAGCATATCAGATCAAACATAAGCACATCGGATCAAACATAAGCACATCAGATCAAACATAAGCACATCAGAACAAACATAAACACAACAGAACAAGTATAAGAACATCATAGTAAACATAAGCACATGAGAGTAAACATAAGCACATCAGAGAAAACATAACATCAGAACAAACATAACAACACGACAATATATTTAGTATTAATCTACCAAATTCATAAATATAGACAAAACAAAACATATATATTTACTTTGACGCACATAGTACTGCATTATCAATTAAAACAATAGGCGAATCTTTTGAAATAAATGTGGGAGGTCGTCAGGGATACGTAATGTCTAAAGTACTTTTTCAAAATATACTTAAAGCTCATGAAATACAACATGTATATATCGAACAGAGATCGTCATTTTTTGCAGTTTACGCTTCGCTGATGGTGTTGATCTTATATCTGGGTCCCGCCGAAGACGGATGTGTTGGGCCATTGGCGCAAATAAAACGGCAACACAACGCATTTCCATTCTCTGGACTACATCCAACTGGAAATCTTGTAGGATCATTGTCCTGTTACAAGAGAAATCCAGTGGGAATTTGAGAATGAACGCTGAAGAAGAAGAAGAAATATCTGGGTAAGAAAGAGAGCTACAAGAGTTAACAGAAAAGTCGCACAAATGTACCAGCAAGTGCGGCATGGAAAACAACATATAAAAGTGTATGATCTTATTAACAGCAGAGACACAGAGGTATAGTCAACAAATAGTGAATGGACAGAGTGGTTGAGTAAGAGTGAACGAACGAATACTTTCAATACCTCGTATCTTGCATATGCACACGTGAAATAAAAGTAAGGCTGGCGGTGGCTTTAGTGGTAATGTCAAGGCTAAATTTAATGTGGAAAAGCAACATCAGTGTCACACTGCATAACTCACTATTGCTCTCTATTGTGATGTATGCCTGTAACAGTTGCACACGCACAGCAGATGTGGAGAAACGAATCATCATCATCATCAAGTGCCGTCTCCGCAACGAAGGTTGGCTGCAACGTATCTCCAACATCTCCTGTCTCTTGTCTTGGTGGTGCACTCTGCTAGACTGTAACCTGTCCATCGTGTAATGTTACTCTCCCACTTGTATCTCTGCCTACCTCTTGCTCGCTTCCCTTTGACTTTACCCTCAAGTAAGGTCGTCAATAGGGTGTCATGTCTTTTAATGTGTCCAAAGTATTTTATTTGCCTGATCTTTATTTCTCTTAATAGTTCTTTCTTCATATTAAGTGTCTTTAGCACCTCTTTATTTGTTTTCTTCTCTTTCCATGATGTTCTCCCTATTCTTCTATATACCCACATCTCAAAGGCATAAATTTTGTCTTCTAATTGTTTATTTAGTGTCCATGTTTCTGAGCCATACATTAATATGGAATAGATGTAGCATTTTATAATTCTCATTTTTAACTTGTTTGTAATTTGTTTAGATATTAATAATTTCCTCATGTCATTGAAGGTACTTTTAGCCATTCCTATTCTCCTTTTAACTTCTACGAATACAAGTCTTTAAATACAAATGTTGTAGTTACAAACGAATTCTACACATCTGATATAGAGAACGTAAGACAGATGTGGATGTTATAAATAAAATAGAGATGTATACAGGTTCATAAGAACTATTACTTTCATTAGTTAAATAAAAACTTATATTGTTTGGTCATGTATGGCGACATAATTCCTTGTCTGCAACAACACTGCTTGGAACAGTCAAGGGAGGACGAAAATCAGATCTAAAGTCTTATTTTTTTGTAGCATGGCAAGAAGGGCAATCTAAGGGAAGCGTTTTTACTGTCAAATGTAGGCAAAAGAAAATCATGGACAGACAACATCAATGACTTAACAAGCCATCCTTTTTTTCTCACTCATCTGCATCTATGAAGATATAAATCGATGGATGATTACGTGCATTGTTACATCTAATGTGGTAACCATAAGACCATGGAGAGTTATTGACTTATAAATATACATTATAACTTCAGTGATTTTACTCTTGATCGTGAACGCTTTTGGCACGGTTGATAATGGTTTATATTGAGATAATTTTTACACCAATATAATACATATATGATTTTGTTTCCACACTCACTGGATTCATTGAAGATACAAAAAAATGGATAACTGTGTAGTGACACATCCAGTTTAGTACCCTACGATACTGATGGATTTAGGTTTATAGATGGATGGAAGAAACACAATTGAAACACTATATCAAATCGTAAGTAGCGGGGATATGATAATTATCGACACATTTGTCAAAACATCAGTTAGAGTTCGACACGGGTGTATATACGTTACAAGCATGTAAATAAGTTCACAAGCATGTAAATGCATCCATACACAGATAAGGGTTCACACAAGAATAAGTGTATATAATGACACACAACTTTCGTTTGAAATTATGATAAGTGAGATATGATCATACATCAATCGCCGTGTGCTTTTTCCCTGGAGTGAGAGGGGAGTAAAGAATAGTTATACTATTACTTGGTATGCAGATAGTAAGAGGCGACTAATGTGAGTTTTGGCTGTGTCATCTCATAGTTGGTCACAATGACCCAGAACACATCTCTTGTCTTAGCAGTGCACTCTGCTTGACTGTAGCCTGTCTATTGCGTGATGTTACTCTCCCACTTATATCTCTGCCTACCTTCTATCGCCCACCTCCTTTCGACTTTACCCTCAAGCAAAGTCTTCAACAAAGTGCCATGTCTTCTATATGTATGCAACATATTGTATTTGTTTGATCTTTATTTCCTATATGTATGCAACATATTGTATTTGTTTGATCTTTATTTCCTATAATGCATATTTCTGAATAAGTGTTGTTAGAATCTCTTTGTTTCTTTCATTCTCTTTCCATGATATATATATATATATATATATATATATATATATATAAGGCAACAAAAAAAAGCTTTAACCTTATAACCTCCATATAATCGCTTGTAAAAATCTAGCTGTGTGCACACTTTTTAAAATGAACACATGTATTCTAGCTTATATTCACGTATCCTATTAGAAACTGGTGATACGGATCTTTACAATTTTGTTTACTGTGATCGCATAAGGTCTAAACAGTGTTGAGCCAATGCCACGTTTGTGTTACGTCTGAACGTGTGCATGTAGGTAATGAATGAAGTAATTACTGCGTTATGTATCTGTGCATGTATTTAAGCCATTACTGGAGGTTGGTCGTATACTTTTGGAAGAATCCGTTGTCTTGTGGCAAGATATTTTAAGTAAAGGTGTTTTCGGTCTAATGGAATGTTCTTCAGTTCGCGTCCTCGAAGGTTGAACCATTTTAAACACTTAAGGTATGTAATTCTAGTATCACGTCGGCTGTTCTAAACAGTCATTCATCTCCATAACATTGTATCTGATGTGCTGCTTATTATGACTATTTGACTCTTCAACATTCTATGATGTTTTATAATGTTAATTTGTCTACTCTTTCGCCACCTGACTCATTTTTCTCAATCTTAATATTTTTACATTGTATTTTCCTAACTCATACATCGAAGTTGTGGTTCGGCGAACCACGACCTTCATCAATTAATATGATAATTTTTTGGTAATACGCTCTGTTATAAATAAATTTAAATATCGGCAGCAGTTTAAAGGCACGTATATCATACGATCTACTTCAAAAGCAAAAATATTAAACATTGTGTACCACAGCTCCTTATTTCTTAAAATGCGGTCAATAAATATAGTATTTTTGTGGTGTCAATCTATTTCAGTAAATGTTTAGTGTTTCTAGTGCCCATATAGTTCCCAGAATTCCTAGATTCCCATAAATAGAATAGCAAAATCAGCATTTTTATAAAACAAACAGCGTCTTATACATGATGTCTTCATCAGTTGAAGTGACCTAGAGTCTTTAATTGCTCATTTGAATCGTATATGTCACGTGGAAGCTAATTATGCAGTCATTAAACAACAGTGTACAACATCCAATAACACAAACGTAGGTATTTTAATGTGAGCTCTAAGAAAACCATCATGCACTTCTTCATTGGAAAATATGCCGTAACGAATTTTTTTTAATGTGTGTTTTCTATATACTTTCCAGTGTTGCACATGTATTTATATCCTTGGACGTGTTTTAACTTGTTAACCTCTTATTTTAGCGTTACAAGTAGGCTGTCTGCATGGATACGTTGGGGAGAGCTGCTTCTTAGACCTGACCATCATTTTATTCGTATTGTTAGTTAAGTTGGCATCTGTGTTCTTACTTTCTGCTACTAATGTATGATCGTCATACATTTTTTTTCTTCGCTTCTACCTACCAGTGACATGTTCTTATACCTAGTGCATGTTTTCATAACTTATACCTACCAGGGATGTGTTTTCTATCCATTACACATGTTTTTTTTTCACATCTACCTACCAGGGAGGTGTTCTTCTATTCTCGTTTGTTCTCACATTCCTACATATTACCAGGATTTTGTTATAAAACGGAATGCGATATGTAATGGTTTATAGCTAGGCTGCAATATTTGCTCTACGGCATGATACATCCGACTTTAGCATGGCTTCTGTGATAATTTGATCTTCTTTTTGATATAACAGCCAACTTAACCCTCAAAACCTCCTTAGTCGCCTTTTACGACATACATGACAGGCAGCAATATCGCTAAATGTTTGCTCCCTTTTCGTACCCAGCCACACAAAAGGACATGGTATAGAGTGTTTTAAGTTGATGTACTTGGTTGAATGAGCTCTTATCTAACTTGATGCAGTTCTATTCATTCTGCATATAAAGTGTGCTGTGTTGATGAACATGGTTCCAGGAATCCGTGTCTAGCATTGAAGTTGCATTGGCTATTTCTGGCATGCGATTCCAAGCATATATATATCAGTTCCAACCGAAAGCTCAACAATATTTAAAAAACGTAACGAATGATGTCCTAATTAATTCTGTTGAAAGATATGAGTCGGACATAGTTAAAACCTATTGCCAGGGACTACTCTTTTAACCTATGATCGGAGTCTAATCTTGGTTATATCAGGGCGGGCAATTGTACAATCTGTATAGAGAATATGCGTTTATAGTTCGACACTGTAGTGGAGAGGTCTCTCACGGCCAAGGTGCCAAGTTTAATTTTCGTGGCAGACAGACGGCTGTGCATTCAAACCGTTCAGCGTTCAGGAAGCAACTGGAACAAGTTACCATCTTGTTCAGGTGCATTATATATATGTATATATATATATATAATATATTTATATACAGCTATGTATGTATTACGAGTTGACAGTCTTTATAGCGTATTGATTTATGATTGCACACGACTTCAGAGTGTTAATGTTATGATATCGACGGTTCTCCAGCTTTAGGCTAGGATCTCGACTTGTATTTCCTGAATTGAAAAAATTAAAACAATTTGTAGGCACTACTTTCTGACGAAAACGAACGAACACCTATAGAGCTTCAAGTATGTTCAAAATAATCATATTAATTATTTTTTAAATATTGCTACTATTATGAGATTATCATTTTGCATATCATCTATAAACTCTTAAGCGCTAGTAACATAACACGATTATATTAACATATGTACAAGCACTTTTCCATCGAATCTATTATTTCTTTCTACCAATTGCAATTATCTCCAACCAAATATTTCTATGTGAGATTTTAAAGTATTATTTGTTTCTCCATTCACCAGAAAATTTCTGGATTACTTACTGAAGACGTACAATGACATCGATCAATATCAGTACGCACTGGATGCTACTGTGCACAGTCGCCTGTCTCGGGATTCTTTGGTTGTTGACAAAGGCCAAACGTTCTTACCCCACGCATAATATCCCACCGTACCCAGCTAAGCCTTGGCCCATTGTTGGACATTTTTTTATGTTAATGGGAAATCTAAGAGATAGCATGAAGCTATGGCGACAAACAATAGGCGATATCTACAGCCTGGATCTGGTAGGAGATCTGCATATTCTGGTTAATGACTACAAAGATATTAAAGAAATATGGACTAAGCAGGCTGATATTATTAACAATCTTAAACTCACTTTCGTTGATGAAATACTGAACGACTACGATAAGGGTCTTCTTGCAGCAAGGGACAACAATTATAAAGAGCAGAGATCAACATCTATATCTATTCTACGTTCTTTTGGAATGGGAAAGAATATTATGGCAGACAGAATTCAAGAAGAAGTCTCAGTAATAATTGAAAAACTGGCTTCATTGAAAGGTCGACCGGAAAACGTTAGTGTTCTTGTTAACGTCAGCGTTTCCAATGTGATTTGTTCCATTGTTGTTGGCAAGAGATTTGAACATGATGATCCTTATTTTGTAAATCTGATTCTCCAGTTGAATACGATGATGAAATATCTTCTGTGGGTTGGGCTTTTAACTCATTTTAAACAACTACAATATCTTCCTGGAGACTTCTTTCACGTGAAGAAATGGTCAAAAGCTTCTAATGAAGTAAATGAAATGTTTAGCAAAGCGTTTGTTAAAAGCCTCAAGGAGAAACTCAACGATAGCGTTGAGCCAGACAATTTTGTAGCTTCTTATCTGCAAGAAATGAAGAAAATGAAAGATAAAGGAAAACAAACTAACTTGAGCGAAGACAACTTAATTCCAATAATTAGAACTCTATTTTTGGCAGGAACAGAGACAACTGGAACTACCATTGTATGGTGTATTCTTTACATGTTGCACCATCCAGATGTGCAGGAAAAGGTTTACCGTGAAATTGAAGCCAATGTCGGAATTTCCCGCACACCCAACATAAGTGATAGACATAAGCTGACGTATTTGAATGCTGTCATTACAGAAACCCAACGGATAGCAAGCATTGCACCAGTTGGTCTGCGCAGAGAAATCGGTTCAACATTTGAATACCGGGGGTACACTTTTCCCAAAGGAAGTGTACTCTGGCCTGTTCTAGACTCTGTACACTACGACAAGAAAATTTGGGGCGACCCAGAAAACTTTCGACCTGAGAGGTTTATTAATAAAAATGGAGAGCTCATCCATCGGGAGGAAGTCGTTCCATTTTCTATTGGTAGACGAGCTTGTCTTGGAGAAGCACTTGCTAGAATGGAGTTGTTTCTATTTCTGTCTGCAATGTTCCAACGCTTCAGATTTGAACCCGAAGATGACACAAGAAAACTACCTACATTAAAGGAATCTTACGGAGCAACAGTTGTGCCTCAACCATTCAAAATTAGATTTGTTGATCGAAAAGTGTGAAAACTATAACTTGCATTGAACAAATAAACTTTAAAATTAATACCATATTGCTAACTATTGCAACATGAAGCTCACCACCATATTGCTAACTATTGCAACATGAAGCTCACCACCATATTGAGTTATTTGTCATTCAATTGGGATAAGCTGATCTAATGCTCATCGACTGTTTTGTGTGAAGGCCTACCCTTCCTCATTTCTATATGCCTCCATATATTCGATTAGTTTATCTACATGGAATTTCTCTGTCATTTCTTCACTTTATTGTGACTTGCATCATGTAAATGTGTATTATAAATATTTATAGCATCTATTAGTTGACACTGCAACTGATAAAATGGTATCGTGTTGCAATGCGTGTGATAAAGAATGAGGTCGTGTACTTGCCGACACAGAATATGATATCTACCTATATTCTCAGAATGTCACGAAGAATTATCAGAGTTACTATATCAACTATACCTTGGATCTCGACAATACGAGAACTACCAAAACATTCATGGTAGCTTGCTATTCTTGTTTATTTGAGGATATGACAATATTTCGTGAATGATATATGTCTAAAATGTCTAGCAATACTTAATATGAAGAACGAATACATTAAAAGACATGACATCTTGTTGAAGACCTTACGTAGGGGTAAAATCGAAGAGATGCTAGCAAGAGGTGGGCAGTGATACAATTAGTGGGAGAGTAACATCACAAGATTGACAGGTTACAGTATAGCAGAGTGCACCTACCACCAAAACAAGATAAAAAACATGTTGGAGGTCTGTTGCAGCCAACTTTCGTTGCAGAGACGACACTTGATGATGATGAAAATGTCTATTCTATTGTGTTAAGTCTAAAGGTGATCTCTGCATGCTGCAGATTCATCGCGTTCATTGAAATTGTGTCATGCAGTGTTATCTTTTGTGTTATGTTTCCAGTCAGAAACATTTCCTTGGTTTTAAAGTAACGTTGACGTGGCTGTCATTGAGAAGATGAACTACTATTAAAGCAGGATTATTGTTATAATCTTTTATGTGGGAGTATCTATAGCCTACATTTGTATATTTTTTTCTTTAGTTCAATTTAGTAAAATAGTTTATACACTATACTTTACAAGTCACTTTGTTGATTGAATGTTTTATGAATGGTTGTGTGGTTCATTGATTGCATTTTGTTATTGTTTTATATCATCTTTGATTGATTGATTTACAGTGCATACTCCAAATCACTACACTCTGGGTAAATACAGAGTTCATACATTGTGTCACTAATTTTGAAACAAATCCCCCCCCCCTCTTTCCCAAATATAATTTACCCTTCTCGTCCCTTATTTAAACATAAAATGTACGCAAAAATGAAAATTAAAAAAAAAATTTGTTCCATATTCTAACATGTTTTTTCATATTCTAACATTTTAAATGGTGTACGTAAACAGAATTGTTGACGTTAACTTTTGTAAAACAACCCACCCCCTATCACCCTTGTGAAAAATTGTAAAACTTGTTCAGACCCTCACCACCTAATGGGATAATTTATGAACAACCCCCAGAGACAGTCTGTTGTAACAGATCGGGTACACGCTGTTTTTTTCAACGCAGCGTAAATCTGAAACTGGATTTCGTTTGAAACTTATGTGATGCCATTGTTTCTTAAACGACTATGCTCATAATATATAACACGATGTATGACATCTGTGTTTCTATCCCTCACTTACTTGTTGTTACCACAACCTACCCTATTTCCCAGACGTCTATGTTCATCATTGATAACACGATGTCTGACATTTGTGTTGGTGTCCATCATTTACACGTCGTTAGCCATCCCCTATTTTCTACGTTACCGGCTCTGCTTTGGTACCTCTTGCTTTTGATTATTCATGTTTCTCTTGATCTTGCTTTCAATTACTGTCAAGTACTGAATGTCATAATCTTCTTAGTCCTTATACAACATACATCATGAAGTCAATAACTCTTCCAGGCCATGCGGATGCCATTTTGGAAATATTAACAGACCAAAAGTCATCAATGCCTCTCTATTCTCAGTTTCCTATTTTTTTTTTAGCTCCGAGAGTCTTGATCGTGCTCAATTTTCAGTATTAATTCATAATTTCCTTTACTCATCTTTTATTTCTACCCTCTTAAATATCCACAGAAGAACAATTATTTGAATGAGAAGCATTCTTTACCATGTTCCCACACCACATACGTTTCCTATCAGTGTTACCACTCCTGAACTTCTTCTTCAGTTTTCATTCTCAGACTCCCGCCAGATCTCTCTTGTAGCAGGACAATTGTCCTACTAGATTTCCAGCAGGATTTAGTCCAGAGGAAGGAAATGCGTTGTGTCGCCGTTTTATTTGCGCCAATGACCCAACACATCCGTCTTCGGCGGGACTCCTGAACTTATGTCCCTGGGCTTTTGCAATCACACATATAGTGCCCGTTTGATATTTCTAAAAAAATATGAGCTTTCTTGTCTAGTTCTTTTGAAAAGCGTTTGCTAGTCTAGCGGAACACGCAAGTCAACTGCATGAGGTTAGAGATCGTAAAGATCTCCGTAAAATGGTACTCTCGTACTGTATTTATGTTTGGATGGGACATTTCCACACATAAATAACGCGGAAGGAGACCTTGCGGAAAGCACAAACTAAGATATCGTTTGTTATAATAAATGTGTCATACACCTGCCGAATGTTGCCGGAGCCCGAAAGGTTGGGGGGATGTGTTGAGACTATCCAATCACATGTACGGTCAAAGAGACACATGCCATGTGGAAAGTCGGGTGTGCCAGGCCGAATGGCGCAATGTCACAATTAAGCTATAAACCACCACACAACGCATTAAGTTCTCTGTACGGCAGGAGTTTGAGAACGAATACAGAAGAAGGGCATTGTCCAAAAAAATTCATATCAGTAATATGACCCTACACGAAACACAAACTATTAAAGTGTTTCATTGTGTGTAGTGTTCTTGAAAAACTGTTAAACTAAGGCCTATATCATTAAGGTATTAACAGGAGTCTTTTTATCATCACTGTTTGCTGTTGTCTATATGTATATATATATACAATCCAAACTCCTATATACACATATATAATAATTATTATTTTAGATTTATATAAGTTCTACTTCATTGTTCTGCTTATTCCGCTTTTTCATATTGTCGTTCAACCGAAACATTGCAGCCGATGTCATTTAAAGTCTAGTTATGTTTTTATTTATATTGGTGTTTCCATCGCTGCTCAAGAGTCTTTAGATATTTAAAGTTATTATCTTAACGTTTTTGTTCATTCATAAAGGTATAGCACGATTCTTGTTATCTATTCTTTTTGTTGTTATTTAGTTTTTCTCGATGCTAATCTCCATACCACAATTGTTGCATATTTATTAAAGTTTATAAGTGATTTCTTTAGTCTTTACCTACAGCAGAAACTCAAATGTAAAACAACCCGTGATTTTTTTATTAGAAACTAGCATTACAACACACGGGGCATTCCCATAGGCGCCACGCTCTCCGTTCAAGCGGTTACTAAAGAGGTTGCGGGCTCACAATGCCAGCTAGATATGGAAAATGTTGTCGTCGGATCTTTCCAGAGAGGACACACTTTTTCCCCTCACCCCTGGTCATTCCTATTTCTGTCATTCTTCGTATGTGTACATTATTACCTCTAGCATCGTGTTTTTACTATGTAGTAAATCTATGCTGCCCTTATTAGGTCGGTCATATCTCTTCTCGGCATTGCGAAGTGTTGTCAAAGTAAGTCAAGTGTAGCATGTTACATTATCTTCATTGCCAGATTGTAACAGCTCATAATAAAATGTCCCTATATTTTTAGTATGTTTTGATATACTTGAAATAGTGTTCCATTACATTATTATATAAATATTCATGTTCTCACCCAAAAAAAATAATTTTTGCGTCTAACATTCAGATACATGTAAATATTGTATCAATTATTGATTTAGCAAAAATGATAAGATACAACAAAATTTTCAAAGAACTACTGAGCCTAAAGAAAGGAGAAGAAGGCACAACAATAAACACTACAACAGCAAACCTAACATCAAATATACTACTATAGGAAATAGAAAATGCAATAAACAAAGAACCAAAAATCAAAGCAGCAGGCTCTGATATCATGCAAACAGAACTTATCAAAACAGCAGCAGAGAGAGGGAATAAATGGCTACACACACTTTTCAATGTAGTATGGAAGAAACAAGAAACAGAAGAAGACTGGAGAAACGAGATAATCATTCCCATATGGAAGACAAAAGGCAGCAATAGAGATTTCACACAATATAGAGGAATATCTTTACTAAGTCACACAGAGAAATTTTTAGCAACATATTAAAATAAAAATTACCATCATATAACACACACATTACCATCATATATTGAACCACAACTAAAAACACCAAAATTGGCTTCGTAAGAACACAATAAGTACATAAGCTATCTTTACACTTAGACAGCTAACAGAAAGATCTACGGAAAACAACAAAGAATTATATATCGGATTCGTCGATCTAGAAAAGGCCGTCCACAAAGTAGATAGAGAACAACTCTGGAAGAGAATATCAATATACGGAGTACCAGTACATTTAATCAATATATGCCAGAGCATTTATACTAGTAGACCATGTTAAGTAAGAACAGATACAGGAGCGTTCAATAAGTTCAAAATACAATCAGGAGTTTGTCAGGGGTGTGCCCTACCTCCTCTACATTTTATAACATATATCAATCACATCTGTAAAATAGCAAGTACCAACGAAGAAGATCACATGAACTACAAATTGAACGAACTACACTTTGCTGATGACCAAGTACTAATAGCGACATCAGAAGAACAATTGCAAGAACATATGAACAGATTCCACACAACATGTTAAAAATTCAACATGAAGATTAATATTGAAAACATCGAAATAATGGCAATAGTACACAAAAATAGAAAGAAATATCACTATCTCCATCGATAAAAACATTAAACAGGTAAATGAGTTCACTTACTTAGGAAGCATTATATCAAGTGAAGGGAAAAACAATAAAGAGATACAAAATAGATGCAACAAAACATACCAGATCCTAAGACAGCACGTACTTTTAAAAACAAAAATGTAAACATAGACACTAAAGTTGCATTATACAAACTATTATTATCCCATCACTGTGCTAACAGTACCAGACCTGGACAATGACAGCGACAAAAGAAAAATGACAATGGCAATGACAAAAGAAAGATAGTGACACCAGAAATGACATGTCTACGAAGAATACTCGAAGTGTCATTAAGAGATTAAGAGATAGAATTAGAAACGATAACATTAGATAGATAACCAAAACATATCAGTATGGGAACACATCAAATGACAACAATTGATGTGGTTGTCACTAACTTCCAGACTACAAGGGCGACCGCTTATAGATAGACAGATTCAGAAACATTTACTATCGTGCAGCGAACCATAACCTTATTCTCAATCGTGAATGTAAGTAAAAAAAATACTTTGAAAATTCTTTGCTCTATTGGTTTTTCTTTCATAATCCAGCCATATTTAAAGGTACATGTTCTGCTCTGTTAATCATCTATATTTATATTTTCTTATAGATTATCATTATCAATAGATCAGAACACGTTATAATTCTACGCCTCAGAACAGGACACAACCGACTCCGCAGTCACATGTATACAATGTTCAAGATTGGCAACACAGTCATGTGTACATGTGGACAAGCAACACAGAGTGTCAACAATATATTTCAAGAGTGTTCTGAGCATGAAACGCTGAAGCAGACATATTGCCCAGAGGAAACAACACTGGAATCAAAGCTCTATGGGCCACTGTATGAACTACAAAATACAGTGAGTTTTATTCAGGAGACATAATTACAGATATAGACATTTTAAAAGTGAACAAAAGAAGAAGAAGAAGAAGAATATCGTACTAATTGCAAACATTACAGTTTTGGATTTGATGGTACATATATTCCAATGATGCAGTCAATTAGATGGGATAAATTATGAAAGGACACATACAGTCGGATTTGATGACATCGATTTCAAATTGATACAATCGGATTATTTGACATTCATTATAAGTTTATGCGGTTTCATGATAGCATGCTTCAGTTTTCAGTAAACTTTATAACACAATTTATATACCCTTTCTGGATACTTCCTTCATCAACCTGAGTTACAATACCGAAATTAAGCAATGCTATAGAGTATTGGTTCTCAGTGTAGTGGTGTCTCCTTGGGTGCCAGTGTTGTGCGGGAGAGCACTGACAAAGCACAATTCAAGCCCAAGGACTCGTTAGGGAGGGACATATATAGGCAACTTAATGTCTGAAATTATTTTGACATTATACATAATGATAAACTATATAAACCAATAAATAAAGCTAAACAATTTTTTTAATGATCGTACACAAGGATCGGGGTACATGTGTTTTCAAGTGTGGCCCGAGTTATACTCAAGGTACTGGGTAATTGTGATCTGTAATTGTAGCACGAGCTATAGTCAAGGAACATGGTAATTGTGATCTGTAAGTGTGGCGCGAACTATGGAAAGGAACATGGTAATTGTGATCTGTAATTGTAGCACGAGCTATAGTCAAGGAACATGGTAATTGTGATCTGTAATTGTAGCACGAGCTATAGTCAAGGAACATGGTAATTGTGATCTGTAATTGTAGCACGAGCTATAGTCAAGGAACATGGTAATTGTGATCTGTAATTGTAGCACGAGCTATAGACAAGGGACATGGTAATTGCGATCTGTAATTGTAGCACGAGCTCTAGACAAGGAACATGGTAATTGTGATCTGTAATTGTAGCACGAGCTATAGTCAAGGAACATGGTAATTGTGATCTGTAATTGTAGCACGAGCTATAGTCAAGGAACATGGTAATTGTGATCTGTAATTGTAGCACGAGCTATAGACAAGGAACATGGTAATTGTGATCTGTAATTGTAGCACGAGCTCTAGACAAGGGACATGGTAATTGCGATCTGTAATTGTAGCACGAGCTCTAGACAAGGAACATGGTAATTGTGATCTGTAATTGTAGCACGAGCTATAGACAAGGGACATGGTAATTGCGATCTGTAATTGTAGCACGAGCTATAGACAAGGAACATGGTAATTGTGATCTGTAATTGTGGCACGAGCTCTAGACAAGGGACATGGTAATTGCGATCTGTAATTGTAGCACGAGCTCTAGACAAGGGACATGGTAATTGCGATCTGTAATTGTAGCACGAGCTCTAGACAAGGAACATGGTAATTGTGATCTGTAATTGTAGCACGAGCTCTAGACAAGGGACATGGTAATTGCGATCTGTAATTGTAGCACGAGCTCTAGACAAGGAACATGGTAATTGTGATCTGTAATTGTAGCACGAGCTATAGACAAGGGACATGGTAATTGCGATCTGTAATTGTAGCACGAGCTCTAGACAAGGAACATGGTAATTGTGATCTGTAATTGTAGCACGAGCTATAGTCAAGGAACATGGTAATTGTGATCTGTAATTGTAGCACGAGCTATAGTCAAGGAACATGGTAATTGTGATCTGTAATTGTAGCACGAGCTATAGACAAGGAACATGGTAATTGTGATCTGTAATTGTAGCACGAGCTCTAGACAAGGGACATGGTAATTGCGATCTGTAATTGTAGCACGAGCTCTAGACAAGGGACATGGTAATTGCGATCTGTAATTGTAGCACGAGCTATAGACAAGGAACATGGTAATTGTGATCTGTAATTGTGGCACGAACTATGGACAAGTTATGGGGTACATGTGCTCTGTAAGTGTGGCGCGAACTATGGACAAGTTACGGAATACATGTGCTCTGTAATTATGGCACGAACTATGGACAAGTTACGGGGTACATGTGCTCTGTAAGTGTGGCACGAACTATGGACAAGTTACGGAATACATGTGCTCTGTAATTATGGCACGAACTATGGACAAGTTACGGGGTACATGTGCTCTGTAATTATGGCACGAACTATGGACAAGTTGCAGAGGACATGTGCTTTGTAATTATGGCACGAGTTATGGTCAACGTACTGGGTACAGGTATTCCATAAGTGTGTCACGAGCTACAATAGATTAGAAGCTGTTGCACTACAACACTGTAACATTCGTTTATGGACAATTAATTATGACAGTTTCGAGTTAGGAAGAACAGAAAGAAACACCAAGATATATATATTGAAAACAACAGACTTAACCAAGTGACAGAATTCGCATACCTAGGAAGTAATATAACAACATACGGCAAGAGCAGCAAAGAAATACACAATATATGTTGTAAAGCGTACCAAGCCCTAGGGCAAATGACACCAATTTTCAGAAACAAATACGTAGATTTAAACACCAAAAAAAACCACTATTCAAAACAATTATTATGCCATCGCTGTGCTACCAACGCCAAACATGGACAACGAGAGCGCAAGACAAACGTAAGCTTATGACATCTGAAATGGCGTGCTTACGCAGAATCCTAGGAATACAGTTAAGAGACAGGGTGATGAATGAGGACATCCGACAAGAAACCGGCCCCACCCCAATCTTAGATTACATCAAGAGACAACAAATCAAATGGTTTGCACACATCAGCAGACTACCATCAGACAGCATACCACATCAAGCTATGCTACACAGATACAGCGAAGGCTGAGTTAGAGGGCGACCACGAAAACGATGGACCACTGAAATAAAAGAGACCACAAATTCCACAATATACTCAGCATATAAGAGGGCCGTATCCAAAACACTCTTCTACTCCTGACGCGGAAAGGCAACAAAGGGTTTCAGCGAATAGATCGAGTTTCGAGTTTTCTGAATAAATTTACAGTTTCCATTTTTAGCGACATACCACAGACACACCGAAGCTTCACGTTCTGGTTGGTTGAACAATTGAATATCTTATTTAAACTGGTTATTATCCATATAGCTAGCTACGCATACAGATGTAAGTTGTTTTCAAGTTTAACAAACACACCTTTTCAGTACCACCAACACTCATTTTCAAGATTAACAACCGTCCTTATCTTAGCTAATATATTTCCCTATCAAGTTTAATAATGACCGTTATCAGGTATAAGTATATTCCTTTTCAGGCACAACAGACTTTGGCAGGACTAACAACACCCATTTTATGTTTAACACTGGTCCATATCAGGACCAATAGCATTCATTTTCAGAAGTAAGAACATGTTATATCAGAACTAATAACACTAATAATAGGAAATTAGATGTGGTTATACAGAAGAATGCTGAGAATACAATGGACTGCCAGCAAAACTAATGTAGAGACGTTGAAAGAGTCAAATGCGAAACGGACCTTAATCAACAATATAAGAAAAAGGCAATCTTCTTTTTTTGGCAACTTCATGAGACAGGCAGGTTTAGAGAACAGTCTGACAACCTGGCACGGCAGGGAAACAACAACGACTTTGATACATAATACTGTGGACAGAGAGCCGTGGAGATCTATGACCGCCTATGCCAGCAGGCATGGCATCTGATGATGATGAATAAAATTACTTTTCAAAGAAAAGAAAATGATATATCAGAACTAATAGCATTCCTTCTCAGATATAAGAACAGGCTACATTTGGATAAACAGCAATCCTTATCAAGGCTAACAACAGCCTTAATTTGGCCTTTAACATTACTTTTCAGGCATAATATAAGCACTAACGGCATTCTTTCTCAGGTCTAACAACAGCTTGTATCGGGTTTCATATTATTCCTTATCAGGTTAATAACACTTCTGTTCAGGGATAAAAACATTATTTACATTATTACCAATAGTTTTTATCAGGGTAGACATCAGGTTTCTTTACGTCTAGCATCACTTTTTTTCAGAGCAAGCAGAAAACGACGGCAAAATTGATCGAAAAATGTAGATCAGGTGCCACAAAGCAAACGCTGTAACATACAAACTGATAACGCTGCTTAACAACCCAGTGATCAACATGGAGACCAAACTATAGATAATAAACACCAATTTTATTACAACGTTATGGTACCAGTGGTCCTGGCAAAACACTAATGAGAAAGATTACAACATGTGAGATAATGTTCCTGAGAACAGCTATAAACGTCAACAGAAAAGACCGAATGAGAAATGAAGACATCAAAGAGATAGTAATGACCATATCATACAAAAAATATAGACAGACAACAGATCAGTGGTTCATACACCTTGTGCGAATGGAACCATCACAACCAGCCATCCTTGCGTACAACAAGTAGATCCAGGAATAGGGTAATAAAGTTTTGCTAATAACTAGAGACAAACACACATAAGTCGACGTTTCGATCAAAAGGCTTTATCAAGACAACAATTGAAACAAAATCACAACATATAACAGTAAACAAACAATAATGTCATCGACGGTCATATTCGTATGTGTAGTATAGATTGACAGGAAGAGGTAAAATGACACCGGACACGGAAAATATAAAAATGACCACAACAATTTGACACGAAACAAACAGAAACTATGGATCGACTAGAGTCATACATGAGACAGGCGCTCATTAATGCGGTCGGGTTTAAGAGTGTCATATTGGCAAATGTAGCTGTTCTCAAGCGTCAGACGTGTCCGGTCGTCAGAGAAGCACGACTTACTGGCCGTAACCTGAATATCCTGGGCGCCCCGATGTCCCGTGCCATTGAAGTGAACGTTTACAGGCAATTCGAATGGTTTTTTATGTTATACAGATGTTCGCAGAATCGGTCTGCAAGCCGCCTTCCAGAGCCTCCTTCCTTGCGTACAGCAGCAGAACGAATTAATAGGATGACCAAGAACAAGAAGTGAAGATTTAATCAGACAGATTGTCAAAAACCACGGCCTAACCATGTCAAACTCAACAAAGACGGTCAAAGACAGAAAACTTCACGGGCGACACCTAACAGCATTCGTGGAAAAGACAATAGATAGAACAGCAGTAGCTATCAGATCTAAACACTTCAAGACAACATAAACATTGCAACAGACTAGGCAATACACTAGAGACGCATTCACAGATAAGCCAAGCATAATGGATCTACATCTTCGAATTATTTCACACACAACCAATCACCAGATACGTTCCATACCGTGAATTGACAATACGATAAACAGGCAACACGCGTGATATAAAAACACAAAATCCCAGCCTTGTATTGAAAGGAACGTGCCTAGTTATAAAAAGAAACTTTAACCCCCTATTTTAAAAAGAACAAAGAAAGGCATATCAACCTAAACATGTGAGTATTAACATAACTAACAAACACAGTTATATACCACATAACAGTACAAGAACTATCATAAAAATAGGGCCATTTTTCCCCACAAGATTACCGATTTCTTCTTATCTTTCTGTTTTGAACGTATTGCCATCCTCTCTCTCTGTCTCTCTCTCTCTCTCACCAAACAATCATATTTTCAAATCTAAAACGTACGATTAAAATAATAAGCTATTACTGTCGTTTGTGTGTGAGCTTTCATTAATTTTACAAATCATAGCAAAAGAACTAATTGCCAATAACTGTGCTGTTACCTTACATTTTTACTTGTTATGCCCCCTGGATAAGGCATCTACATGTGATATGCAACAATATTGCCAGTTTTTTGTTTATCTCTATTTCTCTAGTTCTAAGATCGTATTCCTCGATGTCATTTTTATCATTATTGTCCAAGGCTATCAGAAACAATCTCCACTTCCAATCGATATGTCTCCCAAACATCAGTATCAGAACTGTGTTTTCTGTATGGAAAAACACGCCGTGATAGTCAACAAACATTGAGAGCAACAAACACTGAGAGAACCATTAGATACCCGAACTAGTAATGGTATAATATACCACGGACATTGATGTATAGTATCTGCTAGAGTTTCTTCTTAAGTTCTGTTTACAGGTTATTATATCACATGTGAACGCTATCACAATATCCGTTATTCATCTCTCCCTCCTACACAAACAATGTTCTTGTTCTTTCGATTTCCAGAGATTGCGAGTGGTTTGCTCTTACTTCCCTTGTGCAATGATGTGGTTTGACTAAAGCCTTAATTCATACCCAGAAATCTGGGACATTCTCACTGAGTTACATGGAGAAGCCAGCTGTGAATTCTCCGCCATGTATAACATGTCAGATTTCTGAAGCAAATACAGATGTTCAGCTATCTCATCAAATGTATATATCTGTAAATGTAAAGTTTCAGCCGTAAATCTAAAACTACATCTGTAACTACAAAGATATATATATATATATATATATATATATATATGTATATATATAGTGGTAGAGGTAGGTCTTGTAGCGCAGTGGTTTGCGCACAGGCTTGGCATAACTGGGTTCCTTCCCCAGATGAGGCGGGAATATTTTTCAGATCGAGACGGCTCCCGGTCGAATGAGCCTTATTTGAGTATCGGGTTAATCTGGGAAGTAAATACTGCGAGGGAGAGGAGATGGCTATCGTCCTCATGTAACAGAGAAACTGAAATGTGAGATCACTAACATCTCAGATCCCTACGGTGCTAATACATGCTATGGGTTATTTTTACCTTATATATATTAGCCTACTTCTGACCACGCATCCCATATCTGTGATACCCGGGTGTTAGGGAAAATAAAAGAGCAGACAAACTCGGCTGCGTGGCCAAAGTGAATAGTGGACCGATCAGATAGTTTGGATTACAATCACGGTGTTAGACCTGTTCGATGATATAGGATGTATTTCTTTATTCCTTGTATATGGCTAGAAGGAAGGAATATAGGTATCAAAAGAAGAAACCACCAAACACGAACAGGAACAGTCCGTTACCACATGCTGAATGAAATACTGAATAGAAGAAGCATATATGGACCTGTTCTGAGTGTCATGATGTTGATCTGACTACCTACATAACTAGACTACATGAAAACTTAGCTTCAATGCGACCACATGTTTAAAGTATATGATAGTTTAGCCCAAGAGGTGTTTCAGAAATAATGTATTCAGAAATAATGTATTCAGAAATAATGTATTCAGAAATAATGTATTCAGAAATAATGTATTCAGAAATAATGTATTCAGAAATATTGTATTCAGAAATAATGTATTCAGAAATGATGTATTCAGAAATAATGTATTCAGAAATAATGTATTCAGAAATAATGTATTCAGAAATAATGTATTCAGAAATAATGTATTCAGAAATATTGTATTCAGAAATAATGTATTCAGAAATAATGTATTCAGAAATAATGTATTCAGAAATAATGTATTCAGAAATAATGTATTCAGAAATAATGTATTCAGAAATAATGTATTCAAAGAAATGATAACATGTCTTTAAAGATAGATAGTAGTAGACTGAAGAACATGACATCAAATCAGATGTTTGCAGTTCAACTGAAAATGTGAAAGATGGTTGTCCGACAAGGAGACCATCAAACTAACTACTGATAAGGTTTTTGGTTGTCAATCGGCATCACTGCACTCGGGCAGATTCACAGGTGAACAGTCATTCCTAACATATAACTCGGGCAGAGTCACAGGTGCACAGTCTTTCTTAACAGATAACTCGGGCAGATTAACAGGTGCGCAGTCTTTTCTAGCAGATAACTCGGGCATATTCACAGGTGCACATTCTTTCCTAGCAGATAACTCGGACAGAATCACAGGTGCACAGTTTCTCTGTTTTTGTGAACACAAATCCTTTAGTTTTTTTTTTTAAGGAAACATAAATGTGGTAAAGTGAACATGCTAAATTCTTCGACATAATTAAGTGGAGTGTGGAAGATGTCCTTTAATTCTTGACAATTGTTGACAAGGAATGGAGTGCGAAAGTGTAAACATTATCAAATAATTGTTGACTTAATGTTTGGAATATGCTATGAGTAGTTATATAATGCTGGCAGTGATAGAATGTGAGAGAATAAAATGTGTGGAACATGTGAAACAGAACTTAAAGTGAGAATAGGAATATCTAAAGGTACTTCAAAGGCCAGTTGAATAATGCTGAGAATACCATGGACTGCCAGAAAAAACGGATGTAGAGGTGTTGAAAGAGTTAAATGCGAAACAGACCTTAATCAACAATATAAGAAAAAGGCAATCTTCTTTTTTTTGCCACTTCATGAGACAGGCAGGTTTAGAGAACATAGTCACAACAGGCAAAATTAAAGGCACCAGAGACAGAGGGCGACAACGTGGTAAAATATTAGACAGTTTGACAACCTGGCACGGCAAGGAAACATCAACGAACTTGATACATAATAATGTGAACAGAGAGCTGTAGAGAGCTGTGGAGAGCCATGACTGCCTACGCCAGCCGGCATGACACCTGATGATGATGAAAGGTACTTACAATGACGTGAGCAAAATATTAACATTTTTTTTACAAACAAGTTAAAAATGAGAAATAAAATGCAACATCTATTCCATATTAATGTATGACTCAGAAACATGGACAATAAACAAACAATTAGAAGAGAGAATTGATGCCTGTGAGAAGTGGATAATGAAGAATATGGAGAACATGATGGGAAAAGAAGAAAACAAAAAGAGGTTATAAAAACACTTAATATGAAGAAAGAATTATTAAAAGAAATAAAGACCAAGCAAATAAAATATTTTGGACACATTAAAAGACCTTATTTGAGAGTAAATTCAAAGGGAACCGAGCAAAAGGTAGGCAAAGATACAAGCGGTAAAGTAACATCACAAGATGGACAGGTTACAGTCTAGCAGAATGCATCATCATAACAAGAAACAGGGGATGTTGGATGTCTGTTGCAGTCAACCTTTGCTGCCGACGATACGGCACTTGATGATGATGATGATGAGAATAAAATCAAAGTAGAAAAGAGAAGGAAAAAAATAACATACATATTGAGAGAATATTTAACGGCAACTACTCAAGTGAAATCTTGTCCGTTAGGAGGATTGTTATGTTTAAGCCGACGCTAAGTTAATGTTCCATCAAGATTGATTTCCCAGACATTAGGCAACATTTATGTCTGAGTTCGACCCAGCTGCTCACATTTTAGCAGACTTAATCGAAAACTAGTTATTCTCCCTTGAAATAAGATAGGGGTCACCAATCTTCCTGTTTCCGTTGAACAAGTTAGGTTGCCTCAAAATGGTGCGTCCGGCAAGTTCTTTTAAGTTCAGACTGTGTTCGCTACATGTGAGAAAATTTATAAATATGAATGAAAAATATTGGCCGTTGGTCTGTCTATACATATAGGAAGACTAGACAGAGAAATAGAAACAATGTGCCAAAAATCTAACACAGTGACCAACCAACTTTCACCATTGCTTTTTCACCCAAAGATAAAGATGGAAATAAAAACAGATAACATCTGTAATTTTTATACCTACACTCTGCTACCAATGTCAAACATGGTCTTTAACAGCCTCACAGCAAAGGAAAATCGTTTACCTGTGAAATGAAGTGTCTGAGAAAAGCTGCACTGGTTACTAAACTTGATAAAATAAGAAACGAAGAAATTAGGAAACAAGTTTGTATAATATCATGTATTGAACATATTGAAAGACAGCAAGTAATATGGTTCAGTCACCTTATGAGAATGAACCCAAACCAAATACTAGTAAGAGCATATAACAAAAGAATATCTGGACGTAAAGGCAAAGGTAGACCAAGAAATAGAGGATAGAAAACATCAAGATAACCTTGAACAAACATGGACTAAATGTAACCACAGCGACACATCTGACCATGGAACGACAGCTTAAGCTCCCATCGCTATACTTAACGGCAAGTGTGAACCATTATTCATCTGGGAATATACAATAGACAATAGTCTGTCTATGGACTGGCTTGACTGTTGGTGTTATGTAATTGCTGTTTGACGCAAGTCATGTACGTATATAAATATGTAATATGTGTAGGTTAGCTAATTCATCTTCGCACACCGGATCTGTCCATAGATACTAACATCGCTTCTGTAAGTCTCTCAGAAGATATTGGCTGATTTCTCTAGTTATGTGTATTTTTGTTTTTGTTTTATTTTTGTTAGGTGGTATCTTTGAGCAACGTCGAATCTCCCTCACAGTCACGTTTCTTCAACATTGGCTTATGTTCATTAACTAATCATCCATCGTGCAGATTCCTATATATAATTTACTATGATATTAAATATTAAATACTAACATATGACATTTACTATAATTTAGTATGATATAGCTGCAGAACCAGCCAACTTGTCGGATCGCCTGTTTCCCTCCACGTCCGCATATCCGAAAGCAAACATGAAATTGATGTATCTTGCGCAATGACACCCATTTCTTATACCTCTCCAATGATTCAACCACACCGCCTGTTTAGAAATTCTGAAACATATTCATTGAATAACTCGATATGCTTTCATGAGAGACAATGTTTCAATTCCAACCTACGTTACGGATCTCTTGTCGCAATGATGGTCCCCACTGGCTTTGTGAACTATTCTTCTATAGGGTCTCGCTAAAAAGGGCTATTCACACCGCTGTTGAGGATCTTTGTAAATCAGAACATCTGCTTTCATGAGGATGGTCGAAGCCTTGTTTCGGCGTCCGCGTGAAGATTGGCAAGGAGTTAAGCATTCAGATAGATGAAAGGATTTGTGTATAAAAAATGTGTGCATCATTGTTTTACCTTAGTACGCCAATATATTACAAGTGGAGTTTCTGTGTACATATCTAAAGATATGATTTGGTTTCTGGAACGACGGTCGTTTAGAATTAAAAGATACCAGTAAAAGAAGGCGATATATGAAGGCTAGGGGTTAAGATAATTATAATAATATTAAAATATAGCGAAATATATCCTATATAGAGCGTTTATTTTTAACACATGTACTGCTCCCACTGAAACCTCTTCTATCTCTTTAACTACACAACTGTCACCGCTATTATTAAACACAAACAAGACATATCCAATTATTTAATCAAGAGAATATCCAAAAGAATAAATTAATTTGAAATAAAGTACTACAGAAAGAACCTAGGAATATCATAGACAGAGAAAAAAAGAAGAACAATGAAGGTATTGAAATTACTGAAACTAAACGAAATGTGGCTTCTTAAGAAGGAAGCTACAGTATTTTGGACACTTAAAACGACATGATGGTATCGAAAGGCTGGTTCTAGAGGGCAGAGTGTCGGGTAAGAGAAGAAGAGGAAGACTAAGAAGGCGAAAGACCAGCGACATCGAAGAATGTATGCACGTCTTCGGCCAATGCAGGCCTACTTGTCCGAAACAGAGAGGCGTTAAAAGTACGCACGACGAAGACAACATTCTGGAAAGAATATGTCACTATATATATATATATAAAGTTGTTGTTCAACCGGTGGTAACGAAATGAAAGCCTCTGATTCATAAAATATTTAACCATTGGTCACTAAAACATTAAATATCATCACTAGTAGAATGTAGCTTATTGTCTTTCTAACTATGAGCTAGTTTCGACCGAGTTGTGTGCGACGTGCACACTCTACCAGGGATAAAACATTTAGATAATCACTTTCTTCATAATTTTGTTAATCCCCTGACATGGGCCATCTGATAATGGTGATATAGATAATATTATAATTCTGAAGGAATACGAACATGTGTTTATTGTGTCAGCTGTACTTTCAGCTCCAGATTAGTTTCTCGTGACATTATTTGTTATGCGAAACTGTCTGAGTTTTGCTTACCGTGACTGTTTGATGATCGTCGTGGCTGTAGTGTATAACGAGCAGTCGAGTAGTCCTTTATCTGTGGGGGACTGTATAGTAACTTTTGTTTTCGATCTCACAATAAGGCGATAAGGTGCAGATAAAATGGTTTATCTCCCCCCCCCCCAAGACGTCCAGGTATAGACTTTAGAATGTTTCACTACAGAGGCATTAATACTGTGGAGACATAACATTTCAAGCATTCGCTTCATACGAGTCCCATGATCAACGCCTACCAAAGATATTTCTGTCTGGCTAGTTGCAGAAGGTAGTAATACCCAAGGCTATCAAAGGAAGCGCTATAAGGATTCGTTAAAGACCTACTGAAAGCATTTAAATAAACTACGTTACATGGGAAGAAGCTGCAAAAAATAGAGCTACAAGGCGTTCTTGTGAAATGGAAAGAGGAAAAATGCATCAGCTCAACAGCAAAGAGTAGCTAGTAAGTCACGGGTACATCAAAAACAAATTACAGTGGTCATCCTGCATTTTCCCCCCAAGATCACGTGCCGCCAGAATAGGGCTTTCTGCCATCTACGAACTCATAGTCAAGAGCTAGTACTGAATTTCAAAAGTGGATGTAACAAATGGTTATCACCATCATGTGATGGACGAGCAGCATTATTTGCTCCACTTTCCGATTCCGACAACATACGAATTCCGATAGATTATCTGCAAAAAACTCAGAAGAACAAATAAGTTATGAACAAACGATCACCAAGATAAGATCAAATATATGAAGTATTGAAAAAAAAACGATTACCAAAGTAAGATCAAATATATGAAGTATTGAACAAATGATTACCAAAGTAAGATCAAATATATGAAGTATTGAAAATACGATTAATACGGTAAGATCAAATATATGAAATGTTGAAATAAAGATACCGTATCCAACAACATATACATATACCTAGAAGTGGACAACTATTTCGTGTGGTGTTATGGTTAAACATTGTTTTTAGTCCTTTGGATCACATGTATTTTTCACCGAGCTCCAGAGTATTGTACTTTTTGATGAATCTGTAGAGCAAGAGAAACCGCTTCACGGGCTAGATTTAGCCCATGTGCGTTATTTTGCATTTTGCGGCCCCCATCCGACTGATCTAGACAGGTAATTTCAACAGAAACTAACAAATAAATAATGTATAATAAAATTACAGTTGCTCGTAAGTCTTCTACGCCACAAGGGAAATAATACAGAAAATATTTTCACGAGCAGAAAATATTCAATGATTTTCTCTTGTATGTTACTGCTCACGCAATACTTCACGTGATATAATTCCTTATCGTATTCTAGATGTGTTTTAAGTACGAGAGTAGAGTACCAATAGCCTGTGGTTGATCTATTAATGGTACATTGATGTACTCTCATCCAATCATATGCATGGTCTGTAGTTAAGCAGGTTTGGTTTGCTGTTATTGTGTTTCAAAACCATCAAGACGCCTGGGAGGTGTATGGGGATGCCCCCCTCCCCCCAAACCACAATATCATCACTAGCAGATAACGCACTTCCCACAATTCCATCACCTGCAGATGGCCGATTCCATTTTGACTCGGGTCTTCCCACCTGTATGATATCAAAACACAGAGCACGTAACTATGTGCCCCAAACAAAGTCATCAAGAAAAATTCACATAATGCACTTGTTATTCAGACATTACGGGCTGTTGCACATTTGTCAAAAACAAACAACCTGAGATTGTTCCCTTTTCGTCACTACATTTCTTTGTATCATGTCATCGTGTGTTTTATAGCAAAGACTGTTAAGTGGACACCATAACAATGAATGATCATAGAGATATCACAAACAGAAAACAGTGTATACAAAAAAATAATCAAACAGATAACACACACAGAAAACAGATCACACGAATGAAGGATCACAGAGATAACACACACAGAAAACAGATCACACAAATGAAGGATCACAGAGATAACACACACAGAAAACAGATCACACAAATGAAGGATCACAGAGATAACACACACAGAAAACAGATCACACAAATGAAGGATCACAGAGATAACACACACAGAAAACAGATCACACAAATGAAGGATCACAGAGATAACACACACAGAAAACAGATCACACAAATGAAGGATTACGGAGATAACATACACAGAAAACAGATCACACAAATAAAGGATCACAGAGATAACACACACAGAAAACAGATCACACGAATGAAGGATCACAGAGATAACACACACAGAAAACAGATCACACAAATGAAGGATCACAGAGATAACACACACAGAAAACAGATCACACAAATGAAGGATCACAGAGATAACACACACAGAAAACAGATCACACAAATGAAGGATCACAGAGATAACACACACAGAAAACTGATCACACAAATAAAGGATCACAGAGATAACACACACAGAAAACAGATCACACAAATGAAGGATCACAGAGATAACACACACAGAAAACAGATCACACGAATGAAGGATCACAGAGATAACACACACAGAAAACAGATCACACAAATGAAGGATTACGGAGATAACATACACAGAAAACAGATCACACAAATGAAGGATCACGGAGATAACACACACAGAAAACAGATCACACAAATGAAGGAAACACAGAGATAACACACACAGAAAACTGATCACCCAAATAAAGGATCACAGAGATAACATACACATAAAACAGATCACACAAATGAAGGATCACAAAGATAACACACACAGAAAACTGATCACACAAATAAAGGATCACAGAGATAACATACACATAAAACAGATCACACAAATGAAGGATCACAGAGATAACACACACATAAAACACATCACACAAATGAAGGATCACGGAGATAACACACACAGAAAACACATCACACAATTGAAGGATCACGGAGATAACACATACAGCTTCCAATGTATAAACTGAACATAATACAGCATGTGCCAGAAACAATCTTCATATTCACAATTTGCGACTAATTACACAGATATATATTTGTTAAAAATAGGCATTGCATTTACTATCATCTTAATTTGTATGTTAGCCGGTAGCACAAACACGAGTTACAATGAATATTTGGAATGTGGAAAGAAACAGAAGGTAATTTGTACAATTATTGCATGTGTGACAACCTTGCCCTTGAATGTTCAAGGTTCAAAGAATAATCTTCCCAGGCATCTCGTATGAGGCGATTAAGGAAATGTTGGGGAATGTGCTGATAACTTCTACGTGGGAAAAAAAATCATCAATATCACTACACCTCGAGCGGCAAGTTCTTACTTTCGTTTTCTGTCACAGATTTCATTGTTCTTGAGGATCGACTTAATTATACTCGAGGTATCCATATGTACTCCGTCAATATCTCTCAACGAAACAGCAAGTGATTGATGAGATTACTACTCAGCACGTAACTCCGTAACTTCAAGCGATAATCCCCAGGGATATCCGAGAAAAATAATCAACTTTATAAACAGGACAACGCGAGCTGGATTCGAATCCGCGACCTCTTGAGAATAAAGCCATCGGCGTTACCCTTACTCCGTGGCTATCCCATGTCTTGTGTTAAATGGTATCGTAGATGCCACAGATAATAAGGCCAGTGAAAATTGCACCTTTATCCTTTTTTGACAGAATCTTAGGTGACTCAACGTATGAAAGAGTCTTAGGTGACAGAGAATATGACAGACTCTTATGTGACGGAGAATGGTACATGTACCGTCAATGCAACTGTACTGTCACTGCAGCGTCACTGCAGATGTACCATCATTGCAAATGTACCATTACAATAGATGTACCATCACACCAGATGTAACGTCACTGCAGATATACCATCACTGCAGATGTACCATCACTGCAGATGTACCGTCACTACAGATGGATCAATAGATCTAATATAAACATTATGAACTTTAGCTTATTATTATTTTATATTTATTATTAAATCAGCCAACAATAAGTATAACAATAATAATGCTATGCTATTGGGGGGGGGGCAGTATGATGGCCGTGTGATTATTGCTGCGCTAAACGACATTTAATTGGGGGACTAAACATGCACTCATATACACCCTTCCTACCAACAACCAATACTATACTTTTGAAACACACCATATCGGTTCGGGTCCCACCTCGGTTTCTCGCTGAAGAGCACCTGTGCATTTGTCAGAAAGGATGTATGTGTTAAACAGCTACCTGATCAAAGCTGAAATCATTATTTCGTCATCATCATGTATGGTTTTATTCTACCATGTTTTCACTAGTGGTCATAATTATTTACAGTAGTTCTAAATTATAACTGCATTTTGTAAACTGACTTTAAAGTTGTGTTTGATAATTTCCAGAATATCAAATACATCAACTTTTATACAAAATGCCCTTGACTTTTTCATGTATAGTTGATTATAATCAAACTGATTACTCAAGTGGAAAGACAATAATGGTGATGTATTTTTATTTATCTTGTGGTTATTCAAACATGCTTTGTTGTTTTATCAGTTCGTTTGTTTTCGAGATTGTACATGCTTTATTACCTTATGCATCATTTGTCTTCGAGTTGTGATTCTATTTTGCCTCATTGATTGCATTGATTGATATATCGTATTGTGTCTCGAACATAAAACTCAAATTATAATTTTTTGGGGGGTTCATTTCGTTGTTATCTTTCGGTCATAGTGTGTATGTAAAACAGAATATTTGCTAATCAATCGTTTTGTCTGGATGTGCCAAACGTGAGCTGTGCGTGTTCTAATAATGAAACACACAGACAGATACAGTGTCACCACGCATCTCTAGACACACGCCAGTGCTTCATCAATATATTCATTTATACAAGTAAATTTAAGTAGATAGCCAGAGGACAATTTTTAAAAATTCTTGAGACTAACGGGAATTGAACCAGTCCGTTCTGGTGACGTTCAATTGAACGTCGATTGGTCCGTTCGGGTGACTTTGTGTGCACGATTTGAATGGCTTGATGAAATCGCATCTTTTTTTGGAGATGCGGTTAGTCAAGTACTGAAAAACGCGTGTGCAATTGTTGCTAGGCGACTTGGTGCCGTAGAACGGACTGGTTCAATTCCCGTTAGTCTCAAGAATCAATATATTCATGTGCAATCATAGTGTAATGCATCTTTCGAAAGTGACCGTTTACAGTGGTTGTCATTTGTAGTGAACATAAATAGTGTAGGATTTGCATGGTCTTTTTCAGTAATGTCGGGTCGTATAACTATTATTGTTTATTATTTGTATGACCTGCTCCTTTCAATCAGCTGACATTGTCCAAGTAGGCTATACCAGTACGAATACACAAAAGGTATTAGAGGTCACAGAAACCCCTAAATGAAGATGAAAATTAATACTTCCCAGTTCAGAGACAATAAATAATATCTTCCAGTATGTGTATTTCTCATATATGTATAGGTACTATGATCACATTTCAACCCCCGTTGCGTCAAATAATTCCTACCTCTGTGATTATTGTCCGTGATTTCCCTTGCCTTTGTTTATCAGTTTATGTTTATCGTTTATTAATTTAAATATAATTATATTTAGGGTTAGGATTGGTTTTTTTAAAACATAACTAACCATAACAACTAATCCTAACCCTAAAAATGAATATTTCACTTAATTATTTATTATGGATTGATATAATATGTATATCAATTAACTACAAAATACGTATATAGGTACTAATGGTAAACAGGAACGAAAACGGGAGTTCGACTGCGATCATTGTACCAATATGTACCAATGTATATATAGTCTTCTCTTTGCCTTTAATATTAGACGTCGTAGGATTGAATATCGATCGGCTTTCGGGATACGGCACATATGGTGACTATGTGATATGCAGTAATATTCTGAAGTCTCAGGATGTCAGTAACTCCTTCAATCCAAATCATTCTTGGTCTTCCTCTCCCTCTTGGTGTTTCCGTTCTCATGTTCTATGCTCCCGCTTTTCTCAAGCGAGTACTAAATCAATAAGAAAATACATCATCAGATATAAATATATCTTTATTCTGCCCACCCACCCACAGATACGCACACTTGCACGCACACACACACGCACGTATAAATATATTATCTCCATATGTACACGCTTGCACACGCACATATAAAATAGTGTCTGTTGAACTGTGTTTCGTTTATGAGCCACAATATTAAGACTGCATTCTTACCAAGATAAGCAAAATGATTTGAGCTGAACTGAAAGATAATTCCTAACAAATTCAGTATCGATTAAACATACACCAACTGCAGTTTGCTGGTGGCTACAGAATGCACGGCATGTCAAGCTTGCTTTTTATATAGCATTGATTTTATAGGTAACATTATGTCAAGATCAATGTAAATGGAGTCCGTGAACGCATGGAGAAATGCATTGTGTTATATTAATCAATCAAGTTCCATGTCGAATGGAGTAGGCGATCATGCTTCTCCACAACTCTCTGTCTCTTATGTTATTAATGAGTTCATTTGGTGACTTGTTTTTGTGTCACAGTGACAACCTATACAGACATTTCTATCTTTATCTTCCTCTCTCTTCTTTCTCCTTGATCTTTCCGGTGGTTACTAAATGTTCAAGTTTTATTGTCCTCGTCACATGACCTAAAAATCTCATTTGTCTATTTCTAATTGTTGCTATACTCTTTTGCTTTACTCCAGCATCTCCGAGAACCTCTATGTTAGTATTCTTGGATATCCATTGAATTTTCACCTTTCTTCTTAAAAACCACATTTCAGTTATATCCAGCTTAGCGTGGGCACTTTTGTTTACTGTCCATGTTTTTCTTCTTTAAAGAATGATTAGTATCCTATAAAATCATGTATATCCTGTATCAATATAACATCCTAGCACTGGAAATCGAGTATGCATTGATACTACTGCATACCATAGAATGTTTCTCATTATTTGAAATGTTGATTTGGTCTGTGTCATGATGTTCTTTACCTCATTGGATCCCAAGCCATTTGATGTTACATTGGTGCCAAGAGAATTGACTTTATCCGCTTTATTTAATTTTTCATTGATAGTAATACTGTATTTTGGCGGTGTGCATTTCTTTGAAACAACCATTACTTCTATTGTCTACTTGGTTAGACTGAAGCATTTGTTTTCACTTTCTTGTACTGCCATGCCTAACAGAGCTTGAATTCTTGTTTGCTACCTTCAATTAGAACTGAATCGTCAGCATATCTTAGAAATATTCCGATTTTAACCTCCAACTGCTATTCCTGGCATAATTTCTATGTTATATTATATTATGTTATATTCATTCATTTATTTTCCTTTAATGCTGAAGTTAGCGCATGAGGTCCGATCTATCCAATTCTGTCTGTTGAAACCTATTCTGTGCAGTTCTTGAATAGTGTGTATATTGATTGTTTTACTTTCTCTAAGTATTGATCTTCTGAGTGTTTCTTTTGGTCTATCCTTGGCTCTAAATGGTAAAAACAAATTCGTGGGTGGGAATGTAAAAGTGTAACAACTATTTATTTTTTGTGATTCATATTTATTTTATTCTTCACTTGACAATGTCTTTACTGTAATCCCACCCATGATCGACAAACCAATTGTGCACGTTCTCAAAGGTATAATGTTTGTATTGCATGTCTTTTCAGCTTATGTGGGCCATCATGAGCAGTTCTTTTATGAGCTATGTTTAGATATTTCAGCCAGACTTGTTTGAAATATAAATATAGTAATAGAATACAATTCTCGAGTCACGGGAGAAAATTTATAATTACATAAACAAAGATGTTATAGATAAGAGTTGTGCTGTAGATGGAAAATTATACAGAACTCCCGTGAGGAAGGTTTTATTAGTCACGACTAGAGATATTGACAATAAATCGATCGAGAAGAGCTTGTTGTGTCACTTGGAATTGATGATAATAGTTAACAGAAAATGGCAACTGTATAATAAGTTAGATGATTGTTAGAAAGTGTTCTCTGTTTAGTTTCAAACCAGGATGAAGTTGCAGAAGTCGCAGTTTGATAATGGGGTTACGACGTGTTTTCTTTGGGGTCACAGGCTAAATTAGCATACTTTAAAGACACTCATTTCAAAGCAATATTTTTAAAGTGTGTGACGATGAGGTATTTGTAGATTTGAAGTTGTAGCTTTTGACAACCCATAGCATTTCTGACAAAATCACAGATCGTTCACGGTGAGTAAACGATGTGGCACACGGGCGTGTATAAGGTTTGTTGTCTCAAAACATGGATGCGTCAGCGAGGTTTACGAGTGAATTCTTTGTCCCCCAATTGAGGCATTCTAATGTGGCAGTATCCCAAGATCTCTAGGTCCTGCGAGGAGTTTAGGATATATTTCTGGACCAGCTACCCATCATTGTTCTCTCACACCTGCTTATCCATCTACAGTGATGCTACATCTACCATTCTCCACCATCTAGGAACCTGCCCCCTATATGGTGGCCATTTGAATGAAGACATAATTAGGAAATCGAGAAAAAAAACATGTAGTGACAGTATTGATTTATTTACAGCGGACAGGTTTTCAGTCAATCACGCAACATTCCTTAGTAGCCTCCTACGACATGCATGAAAAGAAAACAGCCGCTCTTTTCATTGTACCATGAAGTAGAAGTTCTGGTCTATTTAGCAAGCGCTGGTTATTGTTTCATTTATTTTTAAATATTTTATCTGCATCTTAAAGTTTTCATAATATAATTTTAATTTTTTAATGAAACCGACAAACTATTTCAGGTTTTATATTTTGTGTAGTCAGTGGATGATACACTAAAGCAGGGATATTCAATTGGCGTCCCTCGGGCCAAATCCGGTCCGCGGAGGCCTAGTAAGTAGACCGCGGATCATTGCTAAAACAGTGAAATAAAGTTATAAAAAAAACTAAATTTACAAAATCATTCAATGTGTTTTTTTTTATAAATCATTGAGAAAAATAAAGTTTCTCCTAGAATTTTACATCTGTTTGAGTAAAAGTGACCCCTATACTATACGCTTATAGTATGAAATATAAATAATTTTTTATGTTTGGATTCGGACCTCTGACACCTGATGATCCCCATTTCCTACATTTTGGCCCCCGAGTAAATAAAGTTGAATAGCCTGCACTAAAGCGAGTCATGGTCAAATTTAGCAAATCGCCTATTCCAGATCTGTAGCCACCAACGTGGGTCATATCGTACCCTGGGGGTCACACAGACGTGTATGGTGATCATGGCGAATTGTTAATTGAAGCGTAGTTGGTCTGTCCCTAAGTGGGGCACAGTAACTTAATTAATTAAACAATAAATGACAAAATCCATACAGATGAACATTAAAAAAAAAAGTATCAGTGGTGAAGGAAGAACTCCAGTGACATTTTTAGGTTTGTGAGGAAAAGAGGGGGTGGCACGAAAAAAAAAATGGGGGGGGGGAGCTCATAAAAAAGGTTTAGAACCACTACTCTAGAGTGTTTATATAAATAGTTTTTGGCAAATTTAAAATCATGTCTACTCACTCTTCTAACACATAGATCTATTTTCCTACACAGATCCAGCACTCAGATTTATTTATCTACTCTAGTCCAGTAAATAAATCTATTTACATACACTTGCCCAGCTGACAGATCTAGCTACCTACATTCGTACAGCACACTGATCTATTTATCTATACTCGTCCAGTAAATATATCTATTTATATGTCCAGCTGACAGATCTATTTGCATACACTCGTCCATTATTTACCAATTACAGAAAAGCTTGTAAATCGGTTATATTGGAAATTCATTGTTGATATGTTTACTTTTACCCTATTAAAGATCATGTTTACATTTGAGTCACTTTCCTTTCTCTTCTTCGTCTGCGTTAGTTCTCAAACTCCTGCGAATCAGCAGAGTATATTCCGTCGAACGGAATGCATTGTGTCGTGGTTTACAGCTGTGCTGCTATACGTGTGGCTTGACAGATCTGACTTTAACATGGCTTCTGGGTCACGTTATTCCTATATGTGATGGGGCAGTCAACGCCATTGCATAACCTCTTTAATCGCCTCTTTCGACATTTATGAACGGTATACAGTAGTGGTATTCTTTGCTCCCCTTTTTGGCGCCGTCAACGTTTTGACGGTACATTTCTTCTACAATAATGGGGCCATCACCCACCCGAAAACGTTTGCAAAGTTGTGGTATAAAAGAGTGCATTGACAGGGACATCTCTTGACTATGTGACTTCGAAACTTTCATCATAGTAAGCCCCTTAAAGCGAATGTTTGTTTATCTTCATATTTATATGTAAGTCTTATTTGTTGAAACTTTTTGTTGTATAGAATGTCCTCCGGTTGGTATACTTAGCAACTGTGAGATGGGGATCAGTTGCATTTTTTAATTCATACTGGTGGCACTCTATTTGTGCATATCTTCATTTATATTACGATTACCTCAGTGCTACTGAAGCTCCTCATTTCACAATGTTGCCGATTGCATATAGTAGATTGTTAAAAGCACTTCTTCAGCTTCAAAGATTATAAAAAGAAATTAAAGGAAACTAACATACCATTTTGGAATACAAATTCAACAGTCACAAATTCATTGCATAAGTATCTGACAGTGTCTCCATTGATAGATATCTGGATGAGAGTTTGGGAATAGTGTAAGAGTCATCATGGGAGATTTTACATGCTTACCAACAGATATCATGCCACAAATGACTATGACACATAGACATAATGTGGCGCAAGGCTAAGAGGTAAGAACGCTAGTCTCACACGAGTGAGGTCTAGAGTTCGATTTCCGGTAAGGACTGGGTTTTTTTCTGTCAGAGGGTAAATTAAAAAACTCACCCTGTACATGACGTGGCGACAGGAGGAGCATGCGGCCTTCATCACACAGCTATTCAATCCCCTCCCTACAATACCTGAACTGGTAAAATGCAATATTGACAGGTTTTTTTAAACATAGACACAACGGCTATAAAGCCAGAGGCAGACCATGTAAAAGATGGACCAAAGAAATCAAAGAAGCCACATGAACAAGCTTACAAACAGCACACAAGAAGGCCATCGCCAGAGAACTCTTCTACCCCTGACGCCGTAAAGCAAACAAGGGCCACAGCGTATAGATGGATATATTTTACATGCTAATATTGTAGTATCAACATTCCTTTGTGTCATCGAATAGCGAAACTGAAATATCTAAATAAATAGTAAGATGTCCGGTACTTTCAAGAAATGTGTATCAAAAGCGTAAAACGATGTTAACTAAGTTTCTATAGATGATGTGGTAGGGACATCTGCCTCAGTACATGGAATTATGATAGAAAACACAATTTTGGGGTAAATATCAACTACTGTGATATCAAATATGCAAATTATTAAATGTATTTTAATATTATCCTGAACAGACTATCACAGAACTCACGCCATTTTTAACTTACTGCTCATCTAAGTATATGTTTAAATTTCATGTATTATTGTTAATATTCTGCGTTCGATCTCAAACTTCTTGCAGATTAGCACGACGTCCACCGCAGAACGGAATACCTTCTGCAATGGTTTACAGCTTAGCTGGATGTTTGCGCCTATAGCCCTGGCTCATCTGACTAGCAAGGCATCTGGTTCACTTTGACCCAATATGAAATGAGACCCCAACCCCAAAAACCCCTTAGTTCTTCTTTTTAAAGCGTTTTAAAGACACTTAAGACATAAATGACGCACTTAAAAATAGACACACATTCATAGGAAAGGCTTGCAGAAGACACGCATGGCATGTCAAAGTGTCGCTATTCTTTGTTCCTCTTTCTGGGCCCGGCAACACAGGAACTTCATGTACTATTATTTATGCTCGCACTTGGGTAATGATCATCACGCAACGGAATAAATATCTGTTTTTATATACTGTATTGTGTGTTTGTATTGCCTGAAGAAGCTATTCTCCTAGGTCAATAAAAGGTAACGGTATGCGGTTTATGAATACGCATCAAAGAACTCGGTATAACATTACGTACTCCGTTGTTTAGCAACTGATTGATCAGAGGCCGTCTGAATAGCAGTGAGTTTCGAATATATCCACATAGCAATGACATCATTCCTAGACGTCCCTTGTCATGGTCATTGTATCGGAGCCCTTTGGTTCACTTATCGACTCAAACTCTGCCATCCATTGAATTTAAATATCTCACGATAAAATATATGACGAACTCTGCATACTTAATCTAAATCTAAAAGTGTGGTATTGAAAGTGGTAAATAGATTGATATACCTTGGCGGTACAATTTCACAAAATGGCACCACCAATGATGAAGTGTATATAATAATCTCTAAGGCAAGCAGAACTTTCAGCAGACTTAATGCAACTGTATGGCATAGAATAACATTATCCTACAAACTAAACTGAAGGTATAAGAGAAGTGGTACTTCCAGTACTTTTGTATGCTGGTGAAACACTGACAATATATAAGCAATACGTGAGGAAGCTAACCACATTCCACCAAATTTGTCTTAGAAAGGTGATGAGCATGAAATGCAAGATACGATTTTGCATACTACTGTCCCTGAAAGAGATGATATCACAGACATTGATACGATTCCGATACCGTCACAAATTTGTTTGGTAGGTAACGTTTTACGTATGTCAGATTATCATTTCTGTATGTTTGTGAAACATGAACAAAATATGCCAGACATCTTAGAAGGTAACCATTTCTACCTAAGCAGTCTTCGTAAGATAAATTGGTGGGATAAAATACCAAATATTGAACTACTAATGAAATTTAAGTCTGTGGGCATATAAACAATGTTGATGAAGGCACAGGCACACTGGGCAGGACACATGATTCGTATGAAAGATCATTCTAGCAAAAAAACATGTTATATGAAGAACTACAGACTGGCTCCCGCAAAGCCGAAGGGCAGAAGAAGCGCTTTAAAGACACTCGTAAGACATCACGGACGCTCTTCAAAATAGATCCACATTCATAGGAGAGCCTTGTAGGAGACAGATCCGACCAGTGTGCACTATCAAGAGTAGTGCAGCAGCTGTAAAGAACCTCAGACATCATTGTTGCACAACAATAATTAACACCATTTGGTTATTTATATTTGCACAATAATAACAACAATAACGCGCTAGAAGAAAGACAAGAGCTGCTCAATGTCCCACAGACTCCTCCAGCATATTTTCAGAGTGTGGTAGACATATCTAGGCCCGCATATGACCCATACGTCACAGTCAGACACACATCAGTTATCATCATCCTCATCATCATCATCATCCCAGATGAGCTGAATGGTAATAATCGACTGTACTAAAGACATAACTGCAAAAAGTAAACATGCCTTCATTTGTTATGTATTTTATTATTGTATATATATTGTGGTCCAAATTAAATGAGTCACAAGGCATGTAGTACTGCTTATAGCCACGCTTCAGCCCACGACCAATCCTCCAGTCGACTCAGTTGTAAATGAGTACCTAATGCATGCGTTAGAGACGGTAATGATAGCAAAGATGTGAACTGGCCACCTCCAACTAGTAGTTGCTGCGGCTTAATACATGAAGAGGTATCTTCATCCCCGACTGCAGGTTATCATGGGAACTACCTTATTAATGGTCATCATCACTTGTGATGGACTAAAGAAAAGACAACTATCTTCAAAGACCTTCCCTGGAAGACATTCCAGTGTATCGGAGCTCTACAATTCACTAACAATTCACTCTTACAATTCTACAATTCACTCTTATTTCTATGAAATTTAACTATATCCTTAGACTCATCTCTCGTACTCCTTTTCATGTGCCAGTGTCTACCACCATCATTTTTACTTTTAATAAAATCAGTATTAAGAAGTACGCTCGAATCAGGCATTAATAATTATCGGTGGGTATCTTATCCACTACAATACCAAGAATACATATTCTGTACAATTCATTGTGTGTTGTTCGTATTTGTATGGACTAAAAATATTTATAATTTGATAGAAAATTATTGTCAATGTGCTTAAAAGAAATGTGATGTGTTTGAACAAAAATTTCATTAACATTATCAATGAAAATGTTAGATGTCAAGTTCCCTTCTCGTGGGATACCGTGGTGCCGGCTGGTCGGACGTAAGTCGATTTATTTATCTGGATTTCTGATATTAATGAATAAATCATAGAGTTTTCCTAGTTTATTAGTGTGGACAAATACGCGTGTGGTATGGATTACCTTTGAATGCCAGCAATCGCACCAGAGTCCAGAATGTGTCTGCCAGAAGTTCAGGTGGCGACACGATTGCTGAGACCTAATCCCATAAGGGAAGATAATGGAAGATAAACTGATGACAGGTGGATTCACTCTGTTTTGTATTTAGTAACTTCAAATACTTGCAGCCAAAGAAGATTATGTTAGAATATCAGTAGTAAATCTATTTAAATGTGTACATTTTGGTATAAAAACACATGGGAAGTAAAGATCAACATTGCTACATTTTCGAAGATGGAATTTAACTAAATACATAACAAACACTATAATTAAAGTGTTGCAAGTTACACAGAGGGCAATCAGGAAATTAAATTCACAAATTAATATGGAAATGAGTCGACATTTCGGCACATTATACATTTTCCAAGATCAAGATGAAAGTGAATAGACAGATGATAAATATTATTTGTATGCCAATAATTTTGCTATAAATGTCAGACGTGAGCGCTGACAGCAGCCTAGCAGATAAAACTTACAACATAAGAGATGAAATGTCTGAGAAAATCCGCAAGAGTGACCAAACTAGACAACATGAGAAATGATGAAATCAGGAGACGAATCGGTATAAGGCCATTCACAAAATTCATTGAGAAACAACATATAAAATGGTTGGGGAACCTTCTGAAAATGAACCATAACCATTTATCAACATGAATATATAACAAAACGATCCGGATACAAAGCCAGATGAAGACCTAAATCAAGATGGATCGATAACATCAATACACCGCTGAATAAATACGGATTCGGATTCAACACAGCCAAGACGACACATCTGGCTTTCAATAGACTACTAAAGCTTGCAATCACTACCCATATGCTTAGCGGCAACTGTGGATATTCTCAAAATCACCCACCTGACGATTGAGAATAGACAATACATTTTCCAAACCAGAAAGGGATAAATCCACACACACTGAAATATACTACACAGACATATTGTATGACGGGAACTAACTGAATCATAAACGAGGATGTTCCCATGAGCAGAAAACTACACCGTTCATTTTAGTTGGGTTTTTCTTTCTTTCTTCTGTGTAAGAAACACATCATTTATATATTGGGTGGTTCTAGTATTACGCTTTCATCTTGCTTTAGCGAACAGATCGCTGCGTTTGTAATTTGAGGTCGGATATAGTATACATTGTATACATTTAGCACTGTTATGGTATTAGTTCTGTAACATGAACACTGGTATGATATAAGTGGTATAACATGAACACTGGTATGATATAAGTGGTATAACATGAACACTGGTATGATATAAGTGGTATAACATGAACACTGGTATGATATAAGTGGTATAAAATGAACACGGGTGTGATATACGTGGTAGAACATGAACACTGGTATGATATAAGTGGTATAACATGAACACTGGTATGATATAAGTGGTATAACATGAACACTGGTATGATATAAGTGGTATAACATGAACACTGGTATGATATAAGTGGTATAACATGAACACTGGTATGATATAAGTGGTATAACATGAACACTGGTATGATATAAGTGGTATAACATGAACACTGGTATGATATAAGTGGTATAACATGAAGATTTGTATGATATAATTTGATTAACTGGAACATTGATATGATATAAATAGCTATTGAACATGAACACTGGTAGGATGTAAGTTGTTTAAGGTGAACATTTCTATTATATAAGTTGTGTAACATAGGCACTGGTAAGATATAACTTGTGAAAAATGTACATTTGTAAAACATACGTTGTGTAACATAGGCACTGGTAAGATATAACTTGTGAAAAATGTACATTTGTAAAACATAAGTTGTGTAACATGGGCACTGGTAAGATATAACTTGTGAAAAATGTACATTTGTAAAACATACGTTGTGAAACAGGAGCACTGGTATGATATACATGTTCAACATGAAGACTGGTATAATATAATTTGTGTAATATGAGCATTATTATGATATACGCTGTGTAAAATGAGCTCTGGTATAACATACGTTGTGTAACGTAATGACCAGTATAAAATAGTTACATAAAATGAGCACCGGTACTATATAAGCTACGTACCATGAGCACCGGTATTATATAAGCTAAGTCCCATGAGCCCCAATATGATATAAATTATAGATCATGAGTAGTGGTATGATATAACATGTGTAACATGAACATTGGTCTATTGTCTATCCCTAGTTGCTGTCGTTGTAGCTACCACATTTGCAGTATGGGTCTGTGAAGGAGATGTACTCTGTGTTCCAGAGTCACGTGTGTTGCTCTGAATGAGGTGCAATCATGTCTGTTCAGAATAGTCTTAATGTTGTCTATTCATCTTTTTCTAGCTCTACCCTTGGCTCTGTATCCTTATTCCATCTTGTTATAAGCTTTTATGGGAAGTTGATCGTTCATCCTCAGAAGATGTCCAAACCATCGTATCTGTTGTTTCTCTATATTGTGGATGCATGATGTATTCTCTATTATCTTTCTGATGTTGTTTCTGCGCACTTTCTCGAGTCTGGTGACGCAAACGGTCTTCCTTGGACATTTCAATTTCGCAAGTTTTACATTTATATGATGTAAAATGTGTAAGATAAACATGTTATAAGGTTTGATATATACTTCTTACTGTTGTATTTATGTTGATAATAAGTAGTGACTTCGGCAAAATTGAAACCAAACAAGTGCAACTACGAGACATGGTGATAACATTCTTGTAATTACTAGATACACACACACATGATAACACAAATAATCAACGTTTCGACAAAAAATTCCTAATCAGGAACGAATTTGCAACATAAAAAATTACCTGTAGAAATGTCACTGTACACGTTCACATGACAGATCTAAATATCATACTTCGTTCTTGTGCTAAAGTAAACCTTTTTTTTTTTACTTCTGGTACACTCTGATGTAGGTGTCATGACGAATCGCTCATGAGAGATCAGATGCAATACATGAGATTCAAGAAAAAGTCAAGTAAATAAAAGAGTAACTCGGTTCTGGCAAGGGGCTCAGAAACATGGAGAACTGTAAAAGATAGTTAGTTCTTTATTTTGTAAAACATTAACATTGAAATGGTTTGCTATAGCCAATAATATTATGCAAAGAACGACGCCGGTACTAGTTGAGTCTACGAAACAAATCCTTGGTCACAGGATATGAGCACATGCACTGTGGGAACATGATGCAACCAAGACAACCAAGGAAAACTCATGAAATCAATTTACAGAGGTTAGCGACGGTGCTTAGATTCGATGCCGGGTTGTGTTTCATCTCTGTGGTATAGGGTCAAAAAGTATTTATTCCCTTGGAGGAACCATTTTTTTTTCTGAGCTCCCGGGCCAGTGTATATAATATCTTTAGATCAGCCTAGCGGATTTAAAAACCTAATTTGTTAGGCCACGCTTGGTCCGCGTGCAATATTTTGCCACCTCTAACTTAGACATACGCTAAGATGTCTACTAGACAGTAATTTAGAATAAACGTACTTCTAGATTTCATATAAAAAGTCGACCGAGAAAACAAAAAAGTTGGAAAAAAAGAACATATGATGGATAATCAAAGATGCAAATGCAAAAGTTGAAAGAACAATACCTACATAGCAATAAATAATATTGAATGACGTTTGTTAAAGATGTGTGCTTCACAAGGAACTCAAGTCTAAATAAATAGTCAAGAGCAAGAAACATACACATACTTGCTTCTGAATTGTTTTATGTAGATGAAGCTGTTAAGTACGATCATGCCATTATCAGATAAATAAAATATGTTCTAGACACGGCTCTCATCGAATGTTGAATAATTACAGAGTAATAAACAATACTGATTGTTTTTGACAGGACCGTTCATGCAACTATGTCCCAAGAGAAGGGTTCAGTTTTGCATCGATTCTCATTCACGAAGCAGACACGTAATTCCCAGTCCAGATAAGCAATCTAGCGAATAAGTTTGTGAATTTTAAATAATCTTCATTTGTTCAGCAGTTTTCTTCATGTAGAATACGATTGTCTATTATCTAACACCAGGTGGATGATGGTCAGACTATCCACACTCACTGTTAAGCTTAGGGCTCGTGACTGGGAGCTTTAATTGTCTATCAGAAGTCAGATGTGTCGCTATGGCTGCGTTGAATTTGTATTTGTTTTAGTGATGTTTTCATATTATCTATCCATCTTGTTCTAGGTCTTCCACTCGACTTGTATCCGGATCTTATTATGTTATATGTTCGTGTTGGTAGTTGGTTGTTGTTAATTCTCATAAGGTGTCCAAATCATTGCATTTGTTGTTTCTCGATGTATTCTGTGCATGATATTATGACGATTCCTCTCCTGATTTCATCATTTCTTATTTTGTCTAATTTGGTCAGTCTCACGGTCAAAAGCGCAACATAAAAAATTACCAGTGAGAATGTCACTGTACACATTCACATGTTACTGTACACGTTCACATGTTACTGTGCGCGTTCACATGTTACTGTACACGTTCACTCAAAATATTTTTGTAAGTCACGTTATTCTCATACCATTAATGAATATGAAATAAACTATTTTCCTTCCTTTTTTTATATAACGATAGTTACAATTTCCTCATTTCTATACTTGTCTCTTAACACTACGCTTACGCAGAATCATAGAAATATTGTTAAGAGACAGGGTGAGGAATGAGGGCATCCGACAAAACATCGACATCATCCCAATCTTAGAATACATCAAGAGACAACAGATCAAATGGTTTTTCCACAGCATCAGACTACCATCAGACAGCGTACCACATCAAGCTATGCTACACAGATACAGCAAAGGCAGACCTAGAGGCCGAACACGAAAACGATGGAACACTGAAATAAAAGAGGCGACAAATTCCACAATATACTCAGCACACAAGGGGGCCGTCTCCAAAAAAAACTCTTCTACACCTGACGCCAAAAGGCAACAAAGGGTTTCAGCGAATAGATATATAGATGGTTAAATTAGGGATGATGTAAGAACATTTATTTTTTCGTGTTTTTATGTTGGTTCTGTTTTTTTGCAGAGGCAACATTCTCGTGGATTCTGTACTGAAGAGTTTGTTCTGAAGTTTAAAGAAGCTTTGGCGAGTAAAGTTCATCTTTTCAGAACATTGAATGTGCAAGCAATTGTGCGGCTTGAAATTAGTATTATTACTTGCTAGAACATCCAGCTAAGGTTTATTAATGGATTTTGTAAGTGTTAAAAAACATATTTCTCGTTACACCTTGATTTATCATCTCATATAATAATATTGCAGACATCACCAAAGTCGGATATATCCAGTCATATTCTAAATTAAACTGTCACACAACTCATCCTCATTCTCTGGACTAAATCTGCTGAAAATCTAGTAGGACCGTTGTTATACTGCATGAGAGGTATAGTGGAGATTTGAGAATAAACGATAAAAAGAGAATTTTAGACAAAATATGTATTTGTTTTTATTTTTACAAAGGCTAGATCTCTTATACATTGTTCAGACAAATAAAATCCCAACAGAAAAAGTTCGCATAAGAGGAAGTCCACCATATAACGATTGCCAATTACACCTGAAAGTTGCAAGAGTGCAATCAAATGCTACATAATGGCAACTACAAGAACACATAATTAATTTCATCCAGGCTATCAGATACTCATAATATATCGACTGGCATAAATCACTACTATAGTACACAGTCACCTTACAAGTTTTGAAAGGTCAACATAGGTAACATTTCCTGTTGGTAATATTTCTTTTGCAAACTGACATTTTTCAAGTTTTTTTTCTAATTAAAAGGTGAATTTTTCCAGAAAATCGCCACATCCGATAATTTCATATATTATCAATTACTTTGGTATACAGGTGAAATATTTTTTTATTATACGGCACAATCATGTATTTTTCAATGTGATATTCGTCTGTTGGTATCAATTACGTAAAACACAATTCGAATAGTTGTTTCATAGCCCTGATGTATTTTCTTTTGTTTTCTTCTGCGTTCATTTTCAAACTTCTTTAGTGTAGCAAGATATAATCTGAAGAACGGATTACGTTGTACCAAGGTTTACAGCTTAGCTGTGATACCTGCTCCTTTCGTCCGGACACATCCACAACCTCGTTAGTCGCCTAGTACGACCTGCATGGATAGATAATAATCTAGCTACTCTAGTTCCCCGTAGAGGCTTCCATAAATTATGCCAATACTTTAGTGGTAATTTTAACCCCAGCTCTCCTTATCAACAATTGTCAATAATCCAGGGACCCATCTTCATGTTTAATTATAGCGAAAATAATTTTCCCTCCACCCTTAAATTATGCGGAAAAAACACAAAAACAAGAATTTTTCCAGACATCTTGCTGTATGATTTCAAATTCAAATAATTTAATTTATGTATTAAAACGTATTGTTGACGTCAACTTTTGTCAACCCTTCCCCTTGGTCAACAACTATCAATTTTTTTATTACACCCCCCCCCCCCCCGTAATTGTTAACATAATTTATAGACAGCCCCTTACATGAGTAAAGTTTTCGGTTATGTGGACATAACCATGGTCTCTAATGTGTTTGTTTCTTCAAATCGCAAAACCTTGCTCCTTATGAAGATCTTATGATTAATCAAGATATTCATTGCATGCTGAATTTCTGATTATTTTCAATTACGTTTTCTGAAACAAGATTTCAGAAACCACCTCAATGTCACATTAAAATATACTTAAATTACTAGTGTTATTCACTTGAACACTTAATTCTTCTAAAATATTAATTATGGAGGTCGTGGCCATTGGAGTACCAGAACCGCGACCTCCACTATTTGTTGATGGCTGTAAATCTCTAAAATGCGAACGTCCGTGGATGAAACGAGTGTACCTCATCGTAAGTATTACATCTTACTTAACCAACTGTCTGAAACGGGAATTTGTGAATATTACTAATATGACTGTGATGGCCAAGGTACCGAGTTCGATTCCTGCCACGGGCAATTGTGCATCCCGACCATTCAGAAAGCAATGACAAACTACTAAAGGAATTTATATTGCCTAGAAAATCACCACTGCCAAAAAATGCTGGGTTGATAGCTTCGTCCTGAATATCATATGATATACATATTAATTGTATGTATATTACACTGATATATAATATATATCAAGTGACATATTCTTTTCAGAACTTTGCCTTCATCGTGAATACTCTTAACGCCTCTCTGCTCAGGGCAAGCAGGTCTGCATTGGCCAGAGACATGTGCATACATTCTTCGATATTGCTAGCACATCGTTTTCTTGGTTTTCCTCTTCTTCTCTCTCCCGGAACTCTGCCATCTAGAATCAGCTTTCGATATTATCATGTCGCTTTAAGTGTCAAAAATACTGTAGATTCCTTCTTATGGTGGTATTTAAAAGCTACCTTGCATTTAGTTTCAGTAATTTCCAAATTTTAAGCTTCTTCTTTTTCTCTGTCCATGATATTCGTAGGATCTTTCCGTAGCACTTTATTTAAAATTAATTTATTATTTTGGTTATTGTCTTATCTAAAGTCCAAGTCTCGCATCCATTTCTTGTCATTGGGAAAACACATGATCTTAAAGGTTTTTTTTTATTATTGTTATTACTACTTTGCCATAGCTTTCTCATTTGTGTTAAAATTTTAGTGTTGCAATTACGAGTCTTCTTCTAATCTCGACTAAACAATATCCATAACTGTTTATATTTATCCCAGATATTCAAATTTATTTACACATTCTATTTCTATATTGCCTATGTTGATTATTGGTTTGATCTTTGTTTTTTCTGTTGTCATAATTTTTGTTTTCTGTGCGATAAGATATAGATTTTGGATCTCGATGTATTTCTTTGTTGTTATGATTAGCTTTTTCAGTCCCTCTGAATGTGTAGTAAGGAGAAATATGTCATCTGCATATCTTATTTCTGGAATATTGTACCCTCCGATATTTATGGGATGAAACTCATTTTCTTCTAGTTCTTCTCTTACATTTCTCATTATATTCTCTGCATAGTTGTTAAAAATATAAGGGGATAGAGTGCACCCCTGTCTCACTCCATTTAAAACAGCAAACTATTCAGATGTTTCTCCATTCACTCTTACTGCTGCATTTTGTTCGTGATATCATCATCATCAAGTGCCGTCTCCGCAACGAAGGTTGGCTGCAACGTATCTCCAACATCTCCTGTCACTAGTCTTGGTGGTTCATTCTGCTAGACTGTAACCTGTCCATCGTGTAATGTTACTCTCCAACTTGTATCTCTGCCTACCTCTTGCTCGCTTCCCTTTGACTTTACCCTCAAGTAAGGTCTTCAATAAGGTGTCATGTCTTTTAATGTGTCCAAAGTATTTTATTTACCTGATCTTTATTTCTCTTAGTAGTTCTTTCTTCATATTAAGTGTCTTTAGCACCTCTTTATTTGTTTTCTTCTCTGTCCATGATGTTCTCCCTATTCTTCTATATACCCACATCTCAAAGGCATCAATTTTGTCTTCTAATTGTTTATTTAGTGTCCATGTTTCTGAGCCATACATTAATATGGAATAGATGTAGCATTTTATAATTCTCATTTTTAACTTGTTTGTAATTTGTTTAGATATTAATAATTTCCTCATGTTATTGAAGGTACTTTTGGCAATTCCTATTCTCCTTTTAACTTGTGTTTCACATCTGCCATCATTTGTGACTATGTGTCCAAGATATTGATACTGTTTTACTTGTTGTAGTTTCTCTCCCTGTATGTTTATGTTTATCTCATGTTCTTCTGTGTCTTTGCTGATTATCATGGTTTTTGTTTTTTGAATGTTTATATCCAGTCCATATTCATTACTTAATTTATTGACTTGATCTATTAGTCTTTGTAGTTCATGTTCACTTTCTGCTAAAAGAACAGTGTCATCTGCATATCTAATGTTGTTTATTATTTTCCCATTGATCTTGAGTCCTGGTATTTCTTCTATATTTTTAAAGATATTCTCTGTGTAGATATTAAATAGGCTTGGTGATAAAATGCATCCTTGTCTTACCCCTCTTCTTATTTCTATGTATGGAGAGTAGGTGTTTTCACACCTTATTGATGCAGTTTGTTCCCAATATATATTTCTAATCAGCCTGATGTCTTTTCCATCTATGCCTATTTCTTGAAGACATTTGATTAATTTTTCATGTTGGACTCTGTCGAAGGCCTTGCTATAGTCTATGAAGCAAATATAGATACTTTTTTGGACTTCTATATATTTATCTATTACTAGCCGGATACTCAGTATAGTTTCTCTAGTTCCTTTGTTTTTCCTAAAACCGAATTGTTCTTCACCGACCTCCATGTCTATCTTGTTCTTAATTCTTTCATGTATTATCTTGAGAAATATTTTAGTTAGATGGCTCATTAGACTTATTGTTCTATATTCTGTACAGTCCACAGCCCTGGGCTTCTTAGGTAGTGGTATGAATATTGATGATGTTAGGTCTTTAGGTATATGGCCTGTTTCGTATATGTCATTGCAAATTTCTGTGATAGTATCTACACCAAATTCATTTAGAGTTTTTATTATGTCTGCTGTTATGTTGTCAGAGCCTGCAGCTTTTCCACATTTTATTGAATTTATTTCATGTTCTTCTTCTGATTTCAGTATTGCTGGTCCATCATTGTTGTGTATTGTTGGTTTTTTGTTCCGTTGGTCGTCAAACAGTTCTGTTACATAATCTGCCCATCTTGTGAGTCCTTCTGTTTTATCAAATATTATTTTACCATTTTTATCTTGAATGCATTTATAGGATTTTTCTTATTTGTGATCAGCCTTATCTCCTTATGCATTAATTTTGTCTTCTGTTGTATGAACATCTCTATTTCACTGCATTTTGTTTCTGGCCATTGTTTTTTCGCTGTTCTGCACATGTTACGTTTCTCCTTGTCTATACTTGAGTATTTTGGCGTATTTTTAGCTTTCTTTCTTTCTGTCATTTTCTCTAATATTTCATCTGTCATCCATGTTTGTTTGTTCTTGGTATTTCTTGTCGGTAAATATTTACTTGATGTGGGAATACTTTTCTTTAGGCTTTCCCATTTATTGTCTATTTTCTCTTCTGGATTTTCCCTTCTGTATTGTTCTATGCACTCTATCATTAGATGTTCATATCTATTATTTACATCTACAAGGTATTTTTGTTGTATGTCTTGTTGTTTTAGTGCTGATGCGTCTATCTGTGGTTCTTGAACTCTTCCATGTACTATCTTTTTAAGTTTGACATTTATTTTGCACAGCACTGGATTATGGTCAGAGTTGATATCTGCACCTGGGTATGTTTTGATGTTTTTGACACTATTTCTAAATCTATTGTTAATCATAATGTAATCTATTTGGTTCCTCTTCCTGTCTCCATGGCTTTTCCATGTATATAATCTTCTATTTTCATGTTCAAAGAATGTATTACATATGATCATATTGTTCTACTCACAGAACTGTATAAGTCTTTCTCCTCTGTCATTTCTTGTCCCTAGTCCGAATTGCCCTACAATGTTCTTATGTCTTCCTTTCCCTATTTTTGCATCCATGTCTCCCATGACTATTAAAATGTCTGTTGATTTTACTGGTTTGAGTAGTTGTTGTAGATCTTCGTAGTACTGTTCTATTTCTTCTTCAGTGTAATCTGTAGTTGGTGCATACGTTTGTATAATGGCCAGATCAAATATTCGTAATATAGTGTTTCAATAAGATGTATTAGATATTTTAGGAAGCCCATGTCTCCAATAATGAACCATAGCTGGTGATGTTCAACATACTCAAAAGTCTTGGTGTAGTCTATGAAACACATATGTAAGTCTAAGCTGTATTCTCTACACTTCTCAATTATGTTCCTCATGTTGAATATTTGATCTCTTGTTCCTCGTCATGCTCGAAAATCATCTTGAACTTCATGAATTTCTGTTTCTAATTTGTGTTTTATTCTTTTCATTATGTTCTGCAGTAGTATTTTGCTGACTTCACTAATTACTGTTACTGTTCTATAGTTGGTACATAGTTGAAGGTCTCCTTTCTTTCGCAAGGATATGTATAATTATACTTTTTCATTCTTCTGGCCATATTCCGCTTTTCCATATCTTGCAGAATAAATTACCATGATAATCAATATAATTGAAATGCATGTTACAATAATCAATATAATTGTGTGCATATTACTATGATAATCAAATATGCATGTGTGTATGTTATTATAATAATCAATATAACTGTGTGAACTTATGTTACGTGTCCTTTAATCGCTTCCGTACCTCTGCATCTCCGTTCCGCACTAAATACCTACCTTAGACACCACTGCCTGTAAGATAAGAATTCATCAGTGTCTGTAACACTTTCTAACTAAATTACCACAATTTAGAAAGAACGTCAAAGAGATAATCCTTGACCAATAGGTAGCTCTAAGAATTTATATGAAACATATTGTTTTGTTCACTAACTTTTTTATTTTGCCTCTGTACATAACTGAAGCACTTATATCCTGAGTTGTAGCTAATATTGGCAGTTACCACGATATCATACTCTTGAGATTAGTCTCAAAAATAATTATCATCGTAATAAAGGCTCGTGTCTGAGATTGGATTTAGAAACGCCAAAAGTACAGAAATTGATGATTTTTTAAGGGAACTGTGGAGAACGAGCAGCAGCTTTGTCAATCTACTTGAGGAGGATGTGAACATATTAACATAAATTATGAAAAATGCACTACTAGATACAGCAACAACAATTCTAGATGAAACAAATATCGGAAAAAACAATATTTTGGAAACTCACGCCATAATGAAGATATGTGATTGATGCCCGGACAGAACTGAACAAAGTAAAGAAATAAAAACCATGTCGAAGAGCGCCAGTATACCTAAATTAACTAAAGATATAAAAAAGAATATGAAACAAGCCACAGATAACTGAATTTCTTAACAATGTGAGTTCATCAATAAGGATATGAGGCAAGGTAACAAAAAACAGCGTGTGCCATTTTGAAAAAGTGAACACAACAACATCACTCAAGAACAACTATCATTGAAGATAGCAACAGCGTGTTGCTCAAAGAAATAGAAGATATAATGAAAAGGTGTACATTTATGTCTGCACCTTTCAACCAAGGACGTTAACATAATTTTATTATATTCGAGGTGTATATTCATAATTACATGTGCAATCTATATAAATTGCAAAGATTTATGTAAATGGGAAATTGCCCCAGACTCTGCAGTATTCAGATGAAGTTTCCTTAATAACAACAGAGAATTGGGACATGCAGAAATATTGAGGGAGGAAATGTATACGGCCCTAGGATCATTGAAATAAAATAAATAACGATATGTGGATAATATTCCAACGGAACTGCTAAAACATGCAGAAGAGGAGTCGATCATTGTTCTGCCAGCCCTTTGTCAGAAAATATGAAATACAGAAATATGGACCAGAAAATGGACACAATCGTTAGTGATACCAGTTCATACTAAAGTCAGCCTGAAAATGTGCAAGATTTACAGAACAATCAATGTAATGACCCATTCTAGCAATGTGATGATAAAGATGACTATTAGTATAATGCAAGCTAAATCATAGAAATTGTTAGCAGAATAACATACTGGTTTCCATAAAAACAGAAGTACTACAGTACAAGTTTTTAAACTATTAATATTGATAGAAAATAATGTACGTGCTCTGTATAATAATTTCATTGATTTCAAAAACGCGTGTGATCATGTGTGACAATAAGGTATATGGAAGATACTGAGACAATATAACTTTGACACACATATCGCAAAAGTTATTGACTCTCTTTAAGAAGATGCAAGCAGTGTTATTTCCACACATGACATTGGTTATTTTTTTTTCCGGACAGATATAGACGTTCGTCAAGGTTACATACTGTCTCAGTATTGTTTAACATTTACCTTGAATATATAATGTGGGAGGCATTACAAGATCTCCAGACATTAATAACTTGGTGGTATACCACTTTCTAACTCGCATTATACAGATGATAATCTTGGCTGATTCCACATCTGTACTCCAGGAACAGATATGCAGTTTATTCGTTGTGCAGGTCATTTGGTGCGTATGTACGACCATCGTCTGCCAAATATACTTCTCTATGGTGAGCTGGAGAACGGTACACGATTTCAAGGAGACCAAAAGAAGCGCTACAAAGACTCGCTAAAGAACTCACTAAAAGTCTTTGAAATAGACCACGATACATGGAAAGAACTTGCACAAAACATGGCGACATGTTACATTTTACATGGCGTTCTAAAATCAATAAGAGCGCATCATCTTGTGAAAAGAGGAGAAATACAGCAGCTCAACAGCGGAGAGCAGCTAGAAAGTCATGGATAGACCAATATCCGTCTACAGTCGCCATTCCATGTCCGAACTGTCCACAAACATTTACAGCTAGAGTAAGGCTCATTAGCCATCTACGAACTCATAATCAAGGACATAACTCTAAATGAATTTTCAAAAGTGTATTTAACAAATGGTCATCATCACTTGTGATGGACAAACGAACTGCAGGAACGCTCGTCAACGTTGGAAGACTTTAGTCGAAAATATAACATAGAAATTAGTATTGCTAAAAGCAAGATACATCAAGGATATCACATCAAGAGACACCACATCAAATGGTTTGCACACATACACCAACATACACCAACAACCTATGCTCCACAGACCAAGAGGCCGACCACGAAAACGATGAACCAGCGAAATAAAAGAGGCGACAAATTCCACAATGTACTCAGCACACAAGAGGACAGTCTCCAAAAAACACTTCTACCCCTGACGCCTAAAGGCAACAAAGGGTTTCAGCGAATAGATAGATAGAAAAGCAAGATATTGGTTACCAATGATACTAAGCAAGATACCACAATTCTCCGGTTAAACTGTAAAAAACGTGAAGAAGTTACCACCTTCAAATCTCTCGGGTCCCAAATATGTGATATCATGGTAACTCGGAAAATAAGATAATGTTAAGACTCGAGATGATAATGACTGTCATGGCAAGGTTGAGTACGACTTGGAAAAGTCAGATCAATATTGCAGTAAATATCAATCTCTTCAGAATGCTAGTGCAAAGTATACTTTTATACGGATGTGAAAGCTCGACACTCCATGTAGAAACAGAAATAAGGATTCAAGTTTTTTATAATAAGTGTCACAGACATTTGTTAAGAATTATTTATATAGACCACACAACAAATATATTAATTGGGTAGCAAATAAATAAACCTGCAGTTTATTAAGGACTACATTTTGAAGTGGTGAAACGGCCTAAACATGTTTGGTTTGGACATGTAACGAGACACAAATCTCGTTCTGCAATTATTTTGCAAGGACCAACCGAGGGGGAATTAAAGGAGAAGACGAGGTAAAGGAAATCCGGGTTTAGTAAAATTAAGGAATGGTCTGTTAATTATTTTTCTACACTTCCCTGAATGGCTGAGGATATATATGTTTAGAGGGAGTTTTATGCTGATGTCTTCAGTGTGGCAACCCTACCGCCCTGACGGGTTATGAGTCTTATATATCCCGAGTTTGTGGTCGAGTGTTCACAATCACAATAATGGTGACAAATGTAGATGAAACACTATGTGGCACCAACTTGTCCAGACGTCTGTATAACGAGGTGGTTTCAGAAAGTAAAGAAAAATATCATGGCATTAAATGTCTTCTATAAGGAAAGAAGGGGGTGGTGTTAACCACCTTACTCAAAAGCCATTCGTGGAAATATGTGTGGCCTTTGGAGAGAGGAGAGGGGACAATGTTTACCTGCGTGTTTCTTTGCGTCCTAGTACTAAATGTTATTTCACTAATTCCATATAAAGAGGGAGGACGTTCAACCCGCTGCTCAACCCTTAACAACTACGATACGAACTTCAAAATACAAATGTGAAATATATTTATGGAGTACACGTAAAGTATTCTATTCCATACTATTGAGATGTATTATTGATTTCAAATAAGTACTTATTCTTCTTCTTGAAGAAGAAGAAATAAGTACAAATATTATATTGACAAATCCAAATACGTATCTAGTATTTGATAAGTATCACTCTCGCCGCTTTTACTGTCCAAGAAGATATGTTATATATTTCTTTTGACAATGTCAATTTAAGTCATTGGTGATTAAAATGTATTTTCAGAAGAAACGTTCTTCCTTTTATACAGTACTTGATGACTACACCGTCAGACAAGTCGTGTATTTAACTCTACTGGCGTCTGGAATTATCTGGTTACATATGTCTTTACATTTTACGCGGTTGGACCAATATATCTCAGCTGTTCAAACCGTAGAATCAAACATATCCGTTCTAGAAGCACGGAATCGCGCAACACAAGTAAACTGGTGTTCCGTACTTGACCAACCACATCCCCCCCCCCTAAAAGGAAGTTATCTCGTCAAGACATTCAACCTCAGTACTTAAGTCACTGAGAACGAACCAATCGAGACAAGGAATATTACAACATCAACGAGCATCCCGTACAAGCATTTAAATATCGTCAGGAACACAAACATATCACATTCATATTCATACTACAAGGACCTAAAAGCCTTCTTGTTAACATAAATAATATCGATACAGAACAATGTTGCTTCAAATAATATCTTAAAAAGTAAATTATAAGATATTAGTTGAAACAACATTGTTCTGTAGCTATGTTATTTATGTTTACAAAATTGATATATGCCTATGTTATTTATGTTTACAAAATTGATATATGCCTATGTTATTTATGTTTACAAAATTGATCTATGCCTATGTTACTTATGTTTACAAAATTGATGTATGCCTATGTTATTTATGTTTACAAGAAGGCATTTAGGTCTTTGTAGTGTGAATATTCTTCTATGTTTGTGTTCCTGAGGATACTTAAATACATGTACGGTATGTTCGTTGATGTTGTAATAGTCCTTGTCTCGATTGGTCTGTTCATACCGTAGACCAGGGTACGGCAGCCTTTTGCTAACTGTGTGCTAATTTAAGGTTTCAAATTATTCAGAGTGCCAACATCACATATCATTTTATACACGTCGAGGCCAATATTCTTATTTTACCATATATTTTATTTTTATATTTTAATTAATTAATATATAGTGATATTCAATAATATGTAAATATGTATAATATGTAACACGTCTGTGGCTGGTATCCTGCTACGCCCAAGTGCCAAAATGAGCGAGGAAACCCCGCTAATCGATTTATAATAAACTTTATACAGGAAACGTGAAGAATCTGCGTACCATTTAAAATTACTTGGCGTGCCAAGTGTGGCACGCGTGCCATAGGTTGCCGACCCCTGTTGTAGACAGTTCTGCCGGATCTTCACTTTTTATTCTTTTATCGCCCTTCGCTTTCCTCCTCTGACACTCATCATAATAAATGTTTGTCTTTATGTAATATTCGTTGTTTGCCCACTGTCTTCTGTCCTGATGAAGATTATTAGTCAAAAGTCTCCTTTGTTTGTTGTCATATCTTGTGCATAATAATGGCAATACATTATACTTGTCTCCGTGTATTCTCCGTTTGTACTCGCATTGCCCCTAGACCTCCAACGTGATCCCATTGTTCCCGGACACTATAGATAGATTTATCTCTTTAAATCCACATCATTTGTGTATGCTTCCGGACAGTGTCACAAAATATATTCCTTATTTGTATGAGTTCGGTTACGTTTTATATTGAGTGTTCGTTACTTTACTGTCATTTTTTTCAAGATCATAAATATTTTTATTTATGTGAACTATGGACACAGTTACAATTTACGACATTGTTTTATATTACATTATGAAGTAGCAATTCACGAAGTGTACTTGCCATGTTTTATTAAAAGTTCTAGTTACTCAGAACCTTCGTTAAGTGACATTTTTGTACTCCTAATATTCAATATTATGTACGATTTTACTTTTTATTAATCTAATCTGTAAGAGAAAATCAATAAAAAATGGACAAGTAAGCTAGAATAAACGTCAGGAAGTATGGAAGTAAGACTAGAGCAATTGTTAAGAGGTATCAAAGTAATTCTAAAGAAATTAATTAAAAAGTGTCAAAGTAAGTTAGAAAACACGCTAAGATGTGTCAGAGTAGGGTTTACAGATAACTGGAACTGTGTGACCACATTTGTCAGATAATGGAAAAATGGCCAAATTTTATAATCATATATAAACCTGTGTGTTGTCAGGGCCAGAAAGGGGAGCAAAGAATAACAGTACTGTTTACCTTCCATGCGTGTCGTACGAGGCGACTAAGGATGTTATGGGATGGAGTTGGCTATCCCATCCCATATAGGGTCAGTGACCCAAAGTCATGCAGAAGTCGAATGCGTCAGGCCGAAAGGCGTAGATATCGCAGCAATATTGTAAACTATGACACAACATATTCCGTTCTCCGGACTACATCCTGCTGATCTGCAGGAGTTTGAGAACGAATGCAGAGAAGAAAATCATATATAAACTAGAAACAACAAAATAAACCAAGTCTATTTTATGATGAATTAAATTGAATACACTTTTACATTGAATTTTATGGCACAAAGTAAACTTTAAATTCTTGCCATTCCATGAGAATATTTAACATTACAATTGCGTTCACAGGTCAGTGAGCTGTAGGAGTCTTCTCACATGATAAGTACTTCGTTATAGAAACAGAACATTCTGTATATATGTACAGAAGAGACAAAATTACAAAAAGTATATCTTTTTTTAAAAAACTCCACCAAAACATACTTTAACCATAAATATGCACACATAAATAAATAAACAATTAGAAAAAAATTGATGCATTTGAGTTGTGGGTATATAGAAGAATAGGGAGAACATTATGGAAAGAGAAGAAAACAAATAACGAGGTGCTAAAGATACTTAATATGAAGAAAGAACTACTAAGAGAAATAAAGATCAGGCAAATAAAATACTTTGGACACATTAAAAGACATGACACCTTATTGAAGACCTTACTTGGGGGTAAATTGTCAAAGGGAAGCGAGCAAAAGGTAGGCAGAGATACAAGTGGGATAGTAACATCACACGATGGACAGATTACACTCTAGCAGAGTGCACCACCAAGACAAGAGACAGGAGATGTTGAGGATACGTTGCAGCCAACCTTCGTTGCGGAGACGGCACTTAATGATGATGATGCTGCACACGTATTTGTGAAGGAAGCAACATTGTCAAGATTGGTTAAAAACATAAAAATGGCCAAAAAGTAAATATAATATCTAGTGACAGTTAAATATAGCTAAATATTAAACATTTAGCTATACAATAGTCAATATAATAACTGATCAGAAAAAAAATCCTTATGAAGTGTCACAGCAAGGATTGAGAAAATAGTTCAGAAGTGTCAAAGTAAATCTAGTGAAAATAGTTAAGAATTGTCACTGAAAAACTAGAGAAAAATAGCTCAGGAGTGTCAAAGTAAGGTTAGAGAAAATAGTTAAGAATTGTCACCGAAAAACTAGAGAAAATAGCTCAGGAGTGTCAAAGTAAGAGAAAATTAGAGAAAATAGTTAAGAAGTGTCAAAATTTAAACCTAAAAATAATAGTTAAGAAGTATTCACGTAAGTCTAGAATCAACGTAAGTCTAGAATCAACGTAAGTCTAGAATCAACGTAAGTCTAGAATCAACGTAAATCTAGAAAAAATACACAAGAAAAGAGCAATGTGCATGCGAAAGCAAATAAATAAAAACTGCCAAAGTAGAGCTGTAGAAAATAGTAAGAGGTATCAATGTTACGTACTAAGAAAAAAGGTCCAGAATTTTCTATAAAGTTGTGATGTTGAAAATATATTTCAAATTGGGTTACTGTAACCATTAAATTTAGATCGATTATACTAACCGAGGGACGTAGACACATTTACCGTAAGGGAAAAAAGAGGAAGGATGGGGTTACCTATATACATTATTTCCTGGCTTTTATGACATTTTGATCAACTTTTTTTAGAATAACCAATAAGGGCAGATGATATCTATTTTTTTTTGACGGGGGGGGGGGGGGGTTCAAAGTACTCAGTGCCGTGTTTAACAATCCTAAGAGAGTGGATGAACCCCAATCACTCCCTTTTATTTACGGACTTGTAAAAGCCAGATACAAAATATTTGAAGCTTACATTATAGACTACTACTGTTCACAATGTGTGTCCAGTGGTGAAAAGCAACCCTGCTGCGCACTTACTACCACAGAAACAGTGTTGTGTTAAACTATTAATACGAACTACAGCAGGTGTATAGCAGACTGAAAAAAAAAACGCACTTATTTTATCATCCTCTGTTTACGAAATATTTGCCAGACATACGCTGCATCCTCGCAGATGGAGATCGTCTGTGGCGATTTAGGTGAGGCAGAGAGTACATCACAATTAATCTTCTCTTATGCTAAGCTGACGATATTTACTTTTGCATTAACTAAGCTATCATTATTATTTACAAATGATCATAGGCGATTAAGGACTAGTACCACCTGTTAGGGAACCAAGTAAACGTTATTTTTTAATAACGTGCTTGATGTTTTCTTTCAAAACTTGTATTTGTTCACAATATAGATCTCTGTGGAGTAGTGGTTAAGGTCTTCGACTTTCGTTGAAGAGTACACGGCTGCAAATCAGACTCGTACCGTCTGATTATGTCTGATGTTATCGCTTCAAGCTCGGGTGTTACGTGTCATGAGTGGTACTCTACTCTCATCAGGCGAATGCCGTTTCGTTACTGGGACTGAGTACATATGGGAAACCCGAGTACATTGAAGAAAAGTATCTACGTCTTGTCAACCTTTAAACTTGTGGCCACTTTGTTCATATTAGGAATTTTAGCATCTAGGGCAAGCTCTAGATCCCACAACCGCCATCATCCTTTAACATTACCTCAAGTCTGTTTCATTGTGTTGTACCTAAAAAAGCTTTTGATGACCACAACTGGACATGGCATCGTCCCTGACTAGTTTAGACGCTGCTTCTTCATATTAAAATGTGATTAAATCCTAGTCTCACACAGATTAAAGTGTGTTTACTTTACTCCAAGGTAGGCAAAACAGATATTGTCTGTAGTAACTATTTCCTAGTTGTTCTAAACAAGTTAAACATGTATATATCTAAGCAAGGACATCTAAAATTGTTACATTGATTACTAAATATATTATGATGATTGGGAGACTGGGGTAAACATTGTACCACAAGGTCAATATATATGCAAACAAACAACTAGATATATATATTATTAGATCTGTGAATTTCTCACTAACTTTCCTCGTCCGATTGTAATGGCCTTCCGATTGATCATCAAACACCGCCCCTGTGTTGCCGGGGACCGAAAGGGAAGCAAAAAATAGCAACACGGTTTATCTTCCACGCATGGTGTAGGGGCGACTAAGGAGGTTATGGGATGGAGTTTGCTGTCCCATCAAATATAGGGTCAGTAACCCAAAGCCATACTGAAGTCGGATGTATCAGGCCGAATTGCGCAGATATCGCAGCAATGCTGTAAACCATGACACAACGCATTCCGCTCTCCGGACTACATCCTGCTAATCTGCAGGAGTTTGAGAACGAACGCAGAAGACGAAGAATTATCAAGCACTGTCTGTGTTATGACTTGTCGCCACTGCGTGTATCACCCAAAGAAGTAGGTAGACTGCGCCTCAGTTGGATGAGGAGCTTCGCATCTGTAAACAAATCTCATGTAAGAAAGACACCATTCCCCTCTGGGAATTTGGAACGATCCCAATTCTCTCTGTATGTGGGACAACGGCGACTAGTTAGACTAATTTTGCAACGTCCAGAACCAGGACTTGCTTCTTTTCTACACCAAGACTTGCTACCTTTCTACGTTTCCCACAGCGCCAGTCGGAGTCTCAACACAGCTTCGGTCAGAAAATAGAACAATATTTGCTCCTCGACATCTGTTCGACGTGGTTCATTTTTGCAATGAAGACCTGTATTCAACGCGTTCTTCCATAGTCAGGAGTACATGATATAGCTCAAGTATCTAATGCCTGAGTCATGGCTCCTACTATGAGGTGTAAATCGTGGTTAGACGTGAGGCCTTCTGTGTGTTCTCGAGTATGAAAAAACAATTCTTCCGATTGGCCGTGCAGGACTATTGTAATTCCATTGTCATACTATCGTTTCCCATAGAGAAAGCTGACCTCTAGCGCGTGATACCTTCTCCAGATGAATCCAATATTTATATATATATATCCAATATACAGTAATATATATATATATAGCCAATGTGAAGTAAGATCAAACAGGAGTGTAAATAAGCTCCAAATCCAATCAGGAGTTCACCAGGGGTGTATTCTATCTCATCTACTTTGTATAACATATATCGACCATATTTGTAAAATAATATAACACATATATAACACACACACATATGCATATATATATATATATATATATATATATATATATATATATATATATATATATATATATATATATATATATATATATATATATATATGGGAAATCGTTTTTTAAAAATAATTTCACATAAAGCATATATGGTCTGTCCATACATTGCATCGACAATTAGGTAGAAGGGGACTGATAGTAGTTGACAACGGGCAAGGACGTTTAGCGAATGATGACGCATGCAATATCTTTTGTACATCAATCACGGCTGAATACGTATGTATCGGATCATCCTCCCAAATGAAACAGCGACACAAAATCCTGCTGGAAATATAGTAGAACCATTGCCCTGCTACAAGAGAAATCTAGTGGGACTTTGAGACTGAATAATGAAGAATAATACACCAATACACGTGTTTGAATTTGATACAGTTTGCTAAAATGTGAAACACATTTTGTGATTATTTTTATGTAATTTACTGCTAAGGAAATTGTAGGTTGGGGAGGGGGAGGTTATATTTTGACACAATTAGGTATTAGTTTGTTGATTATCCTCCTTGCACCCAGGACATGTCTATATGTGTTCAGATCTCAGTTCCAGTAAATTTCTTAGAGTATAACGGCTAATGGTTCCGGTTCTATGTTTATTCATTGCTCTATGTGATCTATATCAACTATCACATCAGCTGAGATTCCATGCTAGACGTTACCTATGCAGATCTTGGCCAGTGCACGAAACTCTTAGCACTGTCAAGAATCAATTATGTCCCCTTAACTTAACATTACATAATTAAGCAGGGGCCTCTGAATTCTCGACAGCTGTTGATAAGGAGAAGTGGTGGAGGAGGTAAATAACTTACTGAAGATTGTTAAATAATTTATGGATAGTTCCATTACATGATATCTATCTTACATTGCCTTTATTAAATTTATAGACAGCCCCATACATGATATGTATCTTACATTTCCTTTACTTAATTTATAGACAGCCCCATACAGGATATATATCTTACATTTCCTTTACTTAATTTATAGACAGCCCCATACAGGATTTATATCTTACATTTCCTTTACTTAATTTATAGACAGCCCCATACAGGATTTATATCTTACATTTCCTTTACTTAATTTATAGACAGCCCCATACAGGATATATATCTTACATTGCCTTTACTTAATTTATAGACAGCCCCATACAGGATATATATCTTACATTGCCTTTACTTAATTTATAGACAGCCAATACAGGATATATATCTTACATTGCCTTTACTTAAAACTGTTATTTAAACACTTGTTATATTATGTATATTATATACGACAGCAATATTAAACACCTGGAGATGATGAGTTTAAAAATCTTTGTAATTACAGATGTCAAGTTTATATTAATGAGACTCTACCATATTTATTGTGAGAATAAATCCTGTAGATAATTGCTTGCTTATTTGATTCCATTCGTTTTTTAAGAAAAGAAGCAATTGCACATTTTCTTACAATCAGTTAGTGCATTAATTTCTTTAAACTTTAGCTGTTTTAAGAAAACAAGCCATTGCATATTTTCTTTCAATCAGTTAATGTGTTATTTCTTTACACATTAGCTTTTTTTAAAAGGGTTGAAATAGTTTAGAGGTTTGACTCCAATGTACTTAGCTATGTACACAAAATGCTACACAGACTTTTCAATGTAATATGGAAGAACCAAGAAACACCAGAAGACTAGAGAAGCACAACAAGTATTTCCATATGGAAGAAAAACGACAGTAAGAGGGATTGCATAAAATACAGAGGGATATCTTTACTAAGCCACACAGGGACAATTTTTAACAAAATATTAGAAAAACGATTAGGAACAAACATTGAACCATAACTGAAAAACGACCAATTCGGCTTCCGTAAGAACAAACTGTGTACGGATGCTATCTTTACACTTAGATAACTAACAGAAAGAGCCACAGAAAACAATAAAGAATTATACATTGCATTCATCGACCAAGAAAAGACCGTCGACAGTGTGGACAGACTATGGAACTATGGAAAACACTATCAATATATGGAGTTCCAGAACATTTAATCAATATATGCAAGATCATTTATACTAATAGCCAATGTGAAGTAAGATCAAACAGGAGTGTAAATAAGTTCTAAATCCAATCAGGAGTTCACTAGGGGTGTGTTCTATCCCCTCTACTTTTTATAACATATATCGTCCATATTTGTAAACTAACAAGTGCCGACGAAGAAGATAACATAAAATACAAATTGAATGAACTACTCTTTGCAGACGATCAAGTACTAATAGCGACATCAGAAGAACAATTTCAAGAACATATAAACAGACTCCACACAACATGTCAAAACTTCAACATGAAAATTAATATTTATAAGACCTAAATAATGTCAATAGCAACGAAAGCAAGAAATAGCACTATCACCATCGATAAAAAAACACCGTAAAAAGATAAAGGAGTTTACTTACTTAAGAAGCGTTATATCGAACGAAGGAAACATAGTAAAGAGACACAAAATAGATGCAACAAGACATACCAGATCCTAGGACAGATGACACATGTATTTAAGAACACAAATGAACACATAAACAATAAAGTTGCATTATACAAGACTATTATTATCCTATCACCGTGCTAAAAGTGCCAAAACTGGACATAACAAAAGAAAAATAGTGACAGCAGAAATGACATGTCCACGAAGAATTCTCCGGAAATGATATCAGACAGATAACCACAATAATAGCAATACTGGAGCACATTTAAAGACAATAGAAGAAGTGGTTTTCACACGCTTCAAGACTACCATCAGACAACATGCAACACATCGTCATGATACATATACATAATGGCTATAAAGCATATATATGTGTGTGTGTGTGTGTGTGTGTGTGTGTGTGTGTGTGTGTGTGTGTGTGTGTGTGTGTGTGTGTGTGTGTGCGTGCGTGCGTGCGTGCGTGCGTGCGTGCGTGCGTGCGTGCGTGCGTGCGTGCGTGCGTGCGTGCGTGCGTGCGTGCGTGCGTGCGTGCGTGCGTGCGTGCGTGCGTGCGTGCGTGCGTGCGTGCGTGCGTGCGTGCGTGCGTGCGTGCGTGCGTGCGTGCGTGCGTGCGTGCGTGCGTGCGTGCGTGCGTGCGTGCGTGCGTGCGTGCGTGCGTGCGTCGTAGATGCGCCGAGCATGCAGATTATAACACACGTAGTAGCGTAGAGCATGCAGATTATATCACACGTAGTAGCGCCGAGCATGCAGATTATAACACACGTAGTAGCGCAGAGCATGCAGATTATAACACACGTAGTAGCGCAGAGCATGCAGATTATATCAGAAGTTCTCAACCGCTATTTACCGTGGCCCCCCCCCACACTTATGGGATAGTGTTATTCCCATGGATATGCCTACTTCAGGTATAATCATCGATAACATAAACAATAAGACAAAACAGATCTTCGACTTTCATTATTGCTCAACAAGACTTTTTAATGATTGTTGATATATATCTTACAAAATTCATTCATTTTCCTTTTGCGCTGAAGTTAACGCAGAGGTCAGATCTCTCAAATTCTGTCTATTCACAGCTATTCTGTGCAGTTCTTGAATAGTATGGATATTGATTGTTTTACTTGCTTTAACTCTTTCCGAACCAATCACCACTATACTGGCTTTATGGCATGGTCTACAGGACCTTTCGCCACTTTACTGGCTTTGATTTGATATTTGATTACTTCACAAGGCTAACTGTAACCTTGTGAAGCAATCAAATATCATCAATGTACTTATATATTCATATTCTGTATCCATTCCCCTTTCCAATGATATATTACACATACACTATTTATCAATATTAGTATGTCAAGTAATACAATAAAAACACATATATAAAATTAATTTGGTCCAAACCTAAAAATAATCAAGTCCTGAAAGATTTAAGTATTATTCTTCTGAGTTTTTCTTTTGGTCTACCGCTGGCTCTTTTGCCTGTAGGTATACATTCAAGAGATTGGTGGTGTATGTAAGTAGATCACTGTACGACAATCCCGCAATGATGACGAAGAGAAATCACATGTGCTATCTTAAATATTCGATGTTGTAGCACAGTTTGTCACAAAATAATTCGATTGAATGAAAACGAATTGGAATGAACTGAATTCTGTTACACAAATCGGTCTGGACTTTACGATTTTAGCTGATTAATCCAACGATCGACGGAATGACCCAGACTTGATTAGAGAAACACCCTCCATCAACGGACGTCACTACCGGAAGAAGGAAAGGCTACATTTATTCTAATTATTTAGAAAATTATGTTCATAATAATTACTCATTTGTGCGCCCCCCCCCACCCCAGACAGGATATGTGCTCCCAAATAGCTCAACTGACGCACATAAGAGTACACACACTTTTATAAAGCTACAATTTTACTCTGTATTTCGTGTGGGTCTGGGATAGCTCAGCTGACATGAGCTGGGTCTATTATGTCGTTGTTCGATCCAAGTGATAATGTCTTGTTTTATTTCTTTTATTAATATGTAGAAACTGAAACATATCAAAGTCATCGCTACATTAAAAGACAAATAGTCGCATCCAATTTATTTTTCATTTTTGTATTATTCTCGTCCGGGCTGCGCTGAGCATTGCTTCCCGTGTGCGTATATATATATGTTTCCCTGGCGATAATTTAATTCAATGTAGATCATTATTAATCCGCACATGAAGCATTAAATCAGTTGAGGTGCTTTATATTCAATTATCTTACTGAGGTAACGGGAGTGGGTCATGTTGCTTACTTCTGGTAATTTCAGGACAATGAGCAACGTGATTAGGAAGAATTGAGATATTATAATACATTTTAGAAGGCAACAAGCGGGACTTCAACTTGGTTCGTTCAGCTCGCATCTATTTGCCTTGCAATTTCATTCAATACGTTTTCCGTATTCAAGAATGGCCTGACGTGTAATACTAAAGCTCCATTTGACTCCATTTGCGAGGCGAATACGTTCAAGAAGAACGAACTTAATTCCAATCCCGTCTGATGCCTACTTGTAATTTGAGAATGTACTCTGTCTCAGCTTCTGGAAATCTTCCACCATCTAAATAAAACAATAGTCTGTGATAACTGAGCATATCACAGTCTTTTAAATAAATGTCCAGGCTTAGCCATAATTGTATTATTGTCTATCCCCAGGTGGTTGATGTGCAGAATATGCACACTTGCCGTTGCATGGTGGTGAATGGGAGTTTTAGTTGTTTATCCAAGGCCAGATGTGTTTACTTGAATGTATCGAATCCATATTTATTAAGGGTTATCTTGATATTATCTATCCATATTTGCCTAGGTCTTCCTCTTGCTTTGTAGCCTAATCTTCCATTGGTATATATATGTTCTTATTGGTAGTTGGTTATGGTTCATTCTCATAAGGTGTCAACATCGTTTTATGTGTTGTTTCTCGATGCATTCTTTGCGTTGTTTTACACTGATTGTTCTCCTGATTCAATCACTACTCCGGCTTTTTCTGACATTTCATCTCACATGTTGTAAGTTTCTTCTGCCGGGCTACTGTCAGTGCTCATATCTGGTATTGAGGGAAAAGTGTTGGCATGGAAAAAACTGCTTATCATCTGTTTCTTCACTTCCATCTTGATCTTTGTGTTTGCTTACAGACCATCTCAAAGGAGCAAAAGGTCATCTAATACAATGTCTATTTGTGGAATACTTGGTACTAGGTAAAACCCATCACAACTTAATATACATAGCTTCCTCATCAGGTGGCATGCCCGCTGGCGTGGGCGGTCATGGCTCTCCACAGCTCTCTGTCGACAGTATTATGTATCAACATCGGTGTTATTTCCCTGCTGTGCCAAGCTATCAAACTATCTAATATTTTCTCACGTTGTCGCCCTCTGTCTCTGTTGCCTTCAATGTTACCTGTTGTGACAGTGTTCTCCAAACCTGCCTGTCTCATGAAGTGGTCAAAAAAATAAGATTGTCTTTTTCTTATTTTATTGATCAAGGTCTGTTTCGCATTCGACTCTTTCAACACCTCTACATTAGTTTTTCTTGCAGTCCATGGTATTCTCAGCATTCTTCTATAGAACCACATCTCTATTGCCTCTAATTTCCCACTTAGATTATACATACAATATACACACATTATACATATAATATAAATCTGCTAATTTCTTCTGTTAAACTACCATATTTCAAACTTTGTTGATCTGATATAATACAAGATTAATGTGTAAATGTAATGCAGCACAACTCAGTTTATGAGGAATATCACTAATGTTTACCAAAATATGTATGTCTCTCTCAGACATACATATGTCTGAAAACCAGACTAATATCATGATGAATGGACATAAGCTTGAAGAGGTGAATACCTTCAAATACCTCGGATCCAGTATATGCAGCGATGGTAAATGCAAAGCAGAACTAAAAATAAGGCTGGAGATGGCTTTAGCGTCCTTGTCAAGGCTAACTGTGATTTGGAAAAGCAACATCAGTGTTGGAGTGAAAATCAAACTCTATAGGCCGCTGGTGCTTTCCGTTGTGTTGTATGGTTGTGAGAGTTGGACACTCACTGTGGACATGGAGAGAAGATTACAGGCTTTCGAGTATAAATGCTACAGAAGAATTATACGAATTTCCTATAGGGAACATAAGACCAATGTGTACGTATGAAATAAAGTAGAGATGTGTGCAGGTGTCCAGGAGCCATTGCTTTCAATAGTGAAACGACGAAAACTAGCATGGTTCGGACATGTATGCAGGCACGATTCCTTGTCAAAAACAATACTGCAGGGACCTGTCGAGGGTGGAAGAAGCAGAGGAGGACAAATAAAGACATGGACAGACAACATCAAGGAATGGACAGGGCTAGATATTTCCACACTCATCCGCATCGCTGAGGATAGAATTCGCTGGAGGACTCTGTGTGCTGAAGCATCCAATGTGGTACCCCTACGACCCTGAAGGGTTATGGGTTTTATTGATTGATTTCTCTCTCATAACAATATCACTGGTAACCCGCTTGTATCCTAATACTGATACATAGTAAACACCCGCACATACATAAAATAACCAAATAACCTTATTTTTGGTCATACTGACGTTCGTGAAAATATCATTATTCCTTAATATTATCAAGCCAAGATTCTTCTTGTCCAACCTCTTCTCCCTTTTTTTTACTAGATTAAACAACAACTCTTCTATCACAAAAAGATACAAAAAGGAAACGTAGGCCCTATCCAAATTCTAAATCATGTAAGGCTACACCATTTCACCATTGTGAACAGACGTTTCCGTGGACCTGCAAGTTGTTTTGTCTCAGACAAATACATTTCTTTTATAATATCTAAAGCAATTTGGTATTAGACACATATATCAATTGTATTCGACGCCTGAAAATTTTCTTCTGTACCTGCAGTGAGAGTCCATACAAAAAATATATATTTTCAACTATTTGCTGAGACTTATCTTGACTAAGACACCGATTTTATTTATCCACATTACATTCCACCCACTAATGTTTACGATACATCCAATAATAATTGACATTGTTTACGTAACCAACATTGCTGTCGGCAGTCTCATAAGTTGGCAGTTTCCCGTATTGAGGTCGTATCCAGTTAGCGGTTCTCATAGTGGAATATACGTGATATATTTGAGAAGCTATTTGTCTTGTGTTCAAGAGATTGAAGGTTCGATTCTAGGAAATTGTTCCTGTTTATAAGTGAATTTTTCCGGAGATTATCAGTACATCATATCAAGATATGTGATTTGAGTTGTACTCTTAGCAGGCGGCGCTCCATTTCGCCAGGAGATAATGTTATGTTATCATCCTGCAGGGCCATAGGCGGCGCATAGGGCAGAAACCATAGCTTTCTATTTCTGTCTTTGTGTTGCCATGTCTTTCAGTTCTTGGGTGTTGTTTATGTTCATTGACATACCTTCTCTATTAAAGGTTCTTCGCAGAGTTTCTCTAGATCTCCGTCTTCTTCTTACTCCGGGTGGCACCTAATTTAGTGACTGATGGGGAATTTTTAGGCTTTTTACTCTAAGATCATGACCGATGTAAGTCCGTCGCCTTTGTTTAATGAAGGAAGATTTATAGGTTGGTTTGCTTTCCTCTCATATAGTAGTGTTAGATTTCAAGTCACTCCACTTTAAATAATGATAGATAACCAGAACATACAAAAAACATGTTTGTTTTTTTTTAAATATCCTCATTACTCACTCTGTTTCTTCCTACGTAAATTTACTTGTATACACTGGTCAATTCTTTACGCATTTTAGCTCTTTTTGAGGTTCTCGTAGTGTCCTATTTGTACAACATACTCTCTGCGGCCATCCTAACATTTTCATTCTAAACTGCTTCATAATCAGAATAGCATTTACAATTATTTTCATCATGAATCACATAGTCCACTAGTAAATATCAGGATAAATGTATCAGCGAATTCTACATAAAGATATGGCCCATACGCGACGAACTTCAATGTATATTTTTCTGTGAATCTTGTATGACTAATATATATTCTACCCATGTTTTATGCATGCACCATTTAATTGGTCCAATAAACATCTACACGGGCAGGAGAACAATATATGGGCATATTAAATAGCTTTTTGTTGTAATTAAATCCGCTGGACCTGGCAACATTGAGAGAATGTGATTAAATTAGTTCCTGAATGTTCTGTTGTTGAAACAAACGTTATTCAAATTACAGTATCCATGTATACATTACTTTATTTGTATTCTTTAGTAAAGTCATACTTCATGTGATTGTTTAGATTATATGCATCCAACCACTAAATTAAACACAAACATATCTGTCTACTGAAAGTAGTGTCAATCTCATTATGGTATTATACTATCTATCTATTCGCTAAACCCTGTATTGCCTTTCAGCGTCAGGGGTAGAAGAGTTTTCTAGAGACGGCCCACTTGGATGCTGAGTATATTTTGAAATTTGTCGCCTTTATTTCTGTGGTCCATCGTTTTCGTGGTCTGTCTCTAAGTCTGTTTTCGCTGTATCTGTGTAGCATAGCTTGCTGTGGTATGCTGTCTGATGGTAGTCTGCTGATGTGTGCGAACAATTTGATCTGTTGTCTCTTAATATATTCCATGATTGGGGTGGTGCAAGTTTTTTGTCTAATGTCCTCATTACTCACTCTGTTTCTTAGCGATATTCCTAGGATTCTGCGTACGCATACCATTTCAGCTTGTCTTGTGCTGTCGTTGTCCATGTTTGCAAATCTAATACGATGTTTTCGTATTCGATGTTTAACATTTTTAAAAGTTTTAACGTTGGTCTTTGCCGCCGAAAAATCCTCCATTTTACTACAAGCACTTTTGAGTTCTCAGTGTCGGATTGCTAATCCTGTCGCCTTGTTGTATCAGGAAAATCTTATCTGGCTACGCTGTGATATGTAATTAACACATATAATTAAGAGCGTATGTAACCCAGATAAAAAATCCCGAAGCACCGAACTACACATCCAATTGTGACGACAAAAACAACCTAACCGTCATCTCGAGCCATTATACCTGAAGTGCCAAGTTATTATACACCTTAGGAATAAATGAAGTGTATATATATATATATATATATATATATATATATATATATATATATATATATATATATATATATATATATATATATATATGTCTATATCCGTAGCTCTGTAGCTTTGGTGTTATCTATAGGCTCCTCGAAAACAGCACGTAGACTGACGACATAGTTTTGGCTTCTTTATAGTTTTGATCAAATGCCAACCGGTGGCGTTCGCCGAAAACCCTAAAAGTTCTCCTGCACTCCAACAAAGTTGATCAATGATATGATTGGTTAAGCTGTTACCTGATCGGTGTACAAAGATAAAACAACTTTAAACACATCCATATGCCTAGAATATATTTTTTCATGCATTTCGATCTATGTTTACTATATTTTAACATGTTCAATATTTCTTCTTCTTGTATTTTTGCTGACCGTGAGCGAATCGCATAATACTATATTTGCGTTTCTGTTGTTTTCTTAAATTCTAATTGAGTGGATGTTGCATTCTCAGGAAAATATTACGATCACTACGTTTTTGAAATTTTATGTCACATGATACATTAGAGTATGCAACTTGTATAAAACTAGAATTTGACACCGTCTATCGTGTGTCCAGAATAGATCCGTTCGTACGACCGCTAAGTATGAGCACGAAGTATGCTATGGGGGAAAATGTGGCCATGGGCTAAATAGTTAACTAACATTTTTCGGATCAGCCTCTCTTTGTCTGATCTACTACTTGTTGAGAAACTTAAGCGTTTTATTTAATCGTGCAAAATGGTTACTAATTTAATGATACAATGCTTTTCTCTTTCTCTTTTCCTTTATCTCTCTCTCTCTCTTTATCTCTTTCTTTCTCTCTAGCATGCGTTTGCCGAAATGAATAATATATAGTACGAAATTGTATGTACTTGCTATACACGATTTCATATTTACAATTTATGTTACACGGTCACAAGTAATTTTTGAAACAGCTCGGAGATACATAAGCAACTTTAATTACTGCTCGTTAGGAGATACTTCTTCTTCTTCTGCGTTTGTTCTCAAACTCCTGCAGATTAGCAGGATGTAGTCCGGAGAACGGAATGCGTTGTGTCATGGTTTACAGCATTGCTGCGATATCTGCGCCTTTCGGCCTGACACATCCGACTTCAGCATGGCTTTGGGTCACTGACCCTATATGGGATGGGACAGCCAACTCCATCGCATATCCTCCTTAGTCGCCTCTTACGACATGAATGAAAGGTAAACAGTGTTGCTATTCTTTGCTCCCCTTTTGGGCCCCGGCAACACACGGGCGGTTAGGAGATACGAGTATCGATACACGTAATTTTCATGACTGCTCGTTACGAGATACAATACGAGAATCACAACAAGTAATTTTCAAATTTGCGCGTTAGGAGATGAAAATATCTTTAAAATTATTATTGTCGTATGAAACGTGGTCCAAGGTTTGGAGATAGCTTTGGCTGTTCATCACCTAGGTTCTAGAAACTCAAAACTCATGTTAATACTAAATGTTTAGATATCGCAGTCAAGCTGTATACCATAACACAATATATTATGTTTTCCAGTCCAACGTTGAAACTAGGCATGAGCGAAAATGGCATCCGTTCCTGATGCTGGAGCCAAAAGCAATACACATAGGGATGACAACCCAATTTAGTTTATGTAACGGGGCTGAGGCACAGCTGGTCACGGGAATTAATTCATAGTATTTGCAATGTTGCTCCTGGAAACATTCGCTTCTTCTTCTCTCGTCCACTTGAAACATGACTATATCTGTTGTATTTGATATAGACATGTTTCCATTGTGTTTGTACGTGGCATCCTGATTAATCGTGCACCTTTTGGCTGGTTGCCTCTGTCTTCAACACCCTGTTTACTTTGGGCAGGACTGTGGTTCTGTTCGAGTGGGACTGCCAGTCAAGACTTCCTTTCTAGCCTTTGATGGCTGAACCAAGCCCCATCACCATTTCAAGGTGCTGGACTCGATGGGGGATACATTCGCTAACCAACAGGAGTTTGACAATGAAGAACATGAATATCAAGTCACACTATAATACGCATAAAATATGAACATCAAGTCACACTATACTACGCATAAAATATGAACATCAAGTCACACTATAATACACATAAAATATGAACATCAAGTCACACTATAATACACATAAAATATGAACATCAAGACACTCTATAATACACATACAATATGAACATCAAGACACTCTATAATACACATAAAAATCGACATTGACAATTGTGTGCGCTATATAGAAGCACAAACTCCTGATAATTCACAAATACTAATCTTAAAATAATCTATGAAATATATTGCTATTTTAAATACCAATTTTATCGGATTCCTCTTTTGTCACCTATATCGGCCATTTTTTGACATTGGTAGCATAAGCTTAATTTATACACAATACTCAAAGTGTGATTTGTAGTTTCATCAATAGAGATTTGCTTTTAATCTGGTGACATATTGCGTTGCAATGTTGCGAGAAAGTCAAGGTTTCATAAGTTTACACATTGATAACGTAAGGTACATTCATAACATTATGTAGCCTTATGAATCATTGCTGACGTTTATTTAGAACGATAGTTCCTCATATTTTTGGGGGTTTATTCTCAAACGATGTGTAATCACATGGTTACGTTCTTCTGCATTACGTTAAATTGTCGACGAGGGGGAAGAAGAGAAGATCAAATAAAGGCATTGACAGACAACATCAAGGAATGGACAGAAAAAGATATTGTCACATTCATCCGCATCTCTGAGGATAGAATTCGTGGAGGACACTGTGTGCTGACGCATCCAATGTGGTACCCCTACAACCCTGAAGGGGTACGGGTTTATTCAGTGATTGATTGTTCTTCTGTGCACAAATACAATCATTGATGTAGATTTATCAAAGACTTGAGTATATGTTATTTAAAGAGAATCAACGAAACGAAATATGTTTGTAACATACATTTGGGATGCATAGCCAATAAAAAACAGAATGAAATATAAATCAAATCATGAAACCTGAAACTAGGAATGTTGGTGTCCAGAACAAGTTCCTGCCCTCACCCCTTTTCTTCAAACCGTAAATAAAACCGTGCTCAGTCCCCGCCCCCTTAACAAATCAGAACATTACTTCTCTAAAGTAAAGTAAAGTTAGCCGATAACATTTATTAATATCATAGGGGTGTGAGATGTTAGCTATATCACATTCCAATGCCTCTGCTATATCAGTGCGGTAGCCATCTCCTCTCCCTCGCAGTCTTTACTACCCAGATTGTACCAGTGCTCAATTAAGGCAGGGTCGATCCGGGAGATTTAGCTCTGGAGAGCATTTCCGCTTCAATTGAGAAATGAACCCAGGACCATTAATATGTGAAGCCAGCGAGCTAACCATTGCGCTATACGGCTCTCCGCGACATTTAGTACTAGGAATGTAAATAGAAGGTGGGTAAACCGATCGCTTGGAAATTGTTCACACAAAAGCTATCACATTTCTCACCAATAAGAGGGAATTACACAATAAAACGGGCGAATTAACTTTTATTTTTAGGTTAAACCACCTCGTTATTGGAGACTTATCTACAACCTGAATTTCTTATATAAAATACTTTTATTTGGATTTTATTATTTTCCTTCGCATTGCTTATTTGCGATTGTGCTCTGGCAGGTCGATTAGTGTAGTTTCACTGCATACATTGTTAGTTGTCACAGAAGTATGGCATTTCCACATATAATGTAGTAATTGATGTTATTTTGTTCTCTCACGTTCACGAATAATATAGTAATTGATGTTATTTTGATTTCATACGTTCACATATAATGTAGTAGTTGATGTTATTTTGATCTCACACGTTCACATATAACGTAGTGGTTGATGTTATTTTGATCCCAAGAAACTGCGAGCGATTGATCTATTGTTTAGTTTGTGCAAGTGAGTGGACTTTGTGCTACAGCTTACTTTTATACAAAGAAATCTCTTGCTAGCACATCATGTTAATACTTTGAGAATGAGCAGTCTACTCAGAGAAGTTAATCCTTTGAAAAAGTGCAGTCTACTCAGAGAAGTTAATCCTTTGAAAAAGTGCAGTCTACTCAGAGGTTGAATGGAATTCTAACCAATTGAAACAATTGGAGAGGCATCACATTACCCTCGATACCAGGAAAAATTTTCTGAAGTATTGTACATGAAAGAATTAAAACTTCAATAGACAAAAGATTAAGAGAGGAACAAGCAGGATGTAGTTGATCACATATTTACACTCAGAAAAATAATAGGAGAATCAGTAGAACACCAATCACAGCTGATTATAAACTTTGTTGACTTTCAAAAGGATTTTATAGTATACATAGACCTTCATTCTGAAAAATCTTGAAATATATGGATTCCAACCGAAATACATGAACATTATAAGAGCATTTTACGATGAATCGCGATGCTGTGTAAGAACAGAAACTGGGAATTCTGAATTGTTCCCAGTAAATACAGGAGTGAAGCAAGGATGTGTCATGTCACCGATGTTATTTAGTATTACAATGGATTGGGTCATGCGAAATTGTAGAGCCGATAAAAATTGTGGTATTGAATGGCTCGAAAATAAAAGTCTGGAAGATCTCGACTTCGCTGACGATCTAGCACTACTTAGCTCAAACCATGATGATGCCCAAGAAAAAGTAGATCCTTTTCAACTACTCTCTGCACAACTTGGATTTGAAATCAACACTTCCAAAACAAACATATTTGACCTTGCCAACAATCAACGAACATCAAACTAAACGAGAACACTCCTGAAAAAGTCAACAACTTCACATACCTTGGCAGCAAGATATCAACAACAGGAGATTAATCAACATAAATATTACACCGTACTGTATTGGTTGCAAACTCATTCAATAAACTATAAAATAGCCGGCATTCAAAAACGCTAGGAAACAACACAAAACTCAAAAAATCTTCAACTCCTGCGTAATTCCAACATTAGGGTAGATGGATGCGAAAGTTAGAGAGCAACAACATCAAACATAGAACAAAGACTAAACAACTTTTGAAAACTAGTGTCTTAGATGACTACTGAACATCCATTGTTCAGACTTTCAATAAAAAACAGTTACCATGCAAGTAATAAAACAAGAATATGTATCCTCCTGCAATCCAGATGTATCCGATGTAATTCCAGAAGGCGTCGCTAGAATTACATCGGACACGCGCTGCGAATGGGTACCAAATGACTCCTTTGTCAATCTTTGATGTGGTCACCATGGGGCAAGAGAAAACGAGGAATACCAAGAGAAACCCTACATAGAAGTATTACATGAGAGCACTTTACCATCGGTATCAGAAACAATGAAGACCTGAAACAAATTGCAATGAAACGCGAAACATGGAAATCTATGACATCCACCCTATGTGCCGTCTTTGGTCATATAGGAATAACTAACTAACTAACTCAGAGAAAACACAGGCCTATGTCGCTAAATATAATGTAGGGCATATATTTTGTTCGACCCTGTACGAGAACAGTATTTCACCTACTGTATCTTTGCGATACAAAATAAAAATGTTTCTGACTCGGTTTCCAGATGGGAAACGGTAATCAATCCAACTGGACTTGGAACAATTACCTCAGCTCTAGTTGAAGGTCCAAAACCAAATCTCAGCCATTTTTATCTTAAAGTTCGTTTATCTTTCTGCGAAGGATAGTGGAGACGTGAGAATGATGAAAGCGTACGTAATTGAGAGGGAATCATTGAAAGATAGGCAAAGATCACTCTTACAGAATAACAATGGTTACAAGAAAGAGTAAATATTGTTTAAGATTCATTCAATATTAAAGCTACTTATAGTTTGTCTTCAAGCAAACTATTATAGTATGTCTGAAAAATTGATATAAAAAGTGCATTCGTTTGAGTATCTATTTTCAGATACATCATGCTTCATGATGTAACACAGATATGAGTTCTTTATGGATAAATGGACATACAATTTGTATTTATATGTTATTGCAAGATGCTATAAATAATGGAGATCAATGATCATCTACGCCAGTCGACACGGCACCATATGATGATTATGCTGTTAGTACCAAAAATACTTTTCGGCACACACCATATGATGATGATTGTACTAACAGCATCATACATATTATCATACTTTTTAGATATATCTATTTGCATAAGACTCAATTCAGTATGGCGATATTTTTAATGTCGCGCAGCAATGGCAACCTCATATATTGTGAGCCTCCAGCGCACAAAGAAGGATGCTGCATCTCATGACATTTGCAATGTCAATCACCCATGATGAACTGCTACACGGTAATAGAATCCAGTGGAAGTACACATAAACCACGGTTCTAAGTTTTAATAAAAGACTACTTCAAGAATGTATTGCTGTCACTTTTTTCTATTTAGTATTCTCTGTTGTTCCTTTTTAATCTAATATTTGTTTCAGCACTAGAATTTTGTTTCGTTAAATTTGTATGCCCGCTAAACAGGAAAGTACCTAAATGTGGTAGTTATTGACAATAACATATTTTCTTCGCTCGTTGTTTAAGAGCTGATTACATTGTTAAGAACGAGTTACATGTTTAAGAGCTGATTACATTGTTAAGAACGAGTTACATGTTTAAGAGCTAATTACATTGTTAAGAACGAGTTACATGTTTAAGAGCTAATTACATTGTTAAGAACGAGTTACATGTTTAAGAGCTAATTACATTGTTAAGAACGAGTTACATGTTTAAGAGCTAATTACATTGTTAAGAACGAGTTACATGTTTAAGAGCTGATTACATTGTTAAGAACGAGTTACATGTTTAAGAGCTAATTACATTGTTAAGAACGAGTTACATGTTTAAGAGCTAATTACATTGTTAAGAACGAGTTACATGTTTAAGAGCTAATTACATTGTTAAGAACGAGTTACATGTTTAAGAGCTAATTACATGTACAATATTGTTTAATTAAGTAGAACGAATTGAAGATTGAGTAAATCTGTAAAATATCGTAAACGAAGATGAGAAAAATATACAAAAAAGGTTTAAATATCAATTTTACGTTAATCTTCTTCTTCAGCGTTCATTCTCAAACTCCTGCTGAATTCTCTTGTAGCAGGACCATTGTCCTACTAGATTTCCAGCTTCATGTAGTCCAGAGAATGGAAATGCGTTGTGTCGCCGTTTTATTTGCGCCAATGGTCCGACACATCCGTCTTCGGCGGAACGTTAATTAAATACAAGGAATTGTTCATCTTAGAAGTGTATATGTGTTCTTACATTCAATTAGCTTAGGTGGAACCGCATAAAAAAGTTCATTACCATTTGAGGTGCGACTGACGTTGGCGGTAATGGATCTCTACAACTCTGTATTTCCAGTATCTTGTATCAGGACTGGAGTTTACTCTTTTCCCTGTCACGATATTGTTCTTCTTCTTCAGCGTTCATTCTTAAACTCCCGCTGGATATCCTTGTAACAGGACCATGATCCTACTAGATTTCCGGCACGATGTTGTCCAGAGAATGGAAATGCGTTGCGTCACCGTTTTTTTGCGCCAATGGCCCGACACATCCGCCGGATGCCACGGCATCATGCATCTAGTATTTTCTAACGCCGTCGATCTCGATCTTGCTGTCTTTATTGCCCACTTCATATATCTTCTCCAGACATCCCTGTCTTGTCGCGTATCGCAAAAATAAAGAGTGTCTATTTTTTTGTATTATTATTTAACCCCATGTCTCACATTTGTCTCTTTTAGCACCTCTTCATTAGTTTTTTCTAGCTGTCCATGTTACTCTCAGCATTCTTCTATATAATCACATCTCCATTGCCACTAATGTTCCACCACCCTGTTTACTATTTAATGTATCAAGATTCAAGTATATGTTGGAACAAACTGAATTAGCATAAATAAAATACGTGACTGCTAAACCGGTATTCTTTGTAATAAGTATTATAACGTCCGGGCATTTAATGATCTTCAAACTAACAGCATGCCGCGCTTGATAATAAAGCAACGCTTTGATGAAATAATACATGAAACAATGGGTAATTAGCCATTTATCGCGCACACTTTGGCACAGAGCCGTGTGCCCGTGATAACTTATGTAAGATATGCACGGAAACGTGTTATAATGGAAAAGTAAGAATATAACTAGCATACGTGATATAAACTATTCACCAAACAACCGAAACAGAAATTAAGAAGGGGTGATCAGTGCAACCGAAATGAAAGAACCGAAATGAAAGAATCGAAATGAAAGAATCGAAATGAAAGAATCGAAATGAAAGAATCGAAATGAAAGAATCGAAATGAAAGAATCGAAATGAAAGAATCGAAATGAAAGAATCGAAATGAAAGAATCGAAATGAAATGTGTTTATGTGAAAGGGAGAAGTGAAACATCTCAGTGCGGAGAAATACCTAGTATTTGCGTTGTCAACAGTAACTATCGGCGTTTGTATTTTTTTTAATTAAACAGGATCAAAAGAAGTGCAGCAATAATTAGATCATACGACTGCTTCTCCGTGAGATTCATTTCTAGTAAACAACTCAAACTAGAGCAATACGTTCAATCATAAGATTATTGAAAGAAAATAACAAACATGATCACACGCAAGGTACTACGAATATGAAGAATACAAATCATACACCTTAAATATAATGGTAAATAGAAAAACACTTAGAATGGGGAAAATAAAAACACTTAGAAGAGGATTGTGAAGAATAGATGTATGTAGAAGAAAAGAATAGAGATAAACGAGAAAGAAGAAAGATGTACTCGAGAAAGAAATGAATGTGAAGAAATGTGAAACAATAATGAGTAGTACCACAGCGGTATTAGATAGTAATACGAACAAATGTGGTATTTGACTAAGAAAGAAGGGAATTGCAGAACTTACAAGATGTGGAGATAGACACTCAGTACTTACCTGTTTTCATCAGTTGAGGCTCGTCCAACGCCAAAGAGAATTGTTCGGTTTTTTCATACTCCTCGTCGTCAACAATTCGAATCTTGATATATTGTCTGAAAAATGTCAGAAATATGTATGAAATATGTTTTTTTACATATTGAAAAATATCAATATAAATAATTATTTAATAAAGATAGTTATTGATAAACACCTTAAACAGGTAAATTAGTTCACTTACTTAGGAAGCATTATACCGAGTGAAGGGAAAACCAGTAAAGAGATACAAAATAGATGCATCAAAACATATCAGATCCTAGGACAGATGTCACGTATTTTCAAGAACAAAAATGTAAACATAGACACTAAAGTTACATTATACAAGACTATTATTATTCCATCACTATGCTACCAGTGCCAAACCTGGACAATGACAGCACAAGACAAAGGAAAAATAGTGACAACAGAAATGACATGTCTACGAAGAATACTCAGAGTGTCATTAAGAGATATCACACATGATAACATCATATATACGATAACATCAGACAGATAACCAAAACAATACCAGTATTGTAACACATCAAAAGACAACAGATCAAGTGGTTTTCGCACGCTTCCAGACTACAGACAGATAGCATGCCACAAATGGCTATGACACATAGACATAGCGGATATAAAGCCAGAGGCAGACCATGTAAAAGATGGATCAAAGAAATCAAAGAAGCCACAGGAACAAGGCTACAAACAGCGTACACGAAGGCCATCTCCAGAGAACTCTTCCACCCTTGACGTCGCAAGGCAAACAAGGGCCACAGCGTATAGATAGATAGATAGAAATGGATGGGTGGATGGATGGATGAAAAGGCAGGTAGACACACAAACAGACAGATAGATTGGCAGGCTGGTAGACAGACAGACATATAGATTGGCAGGCATATAGACAGACATATAGACTTATTGATGGATGGATGGATGGATGATGAATCGATCGATCCATGGATAAATAGCTTATTGGATATGAGGAGATAATACTGTGCGCTGCTCTTGCTATGTGCAAAATTTCGTGATTTTCATATGGAGTATATTTAAGTGCTTTCAAAACTGACATTGAGTCTGGAAAAATAACTCTGGTGCTTTTTGTTCCATGAGATCAAACTGTAGGCGTATTAACTCAATGACCACCTTAATGACATCCGCCTCTGCTTCATAATTTAAGCAGTTTTCACAACAAGAATCATATAACTCATGTGCAGATTTATCAGTGTATCGTATATGGATGCCATATCCTGCAAAACGTTGGCCTTGAAAGCCGATTCAGCAGTGTATGCTTTGATTACTGATGATGTGGAACTGTTTATGGTTTGTAGGGCATATGTCTTTAAGATTGTTGGTAGTGTTCCCTTATTGGATGTTTTTTCTAGTAATTTTGTTTGGATCGTTGGTTGGTACAAGTTCTCGTAAGTGGGTAGTTCGAGGTATTTGTCCCCAGTTCTCTGTCCTGTTCATCATCTTCCTCATCGGATATATCCAGTAGAGACAGTTGTTTAAGTCTTCTTGTTTGTTTACACCTACACCTGTTTGGTCATATAAAGAGACCTAACTGTTTATAAAGATAAAAAATGGAGGGCAGTGTACCTGGATAGAGGAGAAAGGGCAGACAAAGAAGACGATGGGCTGACGACATTAAAGATAACAGGAATACGTCGTTGGAAAATGCAAGCCACATCGACCGAGAACGAGAGGGGTCAGAGAGTTAATTGGGAAGACAACGTTCTGGAAAGAATACGTCACATGACACATAATTTGTTTACAAGTGTCAATAAGTATTTTTATATGGGTGGTCATTCTTTTGTTTCTTGTACCTTTCTACATTTGCATCTATCTCACATATTGATGTGGGTGTTGATCGCATCCCTCCACAGATTAGGCCGAATTTGGTTCACCATATTAAGAGATGAGATTGTATTATTGCTCACAGTGGTGTGTAGAGGCAGGTTGTAATCCATTACTGATCTCACATAACCGTGATACAGTTGGCGGAGAGTCTGTTTGACTGCTCCCCAATTTGTACTAGTCTCTTAATGGGGTTTAGGCGTTTACTTGCGTTTTCTCTGAGATTATATATAGTGGTATTTTAGTGTTAGTTTGTCTGTCTAGTTTTACTCCCAGATATATAGAGAAATCTTCCTTTATTAATACTTCCCCAATCATTTTGATGTTGACAGATCTTTTGGCTGCTGTGTGCCTTAGTGAGCGAATAGTGTAAGTAATTTTCTGTGTATTTATTAGTGAGCTAATAGTGTAAGTAATTTTCTGTGTATTTATTGTTGTTTTAAAAGTAATTCTTTGTTTTTGTCAGTGTTTGTAAATATATAAATTAATAATCATATTTCACATAGTTATATTTCTGTGGCCCTCCTAAACGTGTATATGACCCCCATATGACCATGCTATTATTTTGTCTTTATCCCAGTGAAAATAACTGTGGCCTCCTGATGATCATTTGGCCCACGATGAGAACCAGTATCGTAGATAACATATTATTATAAAGATCGGATTTGGTCATCACGACGCGCCATGACATTTTCGTTATCATCCAATCTCTTGGTCCCGATACTGTGTGCACACATCCGTGGCTGCATATTCCATAAACAATGCTCATACATTTTCTTGATATACTGGTAACAATTGGTTCAATACCGTGATTACAAGCTTGTAGAGTTTTAATCAGTAACGCTAGAAACATATAGAAAACTAATGGTACTATAAAGAAGATTTCGACAAGGTTTGGTTATATCGGTCAATGGACGTGGTAAACTGTAGTTAATCATTGCTTTTATACCAGATATTCTTGCTGTAACAGGGACTTGGTAGCGATAACATCAGTACTCGACCATTACAAAAGGTGTGATCTAGTACATTTTAACTGCATGTTTTGTCAATTGGAATTAGCATCAATTATTTTTTGTCAACAACGCCTTGTTCTGCGTATCACATGCTAGTTCTGTCGGTGGTAGAGTTTGTCTAGGCTATCATGGCACTTAGCCCAACGCAGATTGATATAATTGACAAGATACAGAAGAACGTTATGAGTATCATCTTGGATGCTCTAGAGCTACATACATCGTGACAAATTGGCTATTATTGGATTGTCCTACCATGAAGCACAGTGCGGCTATTTGCCCTGCTCGTTCATATCAGCACATCAGTATTGACACAAACTAATTGATGATATTGAAAATATCAACGGAAACAGATTAAAAGGGGGAAGTATTGGCTTGTCTTGGCAAACTGTTTCATTTTATTTAACCGATGTGCATATTTCGGAACATTGAACCTGAAGAAGAGTGGGAAATTAAGACTGCTATCAAGCGTATAACTTCCAACGAAATGGTAATCACACTTTCCAGGAAACTTGGCAATGACATGCAAGCGCATATACATTCAGAAATGCATGATATAATCAGTGAGGAATCTTTAGATGGGATTATTATTGTCTTTACTGATTGGTTGGTTCTGCCTGAGCGCAGTGCTCGAGTATTCGCGGCTCAGTGCAAAGGGAAGTGTTTTAGGCAAGAAAGTACTGCTGTCTAAACAATCACTGGTATTATGACGATGGAGGCGATGGCAATGATGACGACAATTATATGGTTGAAGTCCCAGAGTGCTATAGGTGTCTGTTTTCTTACTGATTCTATGAGTATCCTTCGAAAGATTCATGCAGGCTATCTACGCCGACAGGAGCTTGATTCGATGACGAAATCTCTGCTGAAGAGAATTACCTTCATTTTTGTACCTGGACACGTGGGCATTTATGAAATAAAAGAGCAGACAGACTTTCCAGCGTAGCCACGGGGATTAGCGGCAGTTCAACTAATCGTGCTGATATTTTGAATGCAATTATAGAGTTTGAATTATTAGATAATATGAGGTGTATTTCGAATGCAGTTATAGAGCTTGATTAATTAGATAATATGTGGTGTATTTCGTTTTCTGTATATATGGCTAGAAATCAGGATTTGGGAGTGAAGCGCGGTGTTTCAAGAAACGAGCGGCATATAGGTTTCAAAACAAGAGTTATACAACCAACACAAAACTGGAACAGTCAGTTACCACATGCTGAGATACACATTTCATATGAGATGGGAACACGTATGGACGCACCCGGAGTGCTAGAATGATGATCTGACAACTAAATATAGTTGAAATCTTGTTATAATTGCTCTTACAGAATTTCTCATAATAAACGCCTATTGTCATCTACACTTCCCTTTATCACATTACTTCTTCTTCTTCAGCGTTCATTCTCAAACTCCCGCTGGATTTCTCTTGTAACAGGACAATGGTCCTACAAGATTTCCAGTTGAATATAGTCCAGAGAATGGAAATGCGTTGTGTTGCCGTTTTATTTGCGCAAATAGCCCAACACATCCGTCTTCAGTGGTGAAATATCACATTACAAAACTCACATTCATTCACATAGTTTTCTAATTGAGTAAACTAATCAAATTGTCTAATAAACAAGCTCATGTTTTGCAAATGTAATACTAATATTGTTGTTCCTTCCCGAAAGTAATGACAACCTTCGGGAATATTGTGCCTAGAAATTTCCAATGTATTAATATAAATAATGGAGGGAAGTGTACATAGGTGGAGGAGAAACGCAGACCAAGAAGACGATGGACTGACGATATTAAAGATAACATGAATACATCGCTAGAAAATGCAAGCCACATCGCCCAAGACAGGAAGAGGTTCAGAGAGTTCATTGGGAATACAACGTTCTGGAAGTAATACGTCCTATGACCAATACTAGCATATCAAAGGCTATGAGAGAGAAAAGCGAGAAAAAACTTTCTGCTGCATGGGATTATTATTGTCTTTACTGATTGGTTGGTTCTGCCTGAGCGCAGTGCTGGGGTATTCGCGGCTCAGTGCAAAGGGAAGTCTAGTCTGATTGAGTCAAGATTATGTAAGCATATTCAGAAAGAAAAGCATGTAAAAGATCGAGTCAAGCTTATGTAAGCATATTCAGAAAGAAAAGCATGTAAAAGATCGAGCCAAGCTTATGTAAGCATATTATCGTTGGACACTCACTGCGGACATGGAGAGAAGATTACAGGCTTTCGAGTATAAATGCTACAGAAGAATTCTACGAATTTCCTATAGGGAACATAAGACCAATGTGTACGTAAGAAATAAAGTAGAGATGTGTGCAGGTGTCCAGGAGCCATTGCTTTCAATAGTGAAACGACGAAAACTAGCATGGTTCGGACATGTATGCAGGCACGATTCCTTGTCAAAAACAATACTGCAGGGAACTGTCGAGGGTGGAAGAAGCAGAGGAGGACAAATAAAGACATGGACAGACAACATCAAGGAATGGACAGGGCTAGATATTTCCACACTCATCCGCATCGCTGAGGATAGAATTCGCTGGAGGACTCTGTGTGCTGAAGCATCCAATGTGGTACCCCTACGACCCTGAAGGGTTATGGGTTTATTGATTGATGTAAGCATATTCAGAAAGAAAAGCATGTAAAAGATCGAGTCAAGCTTATGTAAGCATATTCAGAAAGAAAAGCATGTAAAAGATCGAGCCAAGCTTATGTAAGCATATTCAGAAAGAAAAGCATGTAAAAGATCTAGTCAAGCTTATGTAAGCATATTCAGAAAGAAAAGCTTGTAAAAGATAGACTCTCATGCCTCCATTGCTCTTACGATGATCGTCCTAATGCTGTATAATAAAAGATGAAAAAAATGTGATGTCATAACTATGGAATTCAACAGCGTTGCAGAACTTCGTGCGCAGTTCCTCAAAAGAACCCACCAATGTGAGCTGGTAAAGTCTGCCGAACAAGATCTACTGCCCTGTATCCAGGCTATTGACAAAATCACAGTTCACTGAAGAAATCCCACATCAATGCGTAACTCAGAACAGGAGAACGTAGAAGAATATGATCGTGTTGGAAGTACAATAGTATTTTGAAATTCTCGAATTGCAACAACCAACGTTTGGTGCCGTGAATGGACTGGTTCAATTCCCGTTTGTCTCAAGAATTTTTAATTTATAATTTATACTCTGGCTTCCTTCTTGAATTTACTTGTAAATATTAAATGTACTATTTGAAACTGGTGCGACGCACGACATAGCATAACCATTGAACGGCTTTGTTTTCCTGATCTATTAACTGTATGTGTAAGAATGTTGTTTCGATATTGTTGTGTTTGATCAATTGAATCGTGGATACATTTGAATAAAGAAAAACATTGTATACAACTACTCTTAGAAAACGTCAATATTGAATGAATATGATCAAGTTTAATTATTATTCTTAGAATCAATCTAAGGAATCATCCCATATTATTTTTAGAGCTTATAGTCCAGTTGTTTCTTGTCAAAAGGAAATAAATATGTTGGTAGGTATGCAAAGGAGATGAAGTTTCGAACTATCAAAATCGTGCTAATGCAAAAAACATATGATATTGAATCGGGTAATCTTGAAATTGCATCCAGATAAAATAGTGAAAATAGTTATCGTGAGTAAATAAAAATGTGTGTGTGTGTTAATGAGGTTAAGGAACATTGATATAAATAGCAAAGATCAAGACAAGGAAGATCAAAAGCAAATGATCTATCATGGCACCAATTAATAAAGATAACAATAATAGGATGTGTCTATAGAAACATACTCGTCTCAGAGAATGTTTAACTCTTGTTTGTAAATAGAACATGCCTCATTCAAAGAGCAAAGTACTTGTCAAGCGAATAAAGACATGATTTGAAGTGTGCAGCCATCATTTCAGTAATAAAGGTATTATTTAATGAAAGGACATTTATATGTACAGAGCACAGTTCCACTTTTCAACTGCCAATATTATACATAATAGTACACAACAGTCATCTGGAGTGTGATATCAATAGTGGTACAAATGAAAAAAACTAATCTGAACTGTTTTGTGAACAGTGATACAACTACTGCTACAGGCACTACATTGTGAGATCACTTTCATAAAAAAAACTTCTGTAAAAGCCATACAAATAACAGTTACAACAGCGTAGATAGAGCATCAAGATCATCGAGACCCCTAAAAGCACAAAACCACAAAAAGAAAGGTAATACATCAATAACATTTACAGTCTCAATAATTAAAGAGATAAACAAATATTGGCATAAAAAGATCTATTAGAATTATACGAATAAAATGTAAGAGAGAGGATACGAAGAACAGATAGAACGATAAAAATACGCGTCGCGACAAGAACAAATGCAGTAACGAGAGCAATTAAAGTGGTAAGAACAGTGAGCTAACTACAATAAGAAAACCTCAGAAAGAGCAGCTAGACTCACAAGCATATTTCTAACATCAAGACCAGAATAACAAGTTGGGGTATAACATTCAAGTTAACATAACAGGAACAACTAATTTCAAACAGTGGCACCATACACAGTTGAAATAGAAATAACAACGTGACTAACAAGAACGAAATACAGCACTTGAAGACACAGCTAATTAAGTAAGAAATAAAATAACAAAACAGCAAAAGAAATGAAGGAGGGAGTGAGAATAGAAGCATGAATAACAGCCGCATGAAAAGGTAGACATAACAGCTAGTCCGAACTTAGAAATTAGAAGAACGAATTATATAGCACACTAGAATAAAAATTACTACTGAAATAATAGACATATTTTACAAATAAATGTTGATTAAATATCAATATTTATAGCAGCAGAAATACCTATACCTAGAAAAAAGCACAAACAATAATTGCGCAAACAGGAACATCGTGAATTTATTTGATCCGATAGCAACTAGAAGAATAGAATAACAAAAGCAGCAGGAAATTGTGTTTTAAATTGTGAATAATAGCTTAACAATAACAGTTTGAATAAAAAATAGCAACAGAGATTGGTTAATCATCACACGGTGAAACAAGCAACTGAAAACAATGCTTGAGCAACAACAACAACAACAACAGTCTGAGCAACAACCATTAGAGCAATACCTGCAGTTTCAACGCCCTGAAGAACAGCAGGTGGAAGTACGTCTACTGGATGATACACAAGAGGGACATATGTATGGTTTAGAAGGAAAACAGCTACCTGTTAAGAATATTCATAAAAATCGAATGCTGGTACAGCAACTTCTAGAGCCAAAAAAGCAACTTGAGCACCAGTTAAAAGAGCAAGAACAACGGCTGGCTCAGAAAATTCTGGAACAAGAAAAACAGCTTGATCAGCAACTTAAAGAGCAAAACCGACAGCTCGAGCAACAGTTTAGAAAGCAAAACAGACAGCAGGATCATCTGTTTTTAGAACAACAAAGACAGCTGGAACAGCAGCTTCTAGATAAAGAACAAAAGCTAGAAAAACAAATATTGGAACAAGCAAATCAGTTTCAGGAACAAATTCACGAACAAGAAAGACAGCTGGCAATGAAATTGTTTGCATAAAAATATAACTTAAGACATATTTTACAAGAAAAACAATTAGTGTTTATAGCAAGAAATACAGAATAAATCGTTAACTTCAGTTACACGAACATAATTTGTAAGAGGCAATCGCTAATGAAAAAAAAAAAGAAATGGAACAGAATCTTATGGAAAAAGAACGAATAGAGAATCGACAACGTCTAGATCAGGAACGGCAACTAAAACAACAATGGCTAGAACAAGAACGACGACTCTTACAGCAACTAGCAGAGAGAGAACGGAACCTGGAGAAACGTGTGGTAATGCAAAAGAGGCAAATTGAATATAAACAGCTTTCAAAATATCGAAAATGGCAATCTACAGATCAGAATCCGAGGATAAACCTTCAAATGCAAGATTGGAATTCAGATCAGAAAACTGTCCATAAAGAGCAACATTTTCAACACAAAAAACGAGAAGAGCAAAGTAAAACTACTCACAGGCCACAGCTTCTAAAACAAAACTGTGGGCCTAAGCAACAGCAAGTACTAGAGCAGGATACAAAATTGGAGCGTTACATTTTAGAGGTAAATCACCAGTTAGAACAACAACGTAGAAAACAAATCTGGCGACTGCAACAGAAACTTCGAGAGCACGAATGGCAATTAGAACAACATCAACTTCTAGAGCAGCAACTACAGCTTCATCCTGTCTCGCAAGCACAAGATATGAATGATAAATTCCCAGAACACGAATCTCAGTGTGAAAAAAACAAATTCCTGGAGACTGACAATGGACTGTATGGGCAGTTTCTAGAGCAGAACGTTCAGTCCGAGAAACAACAACTTCTAGAGCAAGTCTTGATGCTGCAACGGCAACTTCTAGAGACAAAATATCTGTTTGAAAAGAAATTGCTTGTAGAAAATGAACTGTATATGCAACAGAAACTTCTAGAAGAGCAATGTCAAATTGAACAGCAGAAATTTCTTGAACAGCAATGTCAAATAGAGAAAACACAATTTTTAGAGCAGCAATGTCAAAACGATAAGCAGCAGTTTCTAGAGCAGCAATTTCAAATAGAGAAAACAAAACTCTTGGAGCAGCAATGTCAAAACGAGAAGCAGCAGTTTCTAGAGCAGCAATTTCAAATAGAGAAAACGAAACTCTTGGAGCAGCAATGTCAAAGCGAGAAGCAGCAGTTTCTAGAGCAGCAATGTCAAATACAGAAAACTAAACTCTTGGAGCAGCAATGTCAAAACGAGAAGCAGCAGTTTCTAGAGCAGCAATATCAAATAGAGAAAACGAAACTCTTGGAGCAGCAATGTCAAAACGAGAAGCAGCAGTTTCTAGAGCAGCAATTTCAAATAGAGAAAACGAAACTCTTGGAGCAGCAATTACAAAACGAGAAGCAGCAGTTTCTAGAGCAGCAATGTCAAAGCGAGAAGCAGCACTTTCTAGAGCAGCAATGTCAAAGCGAGAAGCAGAAGTTTCTAGAGAATCAATTTCAAAAGGACAATCAAGAATTTCTAGAACACCAAAGCCACAAACAGAATCAGAAACTTCTAGAACAGCAATGTCAAACAGAGAAAATGCCACTTATAGAGCAACACTGTCAAACTGAGATGCAGAAACTTCTAGAGCAACAGTGCCAAACTGAGCAGAAGCATCTAGAACAACAAAGTAACAATGTGAAGCAGCAGTTTCTAGAGCAGCAGTATCAAAATAAGAAGCAAACCATAGAACAGCAATGCCCATTAGAGAAACAGCAAAGTCTGGAGCACCAATGTGACATTGAGAAACAACAGCTCTTAGTGCTGAAATGTCAAACTGAGAAGCAGCTACTTACACAGCAGCATTGTCAAATTGAGAAGGAACAGTTTCTACAGCAGCAATGTCAAAAGGAAAAGCAGGAGTTTCTAGAGCAGCAAAGTCACAAACAGAATCAGAAACTTCTAGAACAGCAATGTCAAACAGAGAAGATGACACTTTTAGAGCAACAATGTCAAACTGAGATGCGGAAACTTCTAAAGCAACAATGCCAAACTGAGCAGAAGCATCTAGAACAACAATGTAGCAATGTGAGACAACAATTTCTAGAACATCAATGTCAAATTGATAAGCAACCTTTAGAACAGCAATGCCCATTAGAGAAACAGCCAAGTCTAGAGCGCCAATGCTACATTGAGAAACAACAGCTTTTAGAGAAGAAATATCAAACTGAAAAGCAGCTCCTTGTAGAGCAGCATTATCAAATTGAGAAGGAACAACTTCTGGATCAGCAATGTAAAGTGGAGAAGCATGAACTTCTGGAACAGCAATGTAACATTGAGAAGGAACAATTTCTAAAGCAACAATGCAACAATGAGAAGCAACAACAACTTCTAGAGCTGCCTCCCAAAGTTGAGAAGGAACAACTTCTAGAGCAGCAATGTAAATGTGAGAAGGAGCAACTTCTAGAGCAGCAATATAAAATTGAGAAGGAAAAACTTATAGAGCAGAAATATAAAATTGAGAAAGAACAACTTCTAGAGCAGAAATGTAAGATTGAGAAGGAACAACTTCTAGAGCAAGAACGGCAATTACGGAAGCAACTTCTAGAGCAGGAACGGCAGATTCACCAGCAACAGCGTCTGCAAACAGTTCCACAGCAGAAACAAGGCCTTATAGAGCAGGAGCAACAGCTAGAACGGCAATTTATAGACACATATTTGCAGTATGAGAATAAATTAAACATAGACACTGAACGAAAACTACAGGTGAAGGTGCTAGAACAAGAATTTCAGTTTGAAAAACAATTACTTTTAGAAGAAACAAGGCAGCTGCATCGACAACTTCTAGAAACACAAGATCAATTTGAGCATGAAATGCTTCTCCAGCAAGAGAAGCAAGCGCACCTGAATCTAACAGAACAAGATTCTAATATTTATATTGATCAATCGTTATTTCAAGAGAAACAACTGGATAAAAGGTATCTAAAGAAGCAATGTCAAATTGAAAAACAAGAATCTATGAAACAAGATAGACAGCAGCATCAGCTGCTCGAGCACGAGTATAAGGCTTCTCATGAACTTCTAGAACACGAATATCAGATTAAGCACCAACTTCTGAAGCAAGAATACCATATTGAGTATAAACTTTTAGAGCAAATCCGGCGGAAGCAGAAGTGTCTTTCACATCAAGGCTGTGCTGCTGAGAAGCATTTAGGTCCAAAACAAGAACATGTGTTTCAGCAGATGTTTCCAGAGAAAGAACAGGTGTTTCAGCAGAAATATTCAGAGAAAGAACAGGTATTTCAGCAGAAGTATCCAGAGAAAGAACAGGTGTTTCAGCAGAAGTATCCAGAGACAGAACAGGTGTTTCAGCAGACGTTTCCAGAGAAAGAACAGGAATTTCAGCAGAAATATCCAGAGAAAGAACAGGTGTTTCAGCAGAAGTATCGAGAGAAAGAACAGGTGTTTCAGCAGAAGTATCCAGAGAAAGAAGAGATATTTCAGCACAAGTTTCCAGAGAAAGAACAGGTGTTTCAGCAGAAGTATCTAGAGAAAGAACAGATGTTTCAGCAGAAGTCTCCAGAAACAGAACAGATATTTCCGCACAAGTTTCCAGAGAAAGAACAGGTGATTCAGCAGAAGTATCCAGAGAAAGAAGAGATATTTCAGCACAAGTTTCCAGAGAAAGAACAGGTGTTTCAGCAAAAGTATCCAGAGACAGAACAGATATTTCAGAACAGGATTTTAGAAAAGGAGCAAATATTTCATGAAACGTTTATTGAGCAAGAACATATGTTTCATCACAGGTTTCCAGAGAAGGAAAAGATTTTTCAGCAGAAGTTTCCAGAACTAGATCAGATGTTACAACAGACGTTACCAGACCATGACGCGAAGTTGTATGAATATAGTGAGCACGTCTGCCAATTCAATGAGAATGTTTATGAAGATCCCAAACAAAAACTGCACAAACATGGTTTAGATCTAGAATTTCCAGAAGAACAAAGTATAAACCGTGAGTGGCAACAGTGGCAGAAACTTTTAAAGAAGCAGCATCTTATAGAGAATGAAAGGCAAACAGAGAATAAATCATTTCTAGACCAAGAATTGTGGCAACATAATTCTCTAGAGCAGCTATGTCCTGTTCAGCTAGACAATCAAAAACAGCAGCAGATGAAACATTTAGAGAGAGACTGTCAGCTTGATAAAAACAACCATCTAGAGCATGCACTTCACTTGGAAAAAAATCCTCTGGATGGAAAATGTCTGAATGATAATCAACAACATTTAGATAAAGGATGTCAGTTTGAGAAAAAACTATATCTAGACAAAACCTGCCAGTTCGGAAAACAGGCTCTGGATCATAAATGTCTGAATGATACCCAGCAACTTCTAGACAAAGACAACCAATTTGGAATACATACATTCCTAGAACACGAATCTCAGCCTGGAACGAGGCACAAACTAGACCAGGAATTCATTTTTAGCAGACATCAATTTCTAGATCAAGAACATTGGTTTAAGAGGCACCATCTGTTAGAGCAAGAATGTCAGTTTGATAGACATCTTCTTGACCAGGAGCATGATTTTTTTGAAAGCAGCAATATTTAAACTAGTAATGTCATTTTAAGACGGAACTTCTTGTACAGAAAAAATATACGCTTAAATGCAATATAACATTGGTGTACACAAAATATACGTTTGTACAGCAAGAATGTCATTTGACGAAGTGGCTGCTTGCACATAAAGCATTTTTTTTAAAAATGTCTTTACAGCAGCAATTCCAGTTAAAGAAGAAACTGATTGTACAGCAAGAATGTCATTTCAAGAAGAAATTGTTTGTACAGAAGGAATGTCATTTGAAAAAGAAATTGTTTGTACAGCACGAATGTCATTTGAAGAAGAAATTGTTTGTACATCAATAATGTCATTTTTTTAAAAAGCAACTGTTTGTACCATGTGAATGTCATTTTAGGAGGTAGTAACGTTATGAAAAATAATGTTATTTTAAAATGCTTGTCCTTGAGGAAGAAAAATGTTATTTTAAAATGCAATAGTATATAACAGCGTTGCTATTCTGTGCTCATCTTTCGGGGACGAAACTTACAGACAGATCTCTATTATCACAGACAGATCTCTATATCACAGAGAGATCTCTACATCACCGACATATCTATATCACAGACATATCTCTATATCACTGACAGATCTCTATATCACAGACATATCTCTATATCACAGACGTATCTCTATATCACAGACACATCTCTATATCACAGACACATCTCTATATCACAGACACATCTCTATATCACAGACACATCTCTATATCACAGACATATCTCCATATCACAGACAGATCTCTGTATCACAGGCAGATCTCTATATCACAGACAGATCTCTATATCACAGACATATCTCTATATCACAGACGTATCTCTATATCACAGACACATCTCTATATCACAGACGTATCTCTATATCACAGACACATCTCTATATCACAGACACATCTCTATATCACAGACATATCTCCATATCACAGACAGATCTCTGTATCACAGGCAGATCTCTATATCACAGCTTTCTATATCACAGACAGATCTCTATATCACAGACATATCTCCATATCACAGACAGATCTCTGTATCACAGGCAGATCTCTATATCACAGCTTTCTATATCACAGACAGATCTCTATATCACAATCCTAGACTTACCCATCACGTTAAAGAGATAATACTCACACAAGTATAGCAGCAGCTTCATATTTGATTTCACTTTGGAGCAGCAACAATTTCTATAGCGAGATCGACTTCAAGAGCAAAATTGTATATACACATATTAGCAGGTGAAGAACTAACTTCCACAACGTACAAGACTGTTGCATGAGATTCATAGTTATTCGGCTTGTATAACAATAACTAGACTACCAACAATAGCAGTCATAGAAATCAACAGCATTAGAGCACAAACACCGCAGAACTGTATAGCTACTCTAAGAAGACCAAGATTCCGGAAGTGACATCATGAACATATACAACAACTACAAGTAACAAAAATACGGAAAAGTAACATTTTAATAATCACAATTTTACTTACATAGAATACAGGGTTTGTAGTTTTACTTGACAAACATAGTGATAGTCTGTTAGTCGCCGTCAAGTAAAACTACACAACCTGTGATCTACGTAAGCACTATTGCGATGCAGTTTTAAAGAAGTGTTACCTATTATCGATTGTCGTATAGTAAAATAAGTCCAGCTACAATTACTATATCAACTACAATTACTGCATCAACTACAATTACTTCATAAACTACAATTACTGCTCAACTAACATTACTGCATCAACTACAATTACTGCATCAACTACAATTACTTCATAAACTACAATTACTGCTCAACTAACATTACTGCATCAACTACAATTACTGCATCAACTACAATTACTTCATCAACTACAATTACTTCATAAACTACAATTACTTCATAAACTACAATTACTGCTCAACTAACATTACTGCATCAACTACAATTACTGCATCAACTACAATTACTTCATCAACTACAATTACTTCATCAACTACAATTACTATATCAACTACAATTACTGCATCAACTACAATTACTGCATCAACTACAATTACTGCATCAAGACTAACATTCGGAGATCAACATGAACAGGACAGATATAATTCACATCAACTGTAGCGCACGGGAAATATCGGGTAAACTAGAAGAATATTGATAAAAACATAAAATACAGAGAAAAATACAAGGAGAAATGGAAATAGGTAGAAATATACAAGGACAAATACGTATTGTCTGATGTCTCTGCTTAGTTTACATAACGATTTCCTCCATTGTTTTTTAATTGCACGTATAAATTGATCTTCTTGCACTACCATATTTTATAGTGGTTTATACGTTCACTATATATCCGTATCAGTGTCTTTTCCTATATATCTGTTTATAAGTAGCCTGTACATGTATCTGTATCTTTGCCTCTAGATCTGTTTATCATTAGCATGTAAATGTATCTGTATATTTTCCTATATATCTGTTTATAAGTAGCATGTACATGTATCTGTATCTTTGCCTCTAGATCTGTTTATCATTAGCATGTAAATGCATCTGTATCTTTTCCTATATATCTGTTTATAAGTAGCATGTACATGTATATGCATCTTTGCCTCTAGATCTGTTTATACGTAGCATATATATATATATATATATATATATATATATATCTGTATCTTTGCCTCTAGATCTGTCTATCAGTAGCATGTACATGTATCATTATCTCTCTGTTTGTCACTCTCTTGTTCTGTTTATCAATAGCATGTATATATATATATCCGAATGTCTCTCAATATTTCTATCAGACTACGTACATTACATTTTTACAGAACGTTGTCTTCATCATGATTACTCTGAACTCCTCTCTGTATCGGGCACGAGGACTGCATTGGCCAGAGACGTGCATACATTCTTCGTTGTCACTGGTTCTTTGTCTTTTTTAGTCTTCCTCTTCTTCTCTCGCCTGGAATCTGACCTCGAGAATCAGTCTCATCTCGTATATACATATGATATATCAAAAATAAATAAATGTATAATTATCATATGAAGATTACTGATAACCATATTAGTAAGAATTAGTCATATGTGAAAGCTGATGATATTAGAATATTGGTAATGTTCATTGCATTTGTTAATAGTCGAATAAAAATAACATTATTTAAGCCATATTTATTTGTATTTGTTTTTAAAACTTCTGAGAATGTGTCCAGTTATAACTTTCCTAACATTAATTCATTAGATCATTGATGGGCAAATAGTGGTCCGCGGGTCTAAGTCATCTGATTTGAAATGTATATATGTATATATTTTATCTTGCGCAGCTTTCTTTGAATCTGTGAGTATTACCGAGTGCGTTGATGTATCAGTTATCAACCAAGTAAGTGTTGATGTAACTCCCTCTATCTCCATCCTCATGATTGATGTGACATTGGAACATGCTGAAGATTTCTCGACCAACTTTACGCCATGGTGTGTACAAGATAAATGGGATCAATAATATTTATGTACAGTCCATGAGAATTCGAGTAGTTCAGATAGTTCATAATTTGTCAAATGGGACCAATAAAGTTAAGGTATGCACAATTCGGGCCGCCGGTCTTAAATAGTTGCATACCTCTCCACTAAACCCACATTCAAAGATTTGACAGTTAAACATTTTTATCAGCAGCCTGTGTGGATTCTTCATATTACTTAAGAAACTAATGAATTATAATGCACAAAAAGAGTTAATAAAGTATACATATCGTGTTAAAATTGATAGGCCACGATTACTTAACTAAACATGGACGATAAAAGAATTCGCGAAGCCGATATGCTAAATGTAACATATGTATATCACATACACAACAACGTGGAAGAAACAAATGGAAGTGGAGGACAAACATGATGCAATGCATCTCCTCCAAAGATATCAACAGACCACAATATTTAGCTTTAGAACGGGCCACTGCAGACTGTTGGGTCACCTTTACCGATTAAGGACCTCATACACTGATGAATGTCCATGTGGATTCGGAACCCAGACCCCGGAACACATATTTCAGGGCTGCCCAATATACAAAGAGCAGAGACAGCAGACCTGGCCAGACGATACAGACTTGAGGCAAAAGCTATGGAGCAGCCGTTCTGACCTGGAGAAGACAGTGGACTTCGTCTTGATAACAGGCCTGATAATATAGCATGACCACAGATGCTGAAGGCAAAAGAAGAAGAAATGTATATGTCTAAAAGATGATGACCTTCAGTATCCGTACAGGCTGAAAATGTTGAATAAGAATCGTGAATTTAAAAAAAAATAATATAATAGATTAAACTAAAGTGTTGCAATGGACAAAGTTTTACAAACATGGACAATAAATAAATTTACAGCCAAGAGAAGAGATTCTTTCGAAAGGGAGTGTTATAGAAGAGTCATGAGATTACTAAAGACAGCAAGAAAGACCAACCAAGATGTGCTAAGAAAAATCAACGTTCAAGAAGGCTTTCTTTTAAACACAATATTAAGAATGAAATTAGGTTATGTCGGTCATGTAATGAGACACGATGGCATGGAAAGAGTGATGCTGGAGGGAACAATAGAATGCACTAGAGGCAAATGTCGACCAAGACGTCGTTGGACAAGAGAGATTCAGGAATGCATGCATATATCGCTAGAGAAAGCGAAACAACTTGCCAAAAACCGCGGGGATTTCAGGAGATTCATAGGGAGGACTACGTTCTGTCACCTATTGTAGAAACTATGACAGCCGGTGACTTGGAGACGGTTTCCCATTCCCAAACGCGATTCTTGTAGAGCCACAATATCTCATTTGTACATTAATGTATCCAGTTCTGGGCGTCTTTCTTCAACACTAGCGACATTCCAGAACAACACACGTAACGATTTCAAGGACAGACGAACGACTTTAGATCTGTGGCGCCTGGCTACAGTGCGTTAACCTTGTCGATGCCCCCCCCCCCCCGCCAACCGTTTAGGACGTTTTTGATTGCCAGCCATTTTCTGTATACTAAGCCTTGCAATCACGTGAAATAAATGCTATACTCATGAAAATTTCAGCTTTGATGCACGAACTCCGTCGCACCGGCGAAGATCTTGATGTGTGGACCCCCTGTCAAAATAACTAACACCACATCCTAGACGATGACTCTTGTTCCATGAGTAGAATAAAGGAATTTGGTTTGACATGTGGTGTCGCTAGAAAGGAGCGGTTACGTTGGCAAGAAAGAATGATGGTCAATCAACTGCGTACTGGGACCGTCAATCAACGTGTAATGGTGGATGCACTTAATGAGAGATCTGGGCAGTTATGGATTTGTCCGGAGTGCAGTGACGATGATCCAACGACTAACTACGTTCTGGAAAGAATACGTCAAATGAGACACACTGTTTTGCAAGAAGGAACAGCATGATAGAATTAATCAAGAATTCGACCAACAGGTCAAGATAAGGACAAAAGCACAAACAACTTGAATGAACATAATACTAAGTTCTACATTGAATTGTTTAGTCTACATGGAACTATATGAAATTATAATAGAATAATGGAAGGTTCCTACAAATTCAAAAATTGACTTTACTGCACTCAGGTTGCACTATATGTGTTCAGTCTCTATCAAGGAAGCATGCAACCTGACGAAAGTATCTCTCACAGCACATAACTTGGTAACATTCAAAGATAAATTCCTGGAATCTAGGAAAAATCCACTCTGTAAGTAGGAAGTCTCGAGCGGGATTAGAATACTCGTCCTCGTGAAGACGAAGCGAACGACTACACCAATGCGCCAGTCTGGAAGACCCTGCGTCACCCAGGCGGTCATGAAGCAGGCAGTGTAAACGGTGCATAAACACCACGACGCCCTCAAATTACAGCTTCTCCTTTGGCTGATTTGTCGATGCTCGATTCACAACGGCACGAACAATATACATCTAAAAATACTGTGTTTATCGGTGCATGTGCATTTTGCCGACAGCACATGTCTACAGATATCTTTCTCAGGGCTTCATCAGAAGATTAGATGACATAGCGCTGTACGCAATACTACACAATCAATAACCAATTCTTTCCAAGAATTTGGATTGATCATACAATGGTTGAAAGCTGTTTTACAGATGTCTTTGTGCCTCAGCTTTGGTCTGCCCCTTTGATGTCAACTAGATGAAAGCTTACTTAAGAGAATTATAATTTCTTTGTGAATGTGATCGTTTGGCATTCTTTATATAGACCCATATATATATATATATATATATATTGAGAGAGAGAGAGAGATAAAGCGAGGTCTGTGTTAATTATATTAGCCAGAATCATATTAATTATAGTATAAAAAGACAACGAATGGAAATTATCACAATAGACAGGAAAAACGTGTCCAACCGAAATATGGAAATTGTTGCGTGTGTTGTTGTGTTGTTGTTTTTTTGTTGTGATAATTTCCATTCGACGTCTTTTGATGTTTTGTGCGTATCTTGATAAAGACCTTTTGGTTTAAACGATGTAAATGTTTTTTGTATTGTAAGTTGTTTGTTTTCTTGTATGCTCATTATAACCCCTTCTTTTTATGATAGTCCGCCGTGTCTTAGTGGAACAATTTTAAAAACCTGTGTTTTACGGAAGCATACTCATAGATGGACCACTGAAATACAAGAGGTGATAAATTCCAAAATATATTCAGCACACAAGATTGCCGTCTCCTGAGAGCTCTTAAAATACAAATACTCATAAAAATTAAAAAATTAAAAATACTCATAGAATCAGTAAGAAAACAGACTCATATACACTAAGTGACTCCAGCCTTATAATTGCCTAGTCACTACCATCATCTCCATCGTAATACTACTAGGGAGTGTATAGAAAACACCCCTTTTTCCCTGATACACTCTGCATTGATCCGTGAATCCCCAAGAATGTTCACTGCCTAACCACAGATCCATCACTGTAGACAATAATATCTCCATCTGAGAAATTCTCACTGGTTAGAGCCTGGACATTTGAATCTATGTGCACTTGGAATGCCATTGTCATGTTTCCTGGAAATTGTAATTATCACTTCAACGGATGTTGGTAATTTGAGTCTTATTTAACATAAACATTTACAACATACAAATTAACAGCGAATTTTAGCACGATCAGCACCATGTTATTTGTTGATAGTTTTGTTATTGAAATGTTCGCCTAGCAGATTACATTTCTCTGGCATTCAATCAATGAAGAATGTAGATAGCAGCATATGATTGTCCCAGATGTGGGAGGTATTTACCATGTTTAATTTCTTTGAGGTATAACTACCAGTGAGAAATATCTCTGGATTATCTGCCTCAATTGCACAGAGCATGTATAGCCTTGACATAAATCATGTACACACATGCTAAAACCATTTCTAAATTGCGCATTCATTTATATACTCTCCAACCATTTATAAATTAAACATATTAAATATATTAATTAAACATTGCCTGTCCTTTTTTACATTGAAGACTATTTTATACACTGCTTGTTTACTCCCCTCAAAACTATTTACCGATACTCATATACATTATTGTCTACATTACTCATTAGTGTTCTACTTAGTTCAACAATGTCTGTATTACTTTTCAAATTCTAGTGTTAATCAATTTCCTTAGTATACTAATTTATATCAGTTCAGCCGAAGAACGGATGTGTCGGACAATTGGCGTAAATGAAACGGCGACACAATACATTTCTATTCTCTTGATTAGATCTTGCTGGAAATCTGGTAGAAACAATGATCCTGCTACTAGAGAGATCCAGCGGGGGTTTGAGAATGAACACTGAAGATATCAGGAGTAGTACAGTGCGGACCTGAGGAGTACAGAAAGAAGTGTGTTTAACCAGAAAGCTACGGGAATTATTACGCCTTCACGCCATTTGGATATTGACTAGACTCGACTCAACTCGTATGTGTTTGTTCACATCGCAATGACGTCGGTTAATCAACAAGAAACAATAACTTCATTATTTGTCTGTTCCCTACATTGCTCACTAATGGTTGCATTACTCGAACATTGCCCACCCATTCCTACTTTCCACTTCTTTTTAACATAGCATATTCAATTCAATATTGTACACTCATTTCTAATTTCTCCTGTAAATATGAATAATTCCTTATCCACGATTATTGTGAGATTCAGACAATATAATATTCATTCATTATTTTGCAATCTCGAAAGACATAAAACAGATTACGAGATTGTGAAACGAAAACTTGTTATAACGAGTTATGAGCTGCAGTAGGAAATGAATATGACAAGTTTTCTGGTAATATTCTAGTGTTAAATATTACGTCCTTGAGTTCATATGACAGTAACCAAGGATCAGATGAATAACTTTGTCGACGTTTATTGCTGGTGCGCTTATGTGGGAAACAAGTATGTTTCATACATTTATTTATCACGATCTGATTCGCTGAATACGTAATATAACAAGAAGTAGTTGATTTGTACATAGTGATTAGGAACTAGTTCATTTGGGGCATATTCAATAGCAATTATGTCATTTCGTAAATAATGATTAGGAACTAGTTCATTTGGGGCATATTCAATAGCAATTATGTCATTTCGTACATAGTGATTGGGAACTAGTTCATTTGGGGCATATTCAATAGAAAATGTCATTTTCTACATAGTGGTTAGGAACTAGTTCATTTGGGGCATATTCAATAGAAATTATATAATTTCGTACATAGTGGTTAGGAACTAGTTCATTTGGGGCATATTCAATAGAAAGTATGTCATTTCGTACATAGTGGTTAGGAACTAGTTCATTTGGGGCATATTCAATAGAAAATGTCATTTTCTACATAGTGGTTAGGAACTAGTTCATTTGGGGCATATTCAATAGAAATTATGTCATTTCGTACATAGTGATTGAGAACTAGTTCAATTGGGGCATATTCAATAGAAAATGTCATTTTCTACACAGTGGTTAGGAACTAGTTCATTTGGGGCATATTCAATAGAAATTATATAATTTCGTACATAGTGGTTAGGAACTAGTTCATTTGGGGCATATTCAATAGAAATTATGTCATTTCGTACATAGTGATTGGGAACTAGTTCAATTGGGGCATATTCAATAGAAAATGTCATTTTCTACATAGTGATAAGGAACTAGTTCATTTGGGGCATATTCAATAGAAATTATGTCATTTCGAACATAGTGATCAGGAACTAGTTCATTTGGGGCATATTCAATAGAAATTATGTCATTTCGTACATAGTGGTTAGGAACTAGTTCATTTGGGGCATATTCAATAGAAATTATGTCATTTCGTACATAGTGATTGGGAACTAGTTCAATTGGGGCATATTCAATAGAAAATGTCATTTTCTACATAGTGATCAGGAACTAGTTCATTTGGGGCATATTCAATAGAAATTATGTCATTTTGTAAATAATGATTTTAAAATTTCTCGTCATACGAAGTGTTATCAGAACCTCTTTTTTTCATCTCTTCTTTCTTCTCTTTTCATGAGCTTCCCCCTACTCTTCCACATCTCAAAGGTTTTAATTCGGTCTTCTAGTTTTTTTTGTTTTTTTTCAATGTTCATGTCTCTAGTACATACATTAATATACATATGAGCATATTAGCATATTGTAAAAATACATATTAGCAAAATGAGTATACTGTAGATGCTAATGATTATTTTAATTATGTTATTTATTAATCTCTTCTTCTTCTGCATTCGTTCTCAAACTCCTGATCAGCAGGATATAGTATGGAGAATGGAATTCGTTGTGTCATGGTTTACAGCATTGCTGCGATATCTGCTTCTTTCGGTCTGACACATCCGACTTCAGCATGGCTTTGGGTCACTGACCCTATATGGGATGGGGCAGCCAACTCCTTCCCATAACCTCCTTAGTGGCCTTTTACGACATGCGTGGAAGGTAAACAGTGATGCTAGTCTTTGCTTCCCTTTCGGGCCCTGTCAACACAAGAGCGTGATTTATTAATAATTTTGATATTTAATATTACAATATATACAAGATCAACGGACATTCTGATAGACATGTGAGACATGCATGCAAACATGTGGAAAGGGGGAAAAACAAGAACATTGTAGGACAATGTGGGATAGGGGCAAAAAATAACAGAGAGGTAAGCTCTGTGAGGAGAATAACTTGACCATATGCAATACATTCTTTGAACATGAAAATATTATATTATATTCATGGAAATGTCATGGAGACAGAAAAAGTAACCGTTTAGATGTGTTTTAATCAACATCAGATGCAGAATCAGTGTCAAGAATACTAAATCATATTCAGTAACGTATCACAACTCAGACAACTATCCCAGTGTTAGGCTAAGTTCATGTAAAATTGAAATATACAGAGTATAGACGATATGAAGATCCACAAATTGACACTTCAGCGCAGAAGCAACTAGTTATACAGCAAAAATACAGTGTAGAATAAAAGAACAGAACTATATAAATGTCTAATAATAGAATGCATGGAACAAAACCGAGGGAAGAATACAGAAGATAATAAATGGGATGGCCTAAGGAAAAATATTCAAACAAAAATAAAATTTAGCAATAAGAAAAGCCAAGAACAAAGAAACATGAATAACGGATGATATAATTGAATGTTCGAAAGAAAAAAGGATAAACTTATTCTACTAAAAGATTCACTTATAGACAAAGAGATACGTAAAATATACAGAGCAGCGAAAGAGAAATGGCTAAATAAACAAAAGGAAGAGATATAGAGGTGATGCCACAGCAAAAAATACTAACATAATGCACCAGGGAATAAGAAAGATCACATAAGAAAATCATATAAATTCATGAAGGATAAAAGTGGAAAATTATATTTGATAGGACAGAAGTACTGATAAGATGGACATATTATGTGACCGACTTTTTTGATGACCAACGGAACAAAAAACCTACAATACAAAACAATGATGGACCAGCAATACTGAAATCAGAAGTGGAAAACGCAATAAAATGTTGAACGTCTGTAGGCGCTGACAACATAGCAGCATACATAATACAAACTCTATGTGAATTTTGTGTGGAAACTCACATAACTTTGCAATAACATATACAAAACAGGCCACACACCTGAAGACCTAAATTCATCAGTATTCATACCACTGCCTATGAAACCCAGGGATATGGATTGTGCAGAATGCAAGACAATAAGTTTGATGAGTCACATAACAAAAATACTACTCAAGATAATACATGGAAGAATTTAAAAGAAGATAGACACTGAAGTCTTTGAAAAACAGCTTGGATTTAGGAAAAGCAATGGAACCAGAGAATCTATACTTGGTATGGGACTATTGCTAGATAAAAGTCCAAAGACGTATCTATATTTGCTTCATAGACTAACGCAAGGCCTTCCACATCAAGAAATTGGCATAGATGGAAAAGACATCGGACTGAATAGAAAAATATATCTAAACAAATTAAAAACAAGCAAAACATGAGAATTATAAAATACATCTATTCTATATTAATGTATGGCCCAGAAACATGTACAATAAACAAACAACTAGAATGTAGCATTAATGCGTTTGAGATGTGGGTATATTGAATAGGGAGAACTTAATGGAAAGAGAAGAAAATGAATGAATAATTTCTAACACTTCGTATGAAAAAGGAACTATTAAAACAACAAAGATCAAACAAAGTATTTTTGTCATATTACAAGGCATGACAACTTGTTAATAACATTCATCATCATCATCAGGTGCCATGCCGGGTATCGTAGGCGGTCATGGCTCTCCACAGCTCTCTGTCCACAGTATTATATATCAAATTCGTTGTTGTTTCCTTGCCGTGCCAGGTTGTCAAACTGTCTAATATTTCCTCACGTTGTCGTCCTCTGTCTCTGGTGCCTTCAATCTTGCCTGTTGTGATTATGTTCTTTAAACCTGCCTGTCTCATGAAGTGGCCAAAAAAGACGATTGCCTTTTTCTTATATTGTTGATTAAGGTCCGTTTCGCATTTAACTCTTTCAATACCTCTGCATTAGTTTTTCTGGCAGTCCATGGTATTCTCAGCATTCTTCTGTAGAACCACATCTCTGCTGCCTCCAAACTCCCACTTCCCAGTTTGTTTTTTTAAAAGACTCGCACCCATATGTTGCGCACCCATATGTTGCGCACCCATAAGTTACGCACCCATATGTTGCGCACCCATATAATAACCTTCAATCAATCAATCAATAAACCCATAACCCTTCATGGTCGTAGGGGTACCACATTGGATGCTTCAGCACACAGAGTCCTCCAGCGAATTCTATCCTCAGCGATGCGGATGAGTGTAGAAATATCTAGCCCTGTCCATTCCTTGATGTTGTGTGTCCATGTCTTTATTTGTCCTCCTCTGCTTCTTCCACCCTCGACAGTTCCCTGCAGTATTGTTTTTGACAAGGAATCGTGCCTGCATACATGTCCGAACCATGCTAGTTTTCGTCGTTTCACTATTGAAAGCAATGGCTCCTGGACACCAGCACACATATCTACTTTATTTCTTACGTACACATTGGTCATAAGACCAATAGGAAATATAGAAATATAGTTCCCTATAGGAAATTCGTAGTATAATAACCTTACTAGATGGTAAAATAAAGTGGAAGTGGGCAATAGGTAGACACAGACACAATTGAGAGAGAAACATTGACGAGTTGGACAGGTTATAGTCTAGCAGAGCCCACCACTTAGGCAAAAGACGGTGTGCTGGAAGTATGTTGCATCCAACCTTCGCTGCGGAGACGACAATTAATTATTATTATTATTATTATTATTATTGTTATTATTATTATTATTATTATTATTATTATTATTATTATTATATGGTGCTATACTCTATGTGCACTGATGTTACAAGGTCAGCACTGAATACAGTTCATATGACGCAGTGTTACTTTCAGTATAAATGAGTAGACAGTTAATTTATAGACATCCGCCCAAAAATCAATAATGCAAATCAGTAATTATAGTAACCTAGGAAAAAGGTTGCCAATTTTCTGTTTCATTTTGTTTCCTCCCTGTCCTCTTAGTTTTGTTTTTTTCCATTTATACACTTTCGGTCTTCGGATTTATTATGTCTAGTTCTCGCCTGTGTGTTGCCGGGGCCCGAAATGGGAGCAAAGAATAGCAACACTGTTTACCTTCCACGCATGTCGTAAAAGGCGACTAAGGAGGTTATGGGATGGAGTTCGCTATCCCATCCCATATAGGGTCAGTGACCCAAAACCATGATGTAGTCATTGTGTCAGGCTGAAAGGCGCAGATATCGCAGCAATGATGTAAACCATGGAACAACGCATTCCGTTCCTTGGACTACATCCTGCTAATCTGTGCATAATAAACGAACGCAGAAGAAGAAGACGAATGTCTAGTGGCGCCTGTGACGACCAAGGTGCCGGGCTCGAATTGTCACCGACAATTGTGCATCCCGGGCGTTCAGAAAGCAACGACAAACTGCTGAATGTATTAATATTTTATAGAAAACCACTACAGCCAAAAATTACTGGATTGATGGTTATGTCTGAATAGGATACGCTGTCAATTTTGTTTTAACCACTATTATGAGAAGGTGGACAATGCCATTTCTTCCTGGTAGAGTGTTGTTATAAAGCCATTTTGGTCGAAACCATGTGTGTTACCAGTTATTAGAGAACGTTCATTACCCTTCTCCAAGTTTCGCCTTACAAATCAATAAATACATTTTAGATAATGTACAAAATCACACGAAGCAGTAAACAAGATTAACACACAGCGAGCATAATCTACAATATTTTTGAATGAGACGCGACTAAGTCATCGCTGCATACTATCAAATAACACAATTTCCATAACAAATATCAGATTATATTTGCTGATATTCCCTCATTACTTGGACTAAATTACGTTTTCCCTAGCTTTGCTTCAGGCTACTTATCACTGCCGAATTATTCCGCTCACATCTCCCGAGACTAATTCCCTACGCTGTTTTTAAGGACTATTTCTCTCCTATATTTTCATCAAGAGTGAGTGAGAATTTTGATCAGAGGATTAGGTCTTATTTAAATTGTTATATAACTTGAATCATCGGACAAGATGAATTAAGTATGAATGAATAGTTATGACTTCCGCTACAAGACTTGACTTTCTTAAATCCTACTCTCATGCGCATGCTGTTGTGTCTGTGGGTCTCACCAAAGGCTCACTAGACAAACCAACCATGCAACAGAAAACCTTAGTTGATGACATGCCTTTATATAGAGGTTATCTTCTTATATAAGCTTCATGGCACGTCATCTATACAATCCCGTAGTCGTAACATTCGATAACAGTTACCATGTTGTTCCGACAGGCCGAAATTGTGCTTGAACTAGTTACGGGCAGGGCGTTGGTGGGCGGAACAACACAGAAAACTGTCGCGAGGGCCAGAGTTGTGCCCTGATGTCGACGTCTGTATTTTGCTGCATTGGACTCGAAACACCATCGAGTCTAATGGCTGCTGGAACAGAGGACGGAGCACTTATGGGAATGCCACACGTGATGTGAGGCCAGTTTTCTAATCAAGAATCACGAAATGCTACTCTGAGAGTGCATGTGTCGGTATATTCATTTTTAAGCGCCTCAACTGATTCAAATGCATATGATAACACTGGTTAATGCATTATGAACAACAATTAGAACTGAAGAAATGTTTAGAGAACATTCCGTTATGTGTGATTTATTTTCACACAGTGAAAGTGGAATGTACAGTGATTTGATTCTATTATAGAAATAGGAATGGTAAAAAATGAAAGATTAGGTATCAGCTATGTTGATTATCATCTTCGCACACCGGACGCGTCCATAGGTGCTCCGATCTCCGCTTCAGTAAATCTCTCAGGGTACAACGGCTGATTGCTCCGATTCTTTGTTGGTTCACTACTCTTTTTTAAATCTTTGTCAGGGGGTTCTCTTCGGGTCACGCCCATCCTCACTCCCAATTCTTGCATTCTTGATATTGACTCATGCTTATTCATCTCAAAATCCTCTGATCGTGAGGACTCACAAAGAGCAGTGAGTATGTCTGCTCGGTCCATAAGCTGACCATCTGTTGTGGTGGCGAGACTAGCTAATTTGTCGGCCCGTTCGTTTCCCTCCACGACCACATGTCCGGGGACAAAAATAAGCGTGAGTTTTCGTAGTGATGCCCGCATTTTAGCTCTCTCCAATGACTCCGCCTATTTCCTACGTACATCACCTGTTTCGACTTTCTCAATCATATTCAGTGAATTCAGGTATGCATGCATGGGAATAGGTTTGCGATTCCAGCTAGTAAAGTGTCTGCGTTACGGCGAATACGTCCATAGTTAAACTGCTCGTTGTTGCGGTAAAGGCACCACTGGCTTCGTGTACTGTTTTCTCTTTTGATCTGACAGTAACGGCCCATGCACATCGCTGGTGACGATTGGCCGACCCGTCCGTGTAAATCACAACATCTGAAACACCGGCATTTTCGCATATTAGTGCCTAGGTCTTTCTCAGCCCCAAAAAATAATTGTCAAGTGAAATGAAATCAGAAATGAAAAGGGTTCCTATGGAAATGATCTGAAGGAACTCACAGTCAACAACAGGCTAAAACACAGAACTCATATGTTCTTACACCGCTGAAGGAATGACAAGATGAGTACTTGTGGAAATGTCGTGTTTTATGCAGTCATGCCGTGATCCTAACAAAACATTATGCATCAATAAAGCTTGGATTAATATATATATATATATCTGCGTGTATGTTATGATTCAAGGAATTATATTGACTCAAACAAGTTACTTGCCATCCTTGACTCAGCATTACATCTGTCCTATTTGAGTCATCATGGTATATGTCATATTTGACCCAGCATGGCATGTAGGGTCCTAACCCAACATTTTATATTTTTGTTGAACCAGGTATGTACTATATGCCACGTTTGACTCAGCTAGGTGTGTACTATATGCCACGTTTGACTCAGCTAGGTGTGTACTATATGCCACGTTTGACTCAGCTAGGTGTGTACTATGTGCCATCTTTGACTCAGCATGATTTGTATTGTTCGCCCATCTCAAGTAATGATAACCATTTGTTACAACCACAGAATTGTCAACATTCATTTAGTGTTCTGTCCTTGATTGTGATTTCGTAGAATCCTTATAAGCCATATTCGGGTCGCAAATGACATTGGACAGTCTGGGCATGGGATGACCACTGTTGATGGTTTTGTGTGTGTCTACCCGTGACTTTCTAGATACTCTCCACTGTTGAGCTGATGCACTTCTCTTGTCACAGGTTGCTGCCCCCTTTTGACAGTAGAAAAGGATGTAGCTCTATTTAATGCAAGTTTTTCCCATGTATCTTCGTATATTTCGAAAGATTCTAGTGAGGCTTTAACGAGATCTTGTAGTACTTCTTTTGGCTACATTGAGAATGGTTGCCCCTCTGAATCTCACACCAGCAAAGTATCATTAGCAAGCGATGACCTGCCATACGCACCAGATGACTTGCCCAAAGAATATTTATCCGCATCAGAATAGTGTTTTTGGGATACCAGATCTGTCAAAGGCAGTGGTATCTGGAATCGTGTATTGCCATCTGATATTCATAATTTGTATGAGATATATGTGAAAGTGATTGAGTTTCCTCACATGTCGCCTATACACAGTTCATGTTTCACTAGTATATAAACAGCACTTGAAGTACAGCTGCTCTGTACATTGTGAGCTTAGTCTGTAGACTAATGCCGTTTCTATGCCACGAATTTGGGTCCAATCTTCAAAAAGTGCTGCTTCACTTGGAGATCCTTCTGTAAACTTCATCACCAACGTTGGCATTTTGTGATAGTTTTGTAGTACATTTTACAATACCTAAGTATGTGAATGTATTCACTATTTTCAGTGCTACGTCATTTACCTTTATGCAGAGCTCGTGATAGATGTTGCTAGGGTCTGGTTGTAACATCTGTTTTCTTCGTGTCAACAGTGAGCTCAACCCTGGTACAGTCTTGGAGAATCGTGTCTAATAGTTTGCTGATCAGTTTCAGAATTGGCATTTAGGTCACAGCCATCAGGAAATAGAAAAACCCTGGTTGTGTGTGATATGACATTGGTTTTTGCTTGAAGCAGCTGAAGTTTTAACAGTTTTCCATCATTGATGGCTTTCTATGTTTTCCATGTATGATGTCTCTTCCCAAGTCTAGAAGCACTTGGGGAAAACTAGAAAAACTCCCAAAGCATCATCCACCATAGCAGAGAATATGATGTTAAACAGGATAGATGCTAATACACATCCCTGTTTTACTCCATTTAAGACAGGAAACGTTTTAGATAACTCTCCAACATTCTGAACTCTAGCTTGCATTCCATCGTGCATCTGTCGTACCACTATGTATGTGATAAACTTATGAGGAATACCATATTTTCCATATTTCTCAGCATTATATGCGCCATATTTGACTCAGCATATTGTGTGCTTGTCTGTTTCAGACAGGTATGTACCCTAACTTACTATATTTTTGTTGAACCAGGCATTTACTATGTGCCATGCTCTTTTTATTCCATACGGAATAATATTCTGCATCATGCTTTGTTATCAATTGATTCCTGCCTGAGACTACAATATTCATGACGTGGGTGACACGCTGTAATTCATTGGCGATAATGTTAAGGTTAGTAAATCGTACTGCTTAACAAGGCTCCTTGCAGCTTACATTGTCATAATCGGCTCTTGGTATATTGCGCATATTAGATGAACATGATCGGGTGTTAGTGCCACTGTTACACGTATACATTCCAGATTATGTAATATACTGAGTCAATACAGTTCATGAGTAAGAGGCTTTGTGAGTAAGAGGCAACATGGATAGGAGGCTTAAAAGTTAAGAGGCTTAATGAGTAGAAGGCTTCATGAGCAAGAGGCTTTGTGAGTAAGAAGCATCGTGAAAAGGAGGCTTTGTGAGTAAGAAGCATCGTGAAAAGGAGGCTTTATGAGTAAGAGGCATCATGGATATGTGGTTTCGTGAGTAGAAGGCGTTTTGAGTAGAAGCTTCATGAATAGGAGGCTTCAAAGTTAAGAGGCTTAATGAGTAGAAGGCTTCATGAGCAAGAGGCTTTGTGAGTAAGAAGCATCGTGAAAAGGAGGCTTTATGAGTAAGAGGCTTCATGAGTAGGAGGCTCTATGAGTATTATGCTTCATGTCATACAATTGCAAATGTCTCAGAGGTGAAACAATAAAAATATAACAGAAAGCTACATAGAGCCCCATCCCTTCCCCGCCCCCCCTCCATTTCTGTACAACATAAGAAACATGAGATTCAAAGTTCGAAGTTACTGTGTCTCAAACAAATGAACAATGTAGACATTTGGTGAGAACAATAACAAGTATGCTCTGAAATATTATAACAAATATACAACAAGTACACAATGTTGAAGGAAAGAAAATAATACACACTAAAGTACAGTTGGTTAGCTAGTACACGTTCTGTCGAACATAGCAACATTGAAACATGTGTCATTATTTGATGTCATTACGATATCTTTGTGTCTATCTTATTTAAATAATACCATTCTTGTATTGCACGCATTATTCTCTTATCACAATAATGTCATTGTACCATTACTATTATTTCAATCAAATAATAACACGTGGCATTATTCCCATTAAAAATAAGAACATTATTACGTGTGCAATGGGGTGCAAAGGGAACGCATTGCTCTAGGCGGACCCAGGGTTAGCAGATAACCAAGATCCCAAATGTACCTCCACGCGGTGCACCCTGGAAACAGAAATACAGCAGCTCGAGCTGATTCTGGCCAAATCATTTGGGGATCGTGTCCGAGAATGTGGAGGTAGCAGATGGAAAGAGATTTGACTGCACAAGAGACAGACAATATCTCCATCACCACATATAGCGACACTGTCGACATACAGTGAAGCTAGTCAGTCCAGTCCGAACATTGGAGGGGCGGCCAATGTAAAATGCACGTAAAGGTAGATGCATGGCGAGAGACAAATAGATTTCATACCGAGTACAATGAAACAATGAAAGGGCAGAACAGCGATAGAGGGCAGTGCGAACTGCAAATAGAAAGTGAAAAGTCCCTAGGAAAGGAGAACTACAAGCTCCGTCAGCTCGAGTGGAGCTTCTAGTTACCTGTGTTCCTTACAGGCAGAGACCCAGACCCATCCATTAGCGTTTGGTAAAGCAAGAAGACCTAACCCAACTCTAATGTCGAGCCTTCCTAAACCGGAAATATGCTCGCGAAGAGAAAGGGTTCCGTACCCGATGTGCTCAGGCACAAAAGGGACAACGATTTAGCCCTGGCCCAACTCTACTGTCAGGTTTTCCTACACCGGAAATACACTTGAAGAGAGAAATGGTTCAGTACCTGATGGGCTCAGGCGCTATTGGGACGTGGACGCTCAGCTCGAGAACGCCTTGCTCTCAAACGCGTGGTGTGAGACTCGAACTTGGACAAGGGGTACACGATGTCGGTGAATGACACCTCGGCTAAGAGGGCAAAAGAGCCAGGGTCCAACTCCTCTGTTGAGTTCTTCCCCTTAAGGAACCAGGCTCTCGGATGAGAAACGGTTCAGTGCCCAATGGGCACAGGCACAGCACGTCCAATTACACGAGGCAAGTTCATAGACTGTGGAACACCACGTTCGAGTCAGACGAGAGCAAAAATCGTCTGGGCGAAGAGTCGCCACTACACGTGCCTGGAGACAGATATAGAGGCTGTCACAGGCTAAGGGTAGCCCGCCCGAATTGTCAAGCATGCCAAAATCGGATGTGCTAGGCCTACAAGGCGCATAACGATGGCACAACGTAATCACGCTCCCGGCGGAAATCGCACGGATATCCGTGATGGTTACAATGGAGCGAACGCAAAACAAACAAACAAACAACAACGTGTGCAATTTTAGCATTTAAATAATGATATTGTTACAAATGGCATTATTCTGCTTAAATAAGGACAATGCTACAAGTGGCATTATTTCACTTCAATAGGGATATTGTTACAATTGCCATTATTTCACTTCAAATAAAATATTGTTACACTTGGCATTATTTCACTTCAATAAGGATATTGTTACAAGTGGCATTATTTCACTTCAATAAGGATACTGTTACAAGTGACATTATTTCACTTCAATAAGGATATTGTTACAAGTGACATTATTTCACTTCAATAAGGATATTGTAACAAGTGACATATTTCACTTCAATAAGGATACTGTTACAAGTGACATTATTTCACTTCAATAAGGATATTGTTACAAGTGACATTATTTCACTTCAATACGGATTTTGTTACAAGTGACATTATTTCACTTCAATGAGGATATTGTTACACGTGGCATTATTCTACTTAAATATGGATATTGTTACAAGTGTTATTATTCCACTTCAATAAGGATATTGTTACAAATAGCATTATTCCATTTAAAAAAGAACATTCTTAAACGTGTCATTATTTAAGTTAAAGGTCATCATTTTTTCTTGCTGCAAGCAAATTTTCTTCGTTTGTCTACAACTATGATCTAACGAACTTTTTATCTGTTCTGTGTTGCTATTTGATTTCAATAAAATGTGCGTTGTCAGAATAAATCATTGTATTATCTGTCTGGCTGCAGCAAAAACAATATATCAAGTTAGTGGTCTTCTTGTGTCGTAACCAATTGTTGTCTTAGATATTTTGCTTCTTTGTTGCTGTGTTTGTTCAAGGTCGTGAATACAATTTTGTCGATCTACCTGGTATAGTAGTCAAGTCATTGGTCATGTGCTAAAGAGGGTGGGGGTTAAATCAGTGGTCTTCTTGTATGTGTTTTTAGAAGATTCCTTGGAAATTATACATTTTTACATTACGACTTTACGTACTAGGATAGGTACACTTAGCATACAGCTGGTCATTTCGTTGAGGATACAGGGGTACATATATGGAAACTACATGTACAAATGAATACTATAATTTAGGCCATTTCAGTGTTTGTCCATTTGATATAGTTAGTTGGTCATTCAGTAAGTTAAGTTAGTTAGTTAGTCTGTAGTCTCTCAGTGAGTAATTTATTCAGTCAGTGAAGTTAATTAGTTTAGTCAGTCAGTCAGTCTAGGTAAGGTCAGGCGAGGACAAGTCTAGTCTAGTCTAATCTAGTCTAATCTAGTCTAGTCTAGTCTAGTCTAATCTAGTCTAGTCTAGTCTAGTCTAGTCTAGTCTAGTCTAGTCTAGGTTCGTCTAGTCTAGTCTAGTCTAGTTAATTAGTTAGTTAGTCGTCAGATCATTACATCATGGCACTCTGGGCACGTTAATATGTGCTCCGATCACATACTCACTCTTTCAGCATGTGATAGCTGACTATTCCAATTATGTGTTCTTTGTATAATTCTTTTTTGTATTCCCATATGGTGCTCGTTTCTTGAAAACTCTTCACGTCCAGATCCTGCGCTCTAGCATTTTATACAGAAGAAACAATACACCCAATATTTTCAAACTGGTCCAACTCAATAATTGTATTGAAAATATCAGTTCGGTCTATAGAACTATCATTGGCCACTGTAGTCAATCTGGCAACTTTGTTTGCTATTTCAAGTCCCTCGGCACCCAAGTGTCCAGGTACACAAATGTAGGTAACTTATTTCATCACAGATTTCGCCATCAAAGCAAACCACTGATGGCACACTACTATCGGTTGCATAGAGGGCACAATTTTGTTCCCTAAAGCATTCCTCTCCTAATAGAGCCGCGAATGCCCAAGCACTGAGCTCGTGCCCAATCACAGATCCATCAGTGTAGACAATTATATCCCCGTCTGAGGAATTCTCACTGATTAGAGTCTGGACTATTAAATTTATATACACTGGAATGTCACCGTCACTTTTCCTGTAAATGGTGACCACCACTTCAAAGAAAGTTGTAAACCTGATCGGCTTACTTTCCCCACTCTTCTCATGTGCCTTTGAAATAAACGTTCCCAGGTGATTTGGGATGGGGATTTCCCTTAAATAAGATTTAAGATTTCCCTTAAGGGTGGGATTTCCCTTAAATAAGATTTAAGATTTCCCTTAAGGGTGGGATTTCCCTTAAGGGTGGGATTTCCCTTAAATAAGATTTAAGATTTCCCGTAAGGGTGGGATTTCCCTTAAATAAGATTTAAGATTTCCCTTAAGGGTGGGATTTCCCTTAAATAAGATTTAAGATTTCCCTTAAGGGTGGGATTTCCCTTAAATAAGATTTAAGATTTCCCTTAAGTGTGGGATTTCCCTTAAATAAGATTTAAGATTTCCCGTAAGGGTGGGATTTCATTTAAATAAGATTTAAGATTTCCCTTAAGGGTGGGATTTCCCTTAAATAAGATTTAAGATTTCCCTTAAGGGTGGGATTTCCCTTAAATAAGATTTAAGATTTCCCTTAAAGGTGGGATTTCCCTTTAATAAAACTTCTCACTTTTTATGATCTTTATTGGAAGAACCATTTTATTTGTAATAGTTTTATCGTGAAAGAAAGGGTGGGAAAGGTTACAGACTTGTTACAACTTCTATATAATTGGTTGCGTGTTTTATTCACGAAATAGCCCTGTTAATCCAGTATTTTATGCTGTAGTGATTTTCTAGGCAATATAAATACGTCCAGTAGTTTCCAACTGCTTTTTAACTGTTTAGATGGTGTTTATGATGATTGATGGTGGCAGTGCAGGATTTACCTATAACCTAAACAAGCTATAGCTTAGAGACCCCACTTTCTTGGAGCCCAAAAAAATCATATTTAGCACAGACATATAATATCTGGACTTACAAAGAGCCCCATATCTCAAATAGCTTAAGGCCTTATCACGTCTAAATCCTGCGCTGGATGGTGGTCGCGTTAATATGAGATCATGAAAAAGGTCAAGATCAAAATAACATTTTTGATAATAACTTTTGACAGGCTCATGTAAATTCAGTGAAACGTACTGAACACAAAACTATCTGGCCATATTATTGAATGCCTATAAAAGATTGACGAATAAATGGTAAATTCAGTGGTAAATTAAAATCTCTTGTATGGCTCATCTCACTACAGAACATGGACACAACATCATTGGACGCTTACAGACTGGAGAATCACAAATTTTAGTGGCCAGACAATTTAATGTGGTTAGAAGCACCATTAGTCGCCTTAGAAAACGATTTAAATAAACTGGCTCGGTGGCAGACCGGCTGCAACTTGAAAGAGCCATAGTCACAACTCCTACTGAATACCGCTTCATACTTATACGTCACCTCAGGAATGGATTTATACCTGTTTTCACCACAGTCCAGTCAATACCAACGGCTCAATGAATTTACAATCAAACGGTCAGAAATTGGCTGCACGACCTTGGTCTTTAGACTAGAGGACCATACAGAGGTCATGTTCTTACAGACCGGCATCGCCAGAGCCCACTGCAGTGGGCGAACCAGCATCGTCAATGGACCATTAGGAATAATTGGAGACGGGTTTGGTTTATTGATGAATCATTATTTGTGTTTCAGCGACACGATAGACGGAGAAGGGTTTACCGCAGTCTGTGAGCACTACGCCCAGGACAGCGTGAATGAGCGTTAACTCAATATGGTGGTGAAGGTGTACTGATGTGAGGGTGATCACCTTCATGGGAAGAAGTGACCTGGTGCAAATTGAAGGACGCCTGAATGCCGAACGTATCGCCGAACGTGCCGAACGTCGCTAAAATTGTTTGTCCTCGTGTCCGCCAATTTTGGATGCAAGAGGGCCGATTTTTCAGCAGGATAAAGCTTGACCTCATGTGGCACAACTCATCACCCAGTTCCTTACTGACAACAACATCGAGACCATTCCGTGACCAGCCATTTCATCAGATATGAACACCAAAGAACACTTATGGGATTAACTCGACAGACGACTCCGCCATTGAGACGTGACTCCAGCCAATTTCCGACAGTTGTTTCTTGCACTACGGGTAGGGAGAGTGGGCAGCGATCCCACAACAACACAGCCAATGACTACCCTGATCCATTTCACAGAGATGTCGTTCTCTGATAGATGTCAGGAGAGGCCATACATCTTACTTATTGAAACAGAAGCTTCAGTCGCAAAGAATAAAAGTCAAAACCAAATTTAATGAACATCAGTTCATTGTTAAAGTCTCAAAGTTTCTTCATGCCAAGGTTAAAACATTAATTCCGTAAAAATGAAATTTGTTGGTACTAGTTTGAAATTCCATGTCCATTAACATTACAATAATGTTGCGTGTCTTTGATTTTTTCTTGTATTACTAGTATAGTTTCATTATTTGATACTATTATAGTTTGAACGCGTTCTTAAACAGAAATCAAAAAATTTGACAGGCACAACTCACAAGAATTACACATGAGCAATTCACAAATTTCGCTGCCGATCCCGAATATAACGGCTCAATTTTAAAATGCGTGGTTTCCAAAGCAGACTTTATTTATATTTATCGAGTTGTGTCTATTTACGTTTCCTGTGTTTTTTCTGTGGACTTCAATACGATATTTATTGATTTCCTAGTTACATTGCATGGAACAATTTTATCTTAGCTTTTGTTGGCACTAGATATCACGATGTAGACTGAGCGTTTGAAGACAAAGAATAGCTTTCAGCGTGGCTTTTATAGAATAGAAGCAGAGCTTTGTAGGAGCTTTAGTCCTTAATAAAAGGTTGGCACGTCTGTTTCATGTCTTGAATCCAACATGAAAATCTTGCTTACGTCTGAGAAAGTGTTGTTTTCGTGGAATTAGAGAATGTTCAAATATTACGAAAGTAAATGAAGATGCAATATTATAAAAGTTGCAAGAAAGGTTAAATATGTCTTAAGTCAGCTAGAACACAATTCTAAGAGCCATCTAAGAACATATTATTCTTTTGAAAAGAGTTGCAACTTTATCATTTTATTCTTGTATATTACGAGATATTGCCAACCACTAGTTTAGATATAGGATTGCATCTATTTTAAAATTATTGAAATACTGGTTGCAAAGCGTTCACTCATTTATACATTCATCTTGACACAAGCATACATCGCATTCTCTAATGTAATGCTCGTTACTACTGGTTACATGCAAATACGGTCCGCGAATTCAAATCGCAGAGCGATTTTTAGCGGCCTGCTGAGCTGATTTTAATTTATTCTTTGCACGATCCTCTGAGCTCAGAGAATATCAAGTAACAATCTATCTAAAACATACTGTTAAATAAAACCATACTAAACTTTTGTAATATAAAAATTATTACGTCAAACCTTTGATTATTAAAAAAAATGTGCTAGAAGTTTCGAGAACCGAGACGAAAAACTTCATTATGTTGTTCCATAGTGTTTTTGTTTGTACATTTCTTGATACAGACTTTTCGTTGGAAGGTTGATTGTGTGTATAGCATATATATTAAAGCACTATTTTTCCCCTTTAAATAATTTTTATATTCCCTTACAATATGCTTTCACGGTATGAAAATATCGTTGATCGCCACCAACTCTTGACATGAAGATTTCACAAGCAGCAAGTCTTTTCACAAAGAGAAATGTTTCATCCATTGAGGACGACTTTTATGTTGTCAACTGGAAGTTCAGAAGACTAGGACAGATACACGTGTTGGACTGATCCCACGCGTAGAATGCAGCTTTTTTACACGGAGAATAACCGGTCGACCAAACACTATTGCGCACCTCTGGTTTATCGTGATAGTGATAATGATTGATTGATGATGGTGGTATTGACAAGTGATGGTGATGATGATGGTGTTGAGGATGATGATTGATGGCGATGATGTTGATGTTGATTTCTGGTTATGGTATTAATGATGAGTGATGGTTATGGTATTGATGGTAGTTAACGTTGATAGTGTTGATAATTATTGATTGTTATGTTATTAACGATGATGATTGATTGTGTTGATGATGATGGGTGATTATAATGATTATTGATGGTTACAGTTCTGATGATTGTTTATGCTGATGATGTTGAAGATATTGATTAGGATTATAACAAAGGTGATGTTAATGATGACGTTGATGGTGGTAATTATGACAAAGATGGATACAGCGACGATGATTATGACTGCATGATGATGGGTTATTATTTAAGCTAGAAAGCATCGATTTTGCTTTGTGTATTTTTATTTATTTGTTACATTTGTATAGTTTATTTTTATTTTTTTCAGTTTTTATTAAAATTAAATAGTACAGACATTTACTCTTTGTTTTTTTACACTGTCAGAAACTTACAATGAAATAATTAAAGAAATAAGTGGATTGGAACCATTTTTGTGGTTCGGTAGAAGCATATTGAGAGTACACTTGGAAAAACTAATGAAATTCTGCTGAAAAAGTCAAAAAGGAAACGTAGCGTACTTACTAATAAAAGGAAAAAAAACAGTATTTAATTTTTAGACCACGTTATCATACAGTGGGGTGTGACGTTTAGAAATATAATGCATGTTTGCTAATGGGAAATCATACAGGTGAGATGTGACGTTTAGAAATATAATGCATGTTTGCTAATGGGAAATCATACAGGTGAGATGTGACGTTTAGGATTATAAGGCCTGTTTGCTAATGGGAAATCATACAGGTGAGATGTGACGTTTAGCAATATAAGACCTGTTTGCTAATGGGAAATCATACAGGTGAGATGTGACGTTTAGCAATATAAGGCCTGTTTGCTAATGGGAAATCATACAGGTGAGATGTGACGTTTAGCAATATAAGGCCTGTTTGCTAATGGGAAATCATACAGGTGAGATGTGACGTTTAGCAATATAAGGCCTGTTTGCTAATGGGAAATCATACAGGTGAGATGTGACGTTTAGCAATATAAGGCCTGTTTGCTAATGGGAAATCATACAGGTGAGATGTGACGTTTAGCAATATAAGGCCTGTTTGCTAATGGGAAATCATACAGGTGAGATGTGACGTTTAGCAATATAAGGCCTGTTTGCTAATGGGAAATCATACAGGTGAGATGTGACGTTTAGCAATATAAGGCCTGTTTGCTAATGGGAAATCATACAGGTGAGATGTGACGTTTAGCAATATAAGGCCTGTTTGCTAATGGGAAATCATACAGGTGAGATGTGACGTTTAGCAATATAAGGCCTGTTTGCTAATGGGAAATCATACAGGTAAGATGTGACGTTTAGCAATATAAGGCCTGTTTGCAAATGGGAAAGCATATCTTCTAACATGACTTCTCTGACTGTTCCCATTATTTTCACAGGCTTCCATGAGAATGTTATAAACTGCATGCACAGAACATTAAGACTGACCGTGTGCCCATCAGTTTATCGATATGTACTTATTACATCAGTAATGATCTATTCAAGCTACGCGAGCTGGTATAGGTAAAGCAGAATGACAGGGTTTCATTTGAACACGCCTCTTATTTAATGTGCACTTTCTTTAACAATTCGTACAAAATATATTCATGTCTTATCGAATATGTCGGTATTGATCATAAGTAAAGATTCCAATGTAATATATTTTATTTCTACAGAACCCGGGGTTTAATGCATACTTTTGAAAATTATTCTGGGCCGAAAAACAGAATGAATCACTGGAAGTTATGTATCTTCTTCTTCTTCTTCTGCGTTCGCTCTCATATAACCACAACGAATATTTCGTGTGATTTTCGCTGGGGAGCGTTAAGTACGTTGTGCTGCGAGTTCCACAATAGAACTGTGATTATTTGCACCCCGGTTGGCCACTTGTGATCAGGACGTCCAAGGTCCAGCACATCCGTTTTCGTCATTCCTTTATTTCGGGTTTGGTACTTTGAAGTGATGTATTAAAACAAATGTTTTTAAACAAAGAAATCACTGTGCTAATATATCTTTCTATATATTTGATATCAAACTAGTTAATAAATATATTTAAATGGTGAAATTAAAGTGCATTCCTTTTCTTCAAAATAATCTTCCTTGTCCATTTTAGTTTTAAAAAATCAACAAATGTTCTCATTTTTAGCCTAAAGTTTAGCAAATGTCTTCCTTTTCTGTCTACAAATGAACAAATATTCTCCTTTCTTTAAAAATAAAATATGGTTACCCTATTCATGAATGTCTCTAATTTATATTCTCTTCTGCTTTTCTCTTAAGAAAAGCATCGGCTGAAATCAATACTCACAGCGGCCTTTCGGATGTTATCAGTAATGCGATAACAATAATGCAATTTACAGCAAAGGAATATCTGACGTAGCTATTGCCTGTCACGAGACAGCAACATTCTGGTAGAAGTGAGAGTATGAATATTGCTGTGTTATCTTAACTTTATCATATAAGAAGAGTCCTTATTGTGACTACACCTTGTCCTATTATATTATTATATACATATAATAATGTAATATAATATAATATATATATAGTGTGTAATATTAAATATGGGATGTCTTCTTTGTAAAGTGTCCTTTACAAAGTTCTCATTGTAAGTATGTTTCATATTACGTACAAAGTGTCGTCCTTTCAGTGTCACATTCAAAGGTTTACCATACACTTTGTCACTGGCGTCCATTGTTAACATCCATACAAAATAATTATTTATGTACTGTTTTACGAACAACAAACCAGAATTAAGTAAAATAAAACATGGATTAAAACAACCAAACAGTAAGATACTTATTGTCTAACGTAAATACAGGGTACCTACAAAATCACAGTGGACTATTTTACATGGTTGTAACACTACGTCATATCAATTGTATTGATATGTATTGATATATGCATATCAATTGAGATCTCCAGTTTGAAAGATGTGATGCTACTCTGTAATTCTTGCATATTGTTGAGATACCTAGTCATCCTTTCTGATGGTTGTTCCGCGAAGAGTCTCTCTTGGTCATCTTCTTTTTCTTGTGCCATCTGTTACTCACTTTAATGCTTGTAGTGTCAGTCTATTTTAATTCATTCTAAGTACATGTCTGATATGAGTCCATCGTTTTCTTCTTATTGTTATAGAAACGTATTATTGCTGCTTGGTGTCTTCTCTTACTTGCTTGTTTGACTTGAATTCTTCCCAACCAATGATTAACATTTTTCTAAGACATTTATTAATACCTTATACGAGTTTTAAAATATTAGTAAACCTGTGTTTCTAAACAGGTTGATGATGTCCAAAAATCAGTATAATATTGATCACAACAATGAATATTACTGGTCATCAAGCTATCTCTAAGGCTGGTTTCCTGGGCAACGTGTTTAAATACACTGGCAACATATGTTGAACTCTGTTAATAAACAATTCTACCAGTGATCTGGTTTTTGGAAATCAATAATGCAGTACAGAAGCACTGTGTCTTACCAATAAAATTGGATTGAGTTGTCAATTGGGATAGCAATATCCTAGTGTAAAACAGTTGAAAAACTTCACATGCTACTAAATACGATCAAAGATTAAGAGAATATTTATCTGTAAGTCTTGTAATCATCAAAATATATGAACAAGAAAATGGTATTTTACATATTTCTGTATTAATGTATGGGAAAAAAAACATGGGTATTTTAGTAACTAATAACCAAGAGGGCAAAGAGTTACAAAATTGTGAGGACTACAGTAACACACATTAACAACAATATTCGTATGATTCAAGACAAGTTAGAATTCAAGCTAAAGATGGTAATTGTTATTGATTTTTTGTCACTTCTGGCAACAAAAGTTTCACAAAGATTTCTTGATTTGTATAGTGTGTCTTTGGAGTGTCAAGCATACACATGCTACGAGAGGAGCAATCTTGTTTTTTTTAATGTTTACAATATATTATAGTTTATATTTTTATAAATCTAGTTATAAATGTTGAAGTTATGATGAGGTAAAAGTTAAGTTTTACTTACTTTTAAAGTTTTACTTAAGTTTTAAGTTTTACGCATGGGGTTGCGTCTGTGGGTCTCACCAATGGCTCACTAGACAAAGCAAACATGCAACAGAAAACCTTAGTAGATGACATGCCTTTATATTGAGGTTATCTTCTTATAGAAGCTTCATGGCATGTCATACACTGATACATACACTGGCTATGCACTCCAGTGTATCGGCTTGCTCATTACCTGCAACATCCGCATGTCCTAGCACGAATATAAATATAATTTTTCTGGTCATAGATTGTGACAATATCTCCACCCATTGATGGCGGGCGACTCCCGATTCAACTTTGTGGAAAATTGAGTCACTAAGTACACATGCATGAGAATAGTTCTGTAACGTCAGTCATGAGAATGTCACTGCTACTTCTTTTATTTATCCCCATTGTAAGACTGCTCGTGGTTGTAGTAAAGGCAGCGCTGGATTCCTTGATAGCTTTCTGACAGGACCGTGCTTTAAATAAAAACCAAGCACAGCTTGGGTGAAGATTTTCTATCATTCTTTGAAAATGCACTTTGTCTCTTTCAGTGTCCTTTTCATCAGTTTGCCTCTTTCAGTCTCCTTTTCATCACTTTGTAATGTTTCCACAACTGACTCTTTCAGTCTTCTTTGCATCACTTTGTAATGTTTCCAAAACTGACTCTTTCAGTCTCCTGTGCATCACTTTGTAATGTTTACAAAACTGACTCTTTCAGTCTCCTTTTCATCATTTTGTAATGTTTCCAAAATTGACTCTTTCAGTCTCCTTTTCATCACTTTATAATGCATCCAAAATTGATTCTGTCTTTTCCTATTCTATCCACTTTATCATTTACCTCCACTGCGTCTTCTCTTTCATTGCATCTGATATATCATGTGCAACAGTTCCTGATGGTCTGATACAATCACAAATCACTTTGTGTGTTGGTGGTTGTGTCTACGGCCAAATTAGAGCCACTGCCACTTCCTCTGCCTTCTACGTGTATACTCGATGGTCTTGTTATGGAATAGCTAGTAGATCTCTCAGAACTTTTCCTATCGATTTGGTAGGAGACAAAATCCCTCGCCACCGTTTTCTATTTCCTCCATTTATTACTGAAATATATGTGTAGATTATTGTATCATGTGGAGGAAGATCAGATACACCTTACTTGAAAGAAAAGTGAGGTATAGTTTTATTAAGTCGACACAGTTTGCTGATAGATAATATGCTACAGGACTACCTTCGGTATGATAGGTATGAAAACTATTTCACTTCTATATTTTCAGTAATAATGTTATATCGGATACAAGAGCAGTCTTGTTGCAAGTGCGCTTAGATTATACTCTTTGCTCCGATGGTTTTTACTTGCACCAGATGTTCACATTATTTCCTCAAAACAAATATGAGAGCCTGTTTTTCAGTGAAATATGTTCATTGTTTGTGTGTATCTATGGGTGTTATTTCTTTATAAAGGTTTTAATACCGAAACGTAGAATATGTAGTTGTCTATACAAATCAATATTTGCTGATTAGATATTGGTCCGTGACATGTTTCAGTTCTTTTTTTTCGTTCGTTTTCAAACAACTCTTGCTAGATCTCTCTTGTACCAGTGACAATAGTCCTACTACATTTCAAGCAGCATACAGTCCAGAGAATGGGAATTTGGAGTGCGTCGTTTTATTTGCAGTAATACCTCGAAACAACATACCTATGCGGTTCTTTGTTTCTATTACCCTAGATAAAGATTATTTTATATCTTATTTTATAAGTTCTACAACCAATTGTAAAATATGTTATGTGAGGTCAACCTATTATCAAAACAGTAACCTGGTCCTTCACAATTAACACAAGTTGTGACAATATATGTTATACAATTATTTTAATAATTAAAGATAATCAAGGCTACATATAGAGTTTGACGGGGTTCAAACCCACCCTTTATCAAAATGGAGCATGAGTTTGAGTACGTAGAGCGTTTTACCACGAACCGATAGTTGTTTTCTCAAATTAAGTCGTAACTTTTTTCCACACAGACGAGGCTATTTCATTTTTTATGGAAAGCACCTACCTTCACTTTTTGCTGAAGTCTTATTTATATCCCAGAAAATTGATATCAATAAATGAAATCATATATTACTTTACTTTTCAATAGTTTGAATATATATACCTAGCATATAAATTCAGAATATAACAAATGCAACGTGAATGGATAGTCTCTCTTCTCCTTGAACCTCGAACCGAGTCAAGTGAATTGAGACTGTGAGACGTGTGAACTAACCTCTCGTATACAGTCCAACAATAAATAACTTTCCCAACGCTAAAGTTAGGACCCAAGATATAGCAGTGCACTATGGACACAATATTAATCTTGCAGGATAAAGTGAAGAGCATAGACCAACTCTGTGAATACATATAGTGTTCTTAGTTTAAAAGAACAATTTCGAGTCTATTATTAAATCTTGTGCCAAATGGAACATATTGATTCATGTATCAGATACCAAAAACATGAACCAAAACATGAATGTACAAAGAATAGTCGATGTGTTTTAAAATGTGCAAATCTAATTCATCTCCATTGTGAGTTGAGCGATAGTGTTTGAATGCGACGTCGTCCAAGTCTAATTATGGCCCGGTTGTTGCATACCTTGAGGCATGAATTGAATTTCGACAGATTGCAAAGTTGTATAATCGATTAGATCCCAAGAGGGAGGAAAGTGTAGTTCAGTGTGATTGACATCAATTGAAGCAAATACACGATTTTGAACTTTTAGTTTGTTATCTTCACAGATCTAGAAATTAACAAACTAATATGTATGGACTATTCTTCCTTAAGACATGGTATTTCTAAGTATATGTGTCGTCTTACACCACGATAATGACACATTTCGAAGTAGCTTTTATTTTGTATTTTTATTATTTAAAGAATGTATGTTATACATAGTACAACATCTATATACACACAAATTAAATACATTGATCATATTATAAGACAAGACGCATTGTTGAAGACCTTATTTGAAGGTAGTAATTTAAGACCTTATTTGAAGTTAGTAATTTAATACATTATTTTAAGGTAGTAATTTAAGACCTTATTTGAAGGTAGTAATTTAATACCTTATTTGAAGGTAGTAATTTAAGACCTTATTTTAAGGTAGAAATTTAAGACCTTATTTGAAGGTAGTAATTTAAGACCTTATTGTAAGGTAGTAATTTAAGACCTTATTTGAAAGTTATAATTTAAGACATTATTTGAATACCTGAAAGTCTGAGGCCATTTCCCATGTGTATGCACCTCTGTAATATTCCATCCAAATGCCTCATTATGCCTTATTTGAGCAGCACTCCGTTATTATTTTCAATGACAGTCGTTCTTCGTCGGTGTGGTTGGATTGTGTTAACTTTTCAAAGTGGCAAAGGTTGTTTTGTTGTTACCTTGCCTTACTTATTGATGGACTCACATTATTCAGAAATCCAGTCCTCTTTGACTTGTTTAATCTTCACTCTGATATCTTTATTTAATTTGCTAATCTGCAACGCTGCGACATGATTTTGTTTGTTTACCTTCTTGAGTTCTCTCCGGGCACCATATAGCTTCATTCTGTCGTCGGTTACGCAAAGATTATACACTTTTTTCACCTAGGATTGTTGTTGCTGTATTTAGAAGTGAATTATTAATGTTGTTGACATAATTGTCAAGGAGAATATATATTTATCTTTTCGCTAAACAGTTTGTTGCCTTTCAGCGTCAGGGGTAGAAGAATCAAAGAGACTGAGATCTGCAAATCGTCTCAATGTAGTAACCTTACATATCTTAACAATTTCTGAGTTTTTTAGCTTTTCTAAATCAAATCGTAGACGAAAGCCTTTGTTTACGATGGTAATTCATTTTTTTTTACAAACTAATCTTAACAGCCATTAGCACCATTTCGTGGTCAATGCCAATTTCAGCTCCCGGGAGGCTTATGGTTTTAATATGATTGATATTATATTTAATCTTCTGGTCACATGTATGACATCTATTTAATTCTGTCTCCCCGACGCCGATCCATGTCATTTTACTCGTCTGGAAACTGTATGAGTAAGCAGTGTATTAGCGATGTATTTGTGTCTGCTTGG
>CM067322.1:35998094-36098297 GCA_034231615.1 Meghimatium bilineatum
ACACGACAATTACCATTCTTGGGGCTTCAGTAACATATATTTAATAACATTTTTACGTTGAGTGAAAATCTTAACATTTCCATTTTCTAGAGTTTGAAAATACCAAATGTGAGTGAATGTAAATTATAACTGTAATACATTTATTGCAATTTCCGTAATCTGTGACATGGACTGACATAGGAAAAATAGCCATTGAAAATGCATGCAGGCTGATTAATATTAGACCATTTGTGATGTATTAAGTGCTAATTTTCCTTAAACGTTGACAACATATTGTATATACAAATTCCAATATACTTAGCTCATTAATCTCCAAGTTCACCTCCATCTAATAAGGATATCCATTAGACTCCACCCAGTTCTTCCTGTAACATATCTTCTTCTTCTTCTTTCGTTCATTTGAAGCATGTCTATATCTGTAATTAGATATAGACATGTTCCTTATGTGTTTTTTGCTTGGCATCCTGATTAATTGTGCGCCTTTTGGCTGGTTGCCTCCGTCTTCAACACATTGCTTACTTGGGCAGGACTGTGGTCCTGCTCGAGTGGGACTGCCCGAGCATTCTTAATTTCCAGCCCCTGATGGTTGAATTAAGGCCCATCACCACTTCACGGTGCTGACTTCGATGGGGCTTACATTATACTATTTGTCTAGATATAACTACCAGTAAGGAATCATGGATTATGACGGACAATCATGAAAATATTAATTATTACTAAACATATTGTATCGCATAATTTCCTTTTTAACTGGTTAGATTTGTTTTTAAATCAAAGTGGAATGCCTTATTACTATCTTGGAGACATTATTTCGTATGTTAAAAGTGTAGGTTTATGTAGAACACTACTGGTCTTAAATTTGAAACCCTTAGTGATGTGAAATTAAAATAAAACATGTCTCCAACATATTCTGGTATACCTCTCATCTTAATCAGAACCCATCCGACCCTGAAGTGTTATGGGTCTGTTGTAGAAAGATTAATTCGTTATCATCGTAATCCTCTGACGATGCAACGTAGATACAGCACCGGTTATCCAGTAATCCTTCATTATTATAGTAATTTATGAATATATAATGGGAACAAGATACACTTTGTTCTTTATAAATATTTTAACTATCTAACCTTTACTTGGTTAGAACAGACTACAACATTTGTAAAAAAGTGAAACACAACAGATGATACCAATATTGTACTTGGCACTTGTGGGGGTTCTAGTATTACTAGGGAAAAAAAAGATATTGCCATGTGTCACTGATGATATGTTCTTTCTGGCACCAGTATTAATGTCTGGTTAAATATCGAGTACGCTTGCCAGTTTGGGTTTTTATGCCAACAATAAACATCGGAGATCATGGTTTTTTTTAACAACAACTCCTATTACTTTGAATGGTAACAGCGATGATATCAAATTGGACTCCTGTCTGCGAGGAAACGGAGCATACCTCACCATAAAAGTTACTTTTTTATTTTAATAGTATTAACCTTAAATTATTTGAATTTTATGGTACTTAATAAATTTCCAGTTATGAATCCATTCACCCTTATATAAGCCCATAACCCGTTAGGGGAACCACATTGAATGCATTATAACACATAATCATCCAGTGATTTCTAGTTTTGTTCCGATAGGAGAACCACATTGAATACATTATAACGTATAATTATCCAGTGATTTATAGTTTTGTTCCGATAGGGGTACCACATTGAATACATTATAACGTATAATTATCCAGTGATTTCTAGTTTTGTTCCGATAGGGGTACCACATTGAATACATTATAACGTATAATTATCCAATGATTTCTAGTTTTGTTCCGATAGGGGTACCACATTGAATACATTATAACGTATAATTATCCAATGATTTCTAGTTTTGGCTGTTAGGATGAGTGAAAACAAATATTAACTTGTCATATTTCCTACTCTGCTTCTTCCACCTTCATCTGTTACTTACACAATCGTTTTTGGTGAGAAATCATGTCGGTATGTCTTGTCTTGTCCTATCCACGTGTGCCGCTAGGTGGCATGTGGAGACGACGTCTTTTTTCTTTGTCGGCATACATGTCCAAATCATGCATGTTTTCGTCATTTCATTACATAAATCAGTTATTCTTGTGTATGTATCTGCAACTGTTTCATATTTCTGATTTACATTTTTCCAGTTCTTTTCGAGCCACAGGCATATGAGCACCTGTACCGTTCGGAAAGCAATGACAAATTACTGAACGTATTTATATTGCCTAGAAAATCACTACAGCCAAAAAATGCTGGGTTGATGGCTACGTCCTTAATAGGATACGCTACCAACAGTATATTTGCCGCATAATGGTTAATGGAGATGCAGTTGAAAAGCTTCTTATTGACTGCCCTTCCATTTCAACTGCCAGGAAAAAACGTTTTACTGATATCCTTAACAATCACTAACTCACTGTATATATCACCAGGTCAACATTTATAAGACCTTGCACTATTTTAAGAATGACATTGTATACTGTCAAGAGTATAACTTCTCAGCAGTATTTGGATATCGACAACAACAACTATTAGATATGCGCAGAATAGTCTGTACCGTTTGTATTCGAAAGTGTATTCACCTTTCCATGTCTGCAGTGAGTTAAAACATAATAGAGTACTATAGCTAAAATAACTCTTGTTTTTGTCTAGTGAATTTTTGTGTCAGCTTGTAGATAGAGGTTTCAGATGTTTTATATCGAAAACACGAACACCCAGGGTTTCTGTTTTTCTCTAGGTCACCTCCAGTCCCCAACCACCTCCGACCAAACATATCCAGGACCATAAGATGTATATGCGACAACGTAAAATGATACACTATATTAAGAACTTATTGTGTATATACTCTACATTAGCGCAGATGTATTTGATTCTCACAAATTATAAGCGATAAAGTTTTTGTTTCTATGGGGATGGTTTGTAATTGCTAAACCTTCGGACCATGAACTAATGCCCTTTTACCCGTTTTTTTATGTGCATCTTTAGGAGAGAAATTATACATAACTTTATTTCATACACAGAAGATTCAATTTTCAGTGCTTTGAGAAGACGCCCCCTAGTCTGATTTGTCTGCGAGTGTATGCTAGAATTGCTTCATCATTATGTATACACATATAGGGGGCCGTAGCATGGTTTGCGTACTGACTTCGCGTATGACAGATCCTGGGTTATTTCCCCAGGTGAGTAGGAAATGTTTTATCAGATCGCAATGTTTCTCAGCTCGACTCAGCCATAATTTGGTGCCGCATTAATCCGGAAAGTAAAGACTGTGAAGTAGAGGAGATGGCTACCGTCAACATGTAGCAGAGACACTGAAATATGAGATCGCTAATATCTCACACCATCACGACATTAATAAATGATATTGGTTAACTTTACTGATGCACACATCCACGTACATCGAAGACTGTCACCTTTTGGAGATATTTATGTTGGTCCAATCATGATCTCGGTGTTCCCTAGATAGGTTAGGACAGGATAGGATGGGATAGGATAGGATAGGATAGGATGGGATGGGATAGGATGGGATAGGATAGGATAGGATAGGATGGGATGGGATAGGATAGGATGGGATAGGATAGGATAGGATGGGATAGGATAGGATAGGATGGGATAGGATGGGATAGGATAGGATGGGATAGGATGGGATAGGATAGGATGGGATAGGATGGGATAGGATAGGACAGGATAGGATAGGATGGGATAGGATAGGATGGGATGGGATAGGATAGGATGGGATGGGATAGGATAGGATGGGATAGGATAGGATGGGATAGGATGGGATAGGATGGGATAGGATGGGATAGGATAGGATGGGATAGGATAGGATAGATATGGCTCAGATGGTTGAAATGACTCAGAAGACATGCTTGCCCAATGTCTTTGGCTAAAAGGTGCAGTTATTGCAGCTGCGTTGTAAAACATGACATAATGTATTCCTTCCTACGGACTAAATCCTGCTAATCTGCAGGATTTTGAGAACGAACACTGAAGAAGAAACACTTCGCTTACAAGATATATGTACACAGTTCGTCCGTCTATTGCCTGAGCCAGAAAAAGATGTACAGAACAGCAATACCGTATTATACCATGCATGTCATATGGGCCTCTTATTAGATTAGTGAGAGGAGAAGACATATTTCGTTGTCCAACATCAAAGTGATTTTAAAAACATTGGTGTCGTCTGCTTTGTCAAGTCTCAAGACGCAAATATTACATCCAAACTGTAAATCATCACAAATGGCATCCCGCTGTCCTATGTACTACATTCTTTTAACCAGCAGGAGTTTGAGAACGAACGCAAACACAGAAGACAAATCAGATAGATATACTTCAAGAGTGTTCTGAGTATGAAACGCTGAGGCAGACATGTTGGCCAGAGGAAACAACAGTGGAATCAAAACTCTATGGGCCACTGTATGAACTACAAAAGACAGTGAGTTTTATTATGGAGACAGAATTACAGATATAGACATGTTTCAAGTGAACGAAAGAAGAAGAAGAAGATAGATATAAAGGTACACAGTCATGAGCTACCAGACATGAGAAAAATCTGATCGCCAGCAGGATACGTGGTGCATATTCACTTACTAAATATGACCTACTCAATCACATATATTATATATAGTGTTGTTCTTCAGAAATAAATGGACCTGACAATATGGACATACTTCTGGTTAAATGCTTCCAGAAAATCCATCACGATAAATGCAAACAACAAGCAGGCCCTCGTAGTTTGATGAATGCTTGGCTGAAGTAATAGACGTCTCACACATTCCGAAGGAATGTAGGGAAGTGGTCAAAATTGTTCCTAAAGCTCTTAAAGTTATCGATCTTGAAAATGGTTTCAGTCCATGATTACAAAGGTGTCAGCGTTTTGTTTAGATTTATTGACCTAATGTTCCTTTCATGCTGAAACACAAACTTTATATTGACGTCAAGATGACGAAGTGTTCGGAAATATTTTTACGTTATATACACTCCTCCATATCTTGATTCTTGATTAGAAACTGGCCTCACAGCACGTGGAGCATTCTCATAAGTGCTCCACCCTCTGTTCCAGCAGCCATCCAACTAGATTCTGTTTCGAGTCTAATGCCACTGAAACAGACGTCGACATCAGGGCACAACTCTGGCCCTTGTGACAGGTTTCTTTATTGTTTCGCCCACCCACGCCGTGCCCGTAACTAGTTCAAACACAACGTCGTCCTGTCGAAACAACATGGTAACTGTTATGGAAGGTTACGACTACGGGATTCTATAGATGACGTGCCATGAAGCTTCTATAAGAAGATAACCTCAATATAAAGCCATGTCATCTACTAAGGTTTTCTGTTGCATGGTTGGTTTGTCTAGTGAGCCATTATGAGACCCATAGACGCAACCACATGCGCAAACAATTGTCCACATCTTCAAAATAATGCTAATATGAAGGAAATCTAAAATTCTATTTTCAGGAAATTATTACAAAATAATACTAACATGAGGGAAATCTAAAATTCTAATTTCAGGAATGTATTACAAAATAATACTAATATGGGGGAAATCTAAAACTCTAATTTCGGGAAAGTATTACAAAATAATTGCAAATTGTCAAAGTCGGAAAACTATTGTGAGTCACTAGAGACAGTTATAGACCACAACATCTATTGAATAACACCAGATGATTTTACATCACAATTGTTAACTCTGATAAGATAGTTCTACAGCAAAACAGCTGTTCATTCAAACAATAGCGCTCAAAAACATAGCAGGTATATTGTTAGACAAGACAGTTTTTCAGCACAACAGCTATTGAGTTTGACAAGACAGTTGGACATAAAAACATCTAGTGTCAGACGAAACAGTTGGACAGCAATATGACTTGAGTCAGACAATTGTTAACAAGAATATTCTGAAAATCATCGAATTGACAAGCCATTTTTCAGCTCCACGATAATTTTTCACGGCAAAAAGAACAAAAATTATTTAACAAAACATACATTAAATACGACGGTTGTTTATCATGACTGTTGTTTACCAATACAATTATTTATCATGATTGTTATTTACCAAATACGGTTATTCATCATTACCGTTGTTTATCAAGACGATTATGCATCATGGCCGTTATTTACCAAGACAGTTATTCATCATTAATCATTACGGTTATTTACCAAGACGTTTATTCAGCATGACCGTTGTTTACCAAGACAGTTACGCATGTGGTTGCGTATGTGGGTCTCACAAATGGCCCACTAGACATACCATCCATGCAACAGAAAACCTTAGTGGATGATATGCCGTTATATTGAGGTTATCTTCTTATAGAAGCTTCATTGCATGTCATCTATACAGTTATGATTTTGTTTTGTTGTTTAAATATTTTTTCATGTTTGCCTGAATATATGTATGCACCCTCTGTGGTTGGGAGGGAGCCAGAAATGTACTGCGCAGCACTGAGGAGGAGGAAACTGACATCACTGTTTTTCCTATGGCTGAGGCCCATCATAGAGGCACAGTGACTCAGGACGTGACAATCCTTTTGACTTGAACATTTGGTTGCATGCCTGGAGCAATAGAGAAGTTCGGCATAACCAGTAGTCAATTGGTGGCGGGGAATGAGCACAGTGAACCCTATCTTGGCTACAGTGGCTAGGAGCAGTGCATAGGTTGAAACCTAACTTCCTGGAGGTGTGATAGTTATTATCTGGCTCTGTCCCGGGGTGGGCCGAAAATCCACAGACTTACCAGCAATATAATGCCATCTAATGGCATTAGGTCAAAGGGCATGAGCCCATGGACCGCTGGATCAGCAACCAACCAACCAAGACAGTTGTTTCTCATGACGTTTATTTACCACGCCACTTATTCATAAAGAGCGTTTTCTAGCAAGACAGTGATGATTGGCTGAACCGTGTATTAATACATTTAATCAGATAAGCAGTTAACTTGTTCTATATGAAGGCGTGATTCAAAAATAAAAGTCATTTAGCAAACCATTTTTAATCACAAAGACAGTCTTTAAGCAAGACATTTATTCAACAAGAAAGCTGTTTGTCAGGACAAGTATCTTGAGCCTTGGTTCATGATTAGAAATAAGCATTGGGGCACAAGGGATATTCCCATAAGTGATCCGCTCTCCATGCCAGAACCCATTCAAGCGCGTGGGGACGAAATGTTGCAGAAAGATTTTTACTATGTGACCTCCGGATCCTTCGAGAAAGAACATATCTTCTGCTATCATTACTAGTGCCACCATTTCTGTCACTATATGTATGTGCAGGATACCACCTACACTGATGTCACCATTTCTATCACTATATGTATGTGCAGGATATCACCTACACTGATGTCACCATTTATGTCACTATATGTGGTTACAGGATATCACCTACACTGATGTCACCATACCTGTCACTATATGTATGTGCAGGATATCACCTACACTGATGTCACCATTTATGTCACTATATGTGGTTACAGGATATCACCTACACTGGTGTCACCATACCTGTCACTATATGTATGTGCAGGATATCGTCTACAGCGTTTTCCTCTTCACCCTGTAGTAAATCAATGGCTGCCCTTATTAGTTTACCCCTATTTTGTTAAAAATTCTTGAGACTAACGGGAATTGAACCAGTCCGATCAACGGCACCAAATCGCCTAGCAACTATTGAACACGCGTACTTCCGAACTTGACTAACCGCATCTCCAAAAAAAGATGCGATTTCATCAAGCCTTTCAAACCGTGCACACAAAGTCACCAGAACGGACCGATCGAGACAAGGACTATTACAACAACAACAAACAACCCGTACAGGTATTGAAATATCCTCAGTAACAACAAACATATAACATAATATCCCTATTTTGTTAGTACTGTACCGTCAACCACACTATTGAACGACACTGCTCTTTGAAGACAATTATTCAACAAGACATTTCTTTAACAAGACATTTATTCAGTAATACAGTTAGCAGGATAACTACTCAACAAGACAGTATTTTTTCAAGACGTTCATTTAATAGGATAACTGTTTAGCAAAACATTTATTAAACCAGACAGTTATTTATTAATACATGTATTAAATCAGACAGTTATTTAGTAATACATGTATTAAACCAGACAATTATTTAGTAAGACATGTATTAAACCAGACAATTATTTAGTAAGACATGTATTAAACCAGACAGTTATTTAGTAATGCATGTATTAAACCAGACATTTATTTAGTAATACATGTATTAAACCAGACACTTATTTAGTAATACATGTATTAAACCAGACAGTTATTTAGTAATACATTTATTCAACAAGATAACTGGTTAGCAAGAAAGGTATTCATCAACACAGTTAGTTGTCATGATAGTTATTCAGTAATACAGATATTTATTATGACATTTCCTGAAGCGATTACATACACGTGCAGAACTTGTGCTCCAAGTGTTTCAATGCTAATTCAGATCTGGAGTTGCAAAGATTGACATGATGTTTACTGTACGACAGCTTCTTGAAAATGGCAGAATACTTGTTGTTGCTTTCTTCGATCTTACGACGGCTTTTGATAATGTCAGAATACTAGGATTCTATAAAATACTGGAGCCCACTGGGTGACCAGCAAAGCTGCTCAGACTGATTTTCTCTGTCCACTAAAACATTAGAGCCAGTATACAATTCTATGGCAGCACACCCAACGACTACTTTAAGATCAACAGAGAGGTCAAATAGGCAAATGTGCTTGTCCTCACCTAAATCACTTTAGTTTGATTAATTGATCAATAGGAACTACATTGGAGATGTTTTGGCGTAGTTGTTAGCCATTTGTCCTACGCTCAAAATGTCGCTTAGTCTATCCCAGATCGTGGTGTTTTGTATACACGTACATTCTCGGATATTCTCAAAATGTCTGATTATATCCCAGATCGTGGTGTTTTGTATACACATACATTCTCGGATATTCTCAAAATGTCGCTGATTCTATCCCAGATCGTGGTGTTTTGTATACACGTAAATTCTCGGATATTCTCAAAATGTCTGATTCTATCCCAGATCGTGGTGTTGTGTATACACGTACATTCTCAGATATCCTCAAAATGTCGCTCAGTCAATCCCAGATCGTGGTGTTCTGTATACAAGTACATTCACGGATATCCTCAAAATGTCACTGAGTCTATCCCAGATCGTGATGTTGTGTATACAAGTACATTCACGGATATCCTCAAAATGTCTGATTCTATACCAGATCGTGGTGTTTTGTATACACATACATTCTCGGATATCCTTGGCAAGTTTCGCTTGAACATACGGGGTTACGTGCTATGAATAGTACGCTTAGTGGGCTGCGTGCTTCTTCATTGAGAGAGATAATGTACATATGGCGAAGCCCGGGTACATTTAAAGCAATCCTCTATACCATTTGAGTCGTTTTTATACAAGATCTACAATATGCGGTTTCCAAACCATAACCACAAAAAATAGAGAACTACTCTGGAGTATTCTGTACGAATATGGAATAAAAAGAAGATTACTAGACTGTGTAAGTCATATACAAAGATAGCGAAATTGTAGTTAGAAACCAATGTAGGACTTACAAAGTGATTTTCAGTAACATCAGGAGTTAGACAGGGATGTGTCGTATCACTGTTATTGTTTATCATTTATGTGGATAATATTACGAAGGCAGTAGAAATATAACCAGAAACTTAAATGACCTAACTGAACTACTCCTTACTGACTATCAGTGTCTACTCCAAAGTTCAAGTGAAGAGCTTCAAAATCATATAGCCATACTCAATGAAAGATGCCTCAATCAAAACATGAAGATCAATACAGAAATAATGTCTATAGGCAGAACAAACAATACAATCAACAGAAGGTAAATGATCAACTACTGAAAAAACGGCAGGAGTTAAAGTATCTCCGGAGCACTTTTATAGCTGATGGAAGATGGACAGAGAGCTCGAGACAAAAATTCAAACGAAAATTACGTAAATTATGAGCTTACACCAATTTTGAAACACATATTTATCCCGATGGAAACCAAAAGGAAAATGAATAATTCAATATTCATCCCAACATTCTGCTTCCATTGTCAGACATAGACACTAAAAAAAGAACAATAAAGAAAGCTTACTGCGTGAATGAAATGAAATGACTAAGAAAATCAGCAAACAGAACAAAAAGAGATCATGTGAGAAAAGAGTTTACACGAATTGTTTGAACATCAGTGGTCAAATATATTGAAAAACAGAGATTAAAATGGTTCGGTCACCTAAAGAGAATGATTGGTCAATTGGTCATAAATGGTCAGAGGCAAGAGCATACAACATGAAAATGGAAACATCAAGATACAGAGCAAAACCAAGAAGTTGGTAGATTGAAGGTGTTACCAACATTCTGACACTGCACAGTATTACTGAATATCAAGCGACAAAACGTGTCATAGCCAGAAAACTGATCGTCATTCAATCCTGCGACGCCTCACAGCATAAGCAGAGAAGCGACAATAGATAGGTAGAATCCATAGCCAACACTTTATCAGTCACTTCTTGCGATATAAATTATAGATAGATGGCAATTATTCTCTACTTCCCTTAGACCCAGACACAGATGAACAGACACATTTATCCGCTATCTTGATAATTACATGACCCTATAAAATCATGAGAGACAACATCACATCTACTGCATTGTATGAAAGCCTATAGTTTTTCGTCTACACTCTTCAGACGCAAAAATGCCGAGTTTGTATCGATCTAGCACATCACGAGGCTGTAATGACGAAATCCTGTCTATGAATCTTGTCAGCGTCCAACTCTTTTGTAGAGTGCACGAACTATATCCCAATTCCCAGAAGGATAAACAAAAGAGAATAGACATGTCCAGCCTTGTTAAACAGAGAAGGTCAATATAATATTATATATATATATATATATATATATATATATATATATATATATATATATATATATATATATATATATATATATATATATATATATATATATAGAGAGAGAGAGAGAGAGAGAGAGAGATTATATGGCATTGTGATATGGAATATATGTATGTATGATATGTGTGTTATATGTAAAAGAAAAGTAGTATGTAGTTGAAGATTACGTGCATGGTCACGCCATAATAACAACACACAACAGATTAAACAGTCGCTTAAATAGTCGCAGCTTCATTAATGGACATGAGTGTTTGTGGCCTTTCCGAAAGAGACCCCAAGATCGGAAAAGTGTGAAACAACAATTTTTGTAGACGCAATTTGCGAAAGTTATAGAAGTTAGCGTTCTGTGCGAGACGTGCTGGTAAACAAGTTGCAATATAAGGGATGGCCTGTTATAATTGAACGAGTAAATTCAAGTAGGAATCAGGTCCTTATAGTACGAGTAAGGATGTTCCATGTTTATGTTCCTGAAGATACTTCAATACTTGTACGGGATGTTCATTATTGTTGTAATAGTCCTTGTCTCGATTGGTCCGTTCTAAGTGACTTGAGTAGACAGGTTGAATGTGTTGACGAGGTCACATCTTTTTGGGGGGATGTGGTGGGTCAATACGAAAGATATGCTTACTTGAGTTGCAAGGCGATTAGGTGCCCTGGTTTGATTCCCGTCAGCCGTAAGACATTATAATTGAACGAGTAGAACTGTGTTACAAATGCCATACCTGGATTCTGACAGAGAAGCTAGAACAGAAATGAAGTGTCTGAGACCAGAACTGGTACTAACAAAAAGATATATAATAAATAATGACACTATAATACATCTGATGAAAATAATGTCGTGCAAAGAATGATACTCAAACAAATATAATGTTTCGGCCACTTGATCAGAATGGAATCAGATCGCATTTCATCGATAGCCTTCAATAGAATATCATCTGAAAAGGAAACAGAAGAAGACCCCGACGAAGATGGATAGATGACAGAAATACTAGAAGGCTGCACTATGACAGTGGCCTCACAGTTAGCAACATGAATAAGACTTCGGTTCCCTATGACGTCTGGCGCCAAATCTGGATAGTCACTTGACAAGATGACTAAAAATAACGGTTATCACACAATGTCAACAATAGAAAGTGTTATACAATGTTATATCTGGACACCCAATGAACACGGAAAGATGCATTCATCATCATCATCAGGTGCCATGCCGGCTGCCGTAGTCGGTCATGGTTCTCCACAGCTCTATCTGTCCACAGTATTATGTATCAAAGTCGTTGTTGTTTCCTTGCTGTGCCAGGTTGTCAAACTGTCTAATATTTTCTCACGTTGTCGCCCTCTATCTCTGCTGGCTTTAATCTTGCCTGCTGTGACCATATTCTCCACACCTGCCTGTCTCATGAAGTGGCCAAAAAAAGAAGATTGCCTTTTTCTTATATTATAAAGATGGATTAGGTCTTTTTAATACATAAAACATTTGTTAATAATTAATCATATGTAACACAACACAAATATATTCGACCGACAGTAAACAAACAAACTTGCTAGTTATCAAGAACCATTTCTAGCAGTGGCGGAAGGGCGTAAGGCGTGAAGTGTTTGATGCGGACATGTAACGAGACATATCTCACTTTCTAAAATTATTATGCAAGTAGCAGCTTGGAAGAAGAGGGGGCGAACAAAGAAAATTCTGGTCTCACAACATGTAGGAATTGCCTGGACATTTTTTTATTCATTCCTACAACAGGCAGAGGACAGAGGTGTTTGTATTTATTTTAATTTTTTGTATATCTGAACCCCTACGATCATGACGGGTTATGGGTCTAATTATGAATATTATTACGTTAGAAATGTGACCGAATTATGCAATATAACAGAGCCAGCAAAGCAGATTTTCACAAAATTAAAGGCATCCTGTGCAAACGGTCTCTATTATTAGCAGAAAAGTAAAGTCCTTCAATGTTAAATAGTGCCACTGTTGTCATATGGAAGATAATGTTGGACAATACATAAACCAACAAGTGTGTAACTTGTTATTCAGAAAGATATTGAGAATATCTTACCCAATTCGAAAAACCAATGAAACGTTACTGAAGGGAATAGACACCAAAAAAGAAGTTACTTGTCAACATCAGAATAAAGTCTACATTTATAGAATACATTATATATTCGAGTTGCTCGAACACCATGCAACAATGGGAAATATTGAGGGGAAAATAGACCGATGACTGTAAATAGAGGAGATACTGGATTGTTGGAAATTGCAGCTTTTGTTGACAGTCAGAAATAGAGCTAATGCACAATGCTGCAGACAGAACGCGGTAGAATGCAATGGTCATAGACGCGATCAAGCACGACACATTTTGATGATAGTGTTCACTTACATTAGATAACAAGGCTCCTCAACTGCTACTGTCCGAATGACCGCCTATTAGTACTAGACACAATCAAAGTGCAAGGAAAACTGATAGCGTGCAGAAACTTCAATAGCCACTTGGAGAGTTTGGGCTATGATCATATGAACAGGAGAGGGGTGGGATATAAAACTGGTAGTATGAAAATGAACATATCTTTATCAACCACCCTACTGACCTATCAAGCGTCTGCTCCAGATCATGGCAAACTAACTCTAGACCAGACGTGGCATTCCACTCACCAAATTTGAGTGGAACATCAATTGTCTCGTTGTTGGAAAACAGTTTGTAGCCATCGTCAAGTCTTTCTGTTGAAAATGAATGCATTAAAGGAAGTAACACTTTTCAGGTGGAACTACAAGAATACACTAGACAATGTACCCCCATTACACCACTGTACTAACCAGAGACCTACCTACAGACAACGACATAAGTAAGGTAGTCGATGAATTATGTAGATATTTCTGTATTATAGGCTGCTCTAAAACCACACGTAGAGGAGCCCGTAAGCACTACAAATATTGTTGGAGTAGTGAACTAGAGAAAGATATCTAAAGTAGTCAGAGATATTACCATGTCACGACCACTCCAATACGTATCAGCAAACTAAGGACAAATTTCATATAACCAAGTTTCAAGCCATGCTAAGCAGCTGGTAAGTGCTTGCTCTATTGCTGAGCTACCTCATAGAATTAAAGTGCGGTGTGTGCTGGTATCTTTCGTAATATGGTGCATGGAAGGACATGCTTAAGTGGCTACTGGGTGAATGCGGAAAGATGTTGATGACTTGACCACAGAGGCAGACAGATGATGTGTCAAGTCAACATGGATGGGTGCAACACTTCCCTCTTTTTCCTTTTCACATGAGACAATGGCTGGTGACATCGGGGTAAATGGATAGCTCTCTGAGGAGGACAGGTGGCCCACATATCACGGAGTCGCATTTTTCATCAGATATGGAGAGAGCACATTGGCAGGGCGACGGCAGGGTCCGGGAGGGGGCTGACCATCCTCAGAGAACAGAGTTGAGCTGCGTCGGGAGCGGATGGAAAGATGCTTAGTGAAGTTTGCCAGCTCGGAATGCGAGTCAACATGCGGTATGTGTTGGCTCCATGGTGTCCGGTGTTGGGCACCGCATTGCATGGCCTAGATGGGGTGCAAGGTCACGCGTTTGGGATTATCAGACAATCCTTTTGACTTGAACATTTGGTTGCCTGGAGCAATAGAAATGTTCGGCATAACCAGTAGTCAATTGGTGGCGGGGAATGAACACAGTGAACCCTATCTTGGCTACAGTGACTAGGAGCAGTGCATAGGTTGAAACCTACCTTCCTGGAAGTGTGATAGTTATTCTCTGGCTCTGTCCCGGGGTTGGACGAAAATCCACACACTTCCTGCAATATAATGCCATTTAATGGCATTAGGTCAAAGGGCATGAGCCCATGGACCGCTGGATCAGCAACCAACCAACAAACCATGAATGTTCATGTATGCGGATCAAGGGATATACAGATGGGTCAGCAGAAAGTACTGTGAGAGATGGAGGAGCAGGAATATAAATAGAGTGTTCAGCACAGGATTTAGATTTGATAAGGCCCTAAATTATTTGAGATTTGGGGTCCTTTAACAATTAAGAAGTTTAGAGATAGTGAAATGAACAATTTTAGGGAGCCCCTAGAAAGTGGTACCCTAAGCTATATCTTGTTTAGCTTATAGGTAAATCTGGCTCTGAGAGTGCCCAGCCAATGTTGCGGATACAGTTAGAGTGTCGGTTGAGAGGTTATTTCATGGTTACAATGCAGGCGTCTAGGTGGTCAGGGTGGCAGATAGGGGGGTTGCTGAGCACCGTTCTTAGTCCGCGGCCTATAGAGTTCCTGACATGTGCAGTGCCCGCGCTCCAATCCATAGGACTGCCAGACTTGCAGATACTACTTACCTAATTGGGCTATAATTATGGGGTAGCTATGCAGTCGATGTCGTCACATTTTGAAGTGCATGGATACGGACGGGGGGGGGGGAGCGGACAGTCCGACTAGGAAAGTACCTGATGATGATGATGATCACCCAGATGTACAATTGCATAACATCAGGTGAAATAAATAACATCAGGTGAAATAAATAACATCAGGTGAAATAAATAACATCAGGTGAAATAAATATCAGGTGAAATAAATAACATCAGGTGAAATAAATAACATCAGGTGAAATAAATAACATCAGGTGAAATAAATAACATCAGGTGAAATAAATAACATCAGGTGAAATAAATAACATCATGTGAAATAAATAACATCATGTGAAATAAATAACATCAGGTGAAATAAATAACATCAGGTGAAATAAATAACATCAGGTGAAATAAATAACACCAGGTAAAATAAATAACATCATGTGAAATAAATAACATCAGGTGAAATAAATAACATCAGGTGAAATAAATAACATCAGGTGAAATAAATATCAGGTGAAATAAATAACATCAGGTGAAATAAATAACATCAGGTGAAATAAATAACATCAGGTGAAATAAATAACATCAGGTGAAATAAATAACATCAGGTGAAATAAATAACATCAGGTGAAATAAATATCAGGTGAAATAAATAACATCAGGTGAAATAAATAACATCAGGTGAAATAAATAACATCAGGTGAAATAAATAACATCAGGTGAAATAAATAACATCAGGTGAAATAAATAACATCAGGTGAAATAAATAACATCAGGTAAAATAAATAATCACGGCAGGTGGAGGGTCGCAGCCGACGCAGGATGACTACGAATTTGTTAACAGATCGAAGCGCATTGTCGTCTGTGCTTCGGGCAAGACGCGATCGACTCCGCAGTCATATGTGTAAAAACTCTGGAATTGGCTACGTTGCCATGTGTGCATGTGGAAGGGTGCTTCGGACATCGGATCGTGTTCTTCAGGGGTGCAGCTATGTTTAATTTTAAGGCAGGTGCACTGACCCGGAGATACAGCGTTCGAGGATGTCCTCTTTGGACCTCGTGTGGGTTACACGGCACAACCAAATTTATAGAAGATACGAATCTTCAGATATAAGCACATTCGAGAGAAAAAAAAACGGATACGTTAACAAGCATATTACTGATGACGGCAAGAAACTAGTAGATGAAAAATAATGCGTAAACGAAAAGAAATGTATTTGTATAGATCCTAGAGTATCACATTCAAAAGTGTGCAACAACTAGCATACATAATTTGGGGAAAAATCATGAATATCTAGGAAGTATGTGTCTGAAGAACAGCAGTTGAATATAACATTCGGAATAGAAGTGAATGCCTACGTACCATTCTGAACGTTAAGTGGAGTGACTTTAAATCTAACACTACTATAAGAGAGGAAAGCAAACAAACCTATATATCTTCCTTCATTAGACAAAGGCGTTGGACTTACATCGGCCATGTTCTCAGAATGAACAGCCTAAGAATTCCCCAGCAATCACTATATTGGGTGCCACCTGGAGTAAGAAGAAGAGGGAGACCTAGAGAAACTCTACGAAGAACCATTAATAGAGAAGGCATGTCAATGAACCTAAACAACACGCAACAATTGAAAGACCTGGCAACACAAAGACAGAAATGGAAAGCTATGGTTTCTGCCCTATGCGCCGCCTATGGCCCTGGAGGAACATAACATAACAATAGAAGTGAATTAGACTCACTTTTCACAACAATGAGCAAGTATAGAAAATATATCGTCTCTACTATATCAGATTTCATTTGGTGCCCATTTCACGATGTGCAAAAACAGGCAGGTGTGTTACCAAAATAAAACATAAAACAACTTAACAACGAGATACAGGGACAGACGACGTTTCGACTGTAAAGCCCTGCTATGATGCTCTTTTTTTTATTCATCCGCTATCTATTCGTTATCTCTCCTCCTCTTTCCTCCCTATCAACCACGTTTGTCTCCATGTAAGATTCGTTGTACTGTTGCCTTTCGTTTGTCCTGATGAAGACTTTTTAGTCGAAACGTCGTCTGTCCCTGTATCTCGTTGTTAAGTTGTTTTATGTTTTATTTTGGTAACACACCTACCTATTTTTGTATATCTTGACATTTGCCCAGTGTTACCCCAGCCACCTACTTCCTATTTAGGATTGTTACCCTACACTGGAAGATTTAACCCCTGGTGCCCATTTCCCGCGCCGATTTTAAGTGAAGTGTAAATCAAATATTTTTTTAATAAATCCCCACCACTGGAATAAGACACCAGTGCACCACCGTGTCAACTACTCCAGTGGTTCAATATACTACGCACATACACTACGCAATGTACACAAATTGACACACACACACACACCGATTGTAATCGTATTTCTTGATCATATTTTGTTTCACTGTTTTGTTATTGTTCTGACTCTTAAATTATGAGAAAATTTCTCGTATTTCCCATGTGCATTTGTGTTATTTATGCATAGATTTATTTCATACCCAGAAGGCTGCAACTCTCATCTTTTCCGAATTGCCCATAATGTTAGATCGCATTTAATTGATCAATGAATCAATCAAGTTGAACAAATTATGTATATCCAGCATGTGTTTAAATATGAAAAAATATTTTTCCAATCACATTTCGTACAGTAAACATGATTTTGTATGTGTAATGTGTATTCCTCTTATTGAATTTTACTTCAGTTAGTTTTCTAAAATTAAAAATTGTAATTAATTTTTTTTTTAATTTTAGTTTATTTATGATTTAATTTGTATCTATTTTTAAAAAAGCTAAAACTTCAGTTAACTAAATGTACATACCATAAGTCTTATGAGCAGTTTTTGAAGAGAAAGTGGAAGTTCTCCATCAAGAGGCGATCAAGGCCAGCAATACAAGCATTAGAGAGTGCAGTTACCGCAATGCTGTGAATATTGACACCATGAACAAAACACTCATCTCCGAATATGTTGATGACACAGATGTTGTGATCTACACAGATAGGTCGATCAGAAGCCAATTACGGTACACATCGGCCTTTACCATCAGATCATGTGGAAGAATAATTCACGATGCCAATGGGACCCTCGCAGAAACATGAAATAGTCTAGTGACGGAGTTATTTGCTGTGTCGCAGACCCTAAACTGGTTGGTGTCGCAGACCCTAAACTGGTTGGTGTCGCAGACCCTAAACTGGTTGGTATCGCAAGCCTCTCCTAACGCGTGCATACTGAGTGAATTAATGTGATCCAGAATGTTTAAACAAGTCAAGTGTGTAATCAAGTGTGTAATCAAGTGTGTAATTAAGTGTGTAATCAAGTGTGTAATCAAGTGTGTAATCAAGTGTGTAATCAAGTGTGTAATCAAGTGTGTAATCAAGGGTGTAATCAAGTGTGTAATCAAGTGTGTAATCAAGTGTGTAATCAAGTGTGTAATCAAGTGTGTAAGTTAAGTGTCGGTGGAGAGAGCTACGAATTGAGTAAGGTGTCACTGTACAAAATTATTTTCATCGTTGTTCCCTGGCACACTGGTGTAGAGGGAATCGAGCGAGCCGTAAGCTCACTGGTTCCTCTTCTATACGTGTCCGCCATCCTATGGACAGAGCAGACATAATCAATGATCTACTAGAGTCTATACAATCAAGGGATATTGAGAACAACGTGCATGGATACGTATCGATAATTGGTGAAGTGGGAGTAAAGATCGATGTCGCACAGAAAAAAAAAAACCTCACTATATTGTTCTGGAAATAACGCTCAACCAAAATGATTGAGTTTTCATATCAATTCAATTCAAACACAGTTGTGATAAGAATCAAAACAAGAATATATCTTCTTCATCTTCCCTTCCTCTTTTACCCGTTACGGGTGTCGAGGGAGATACAATGCTCTTGTTCTCGCTTTTCTGGCGGCTTCAAATAATGTTATTTGGTGTTCGTGTAATGTCTCTTTGATGTTGTCTATCCAGCGTACTCTAGGTCTACCCTTGGCTCTTCTTTCTGCTTCTCCTCTCTTCGTATATGCTTTATAAACTAATGTATCACACAGCATTCTTTCCAGATGACCAAACCATTGTATCTGTGGGTTTTGTATGTATTGTAGAATTGATATGACACCCACTCTTTCTCTTATGACATCGTTTCTAATTCTGTGTCTTCTGGTAACTCCTGTGGCTTTTCTCAGACATATCATCTCTGTTGTGACCAGTTGTCTCTTATTTTTTGCTGATAAGGACCATGTTTGTCATTGGTAGCACAGGGTTGGAATGAAGATAATTTGGATAAGATGTTTTTTGTTGCATTGGTAGCATTTTGTGTTGCAATAAAGTGGATAATTGACGCAATATTTGATTCACTTTGCTACAACAAATGTCTATTTCGGTGTTCATCTTTGCATCTGAAGAGAATGTTACGCCTAAGTATTTGAAGGTGTTGGTCTATACAAGAATATATATCCACATATATTAGAAAGCGTCGCTGGAATTAGATTGGACACGCTACGAATGGATTACGAAAAACTCCCATGTCAAGCTTTGATGTGATCACCATAAGGCAAGAGAAAACGAAAAAGACCAAATGAAACTTCACGTAGAACTATTACAAGAGAACATTTCACCATCGGTATCAGAAACAAAGAAGATCTAAAGCAAATTGCAATTAAACGAGAGACATGGAAATATATGACATCCGCCCTATGTGTCGTCTTTGGCCGTAGAGGAATAACTAACTAACTCAACCAACACATAACAGAATCCATCAGTCACTACACCCTGAAAGATTGGCTAAAGGGGAAATCTGAGCACATATGGATATGTCCGGTGTGAGAAGACGATAGTCAACATACCAAAACCTAAATCTAAAAGTGGATGTAGCTAGAATGAGTAAACACTTACAATTTAATCATCAGCAAATGCCGTCTCAGCTACGAATGTTGGCTGCAAGAGATCTCTAACATTTTTAACTACATACAGTTTAAAGAAGTGGTAACCTACAGTAACGGGATCAGAATCATACAAGACTTAATTTTAAAAATATATTAACTTGTAGACTACAGACTTAGTCATCCTAACATATTCTTTTCAGAACGTAGTCTTCATTATGAATCTCCTGAAATCCCCGCGGTCTCTGATAAGTTGTCCCACTTCCTCTAGGAACATGTTGTGCATGTATTCCTGAATATCTCTTATCCAAGGACGAGCTTGTTGAGGTACAGACAATGCATGTAAAATTGTATTCGTCATAAAACATCACAGATTCTTTGAAGAATTTCATATTAAGCACGGCAATCTGATTTATGATTTATTAACAAGACGTCATGACAGCCCGGGTAGAAAAATATGTGATTAGTTCCCCCCCCCCCTTCAACAAAGGGCAAGATATGTGCATGGAACTGCTATAATCAAATATTAAAACTGGGACATCGATCATGAAACAATCAAACATATGTTGAAATATTCATGACGTGTGTATTATTATATTTTCTGTGTGTTCTCGCTATAGTTCTGTACTCTTATATGTTTCCTTTGAAAAACACGAACGAAAGAAGAAGATATTTGAAGTGATATTGAAATGTTGCTACCATTGCTCCTAAAGCTATTCAATATTCATTATTTTGGGAGCAAAGGTTAAAAATGTGAAAGATCGATGAACTAGGAATCCATTATAATATATGGAATGAGAAAATGGATAATAAATTGTTAACTGTCATGCATACCATATGAGACGCCTAAGGAGGTTTTGGAGTCGAATTAGTTGTCCCATCCCGTAGATTGTTAAATTGATCCTTAAGCCATTGTGGTGTAGGATGTTTCAGCCTGAAGAGTGCAGATATTCCAGCCAAGCTGTAAACTTGACCTCAACGAATTCCTTTATCAGGACTATATCCTACAAATCGGTGAGTTTCAGAAAAAATGCAGACAAGAAAGAATATATGATGGTTATTGAAATTATCGAAATATATACGACACAAACGACGATGAAAGCTGCGAATATCCTCAAACTACTTTAAGTATCACATTTTGCCTAAAGATCCCTAATCCTTTACTCTTGAAATCTGTTTCTCAGTACCAAACACCACCAACGTTTGAGAATACTTATCGGTATTACAAATCACTGTACTTTCTTTCTTTCACTCACCTCCCTTGAGGTGACCAACGTCTGATCTTAATTCAATCTAATGAATGAAAAATTTGTTTTGATTCTATTTCTGTTAATTTCGTGATAAAATGAATCTCGTACTTACAAAGTTCTGGAAATCTACACTAAGGGAGTAAATAGAGAGGGTAGACAACAAAACAAAAAGTCTACCGAGACCTTTAACGTATAAGACTAATTTTTAGAACATTAATGAATTTGGGCATGAACAAGACGTACATCTCTCAGGGCTGTAAATGGCATTTCTTCATTTCTTCTCTCTAGACATTTTGGAGGATCATTCTAGAATCAAATGCGACTCAGGGAAAGGTCTTCCAATAGTCTGACACACGCATTATTACTATTTCTTCATATTCGGACAGAAATAGACATCAAAATGATATTACATATTCTGTCCAGAATGGTATCTCATTCAAAGCCGATATGAAAGCATTATGTTTCTGTACAAGTGGACATTGCCTTCACACTACAAATACAGGAAATGTTTTACTATGAAACTCTCGTTATTTTAGTTCTTATCTATAAGAAAATATGACATCCATTATTAGGGAGATCGCATTTCCAGGACCTTAGAGGTAATCAGACAAAACTGAAAAGCGGGGGGTTGCGGCAACACTAGACATACACACATTATAAACAGAAATATATGAAATGGCGGCTTACACTACCATCAATAAGTTCTAAAATCATTCATACGTTGTATTATAATATATTTTATATTATACAATTATATTATATAGTATATTATAATTTAATATTTATACACTTAAATACTTATGATTTCTGAGCTAGCTCAGGTGTATCACGCACTTGACACAGTCGTGCCCCTTATCCTGTTAAGAAATTCATTTTATTATTAATTTCCATACTTTTGTTTTCTATTTTGCCTTCTTCTTGTGTACTGTACTTTCTTGAGAAACTAGAACAAAAATTCACCGTATGCGAAATGAAGTGCCTGAAAGCAGCACTGGTGGTAACAAAAAGAGATAGAATAAATAATGACACTATAAGAAATATCATGAAAATAATATCGTGCAAAGAATACATAGACACACAAAAGATTAAATGGTTCCGCCACCTATTCAGCGTGGAACCAGATCGCATTCCATCGATAGTCTTCAATAAAAGATCATGTCAAAAGAAAAATATTTCAAGACCCAGACGAAGATGGATAGATGACACCAGAGAAATACTAGAACACCAAGGCTGCACCATGACAGCGGCATCACAGATAGCTAAAGAAAGAAGATTTGGCCTCCCCATGACGCCTAGCTGCACACATGCATAGGACAAGACACGACATGATAAGACTAGTTTCTCTACATGTAACTATTCACACTCCCGTAGTTTTCGCCTCTATTCGTCTTTTCATTTTTGTATTACATACCTGTCAGTTCCAACATGACTGACATGTAGTCTCTGATTGATTTGTTAGTTCCATTCTTTTGTTTGTTTATCCCAATCTTGATAAAGACGTTTTTGTCGAAACGTGAATCCGTGTATTGTTCCATATAAATCAGATAATTGATAATTTTTATATCCACTTGCCAATTGGTAAACAGTTTTACTGCAATCTCTCATTCACTTTTCTTATGAGGCGGTGGTATACTGTTAAATTTCTCCCCCTTCGACCAGTAGATCCGAGTTTTAAATTCATTCGTTTTTCGGGTTTTGGAATAAAAATTATCCCCATGGTTCGTCCAGTCAAAATGATGTAAAATGATACTAGAATGATACAAATATTTAGCATTTTATTGGTCAACCACTCACAAAACACCTTAGCATTTATTGGAAAACAGTGGATAACAGTCACGATTGTTAATAACTCAATTTTCCTTTTAACATGTTAGATAATATGTAGTTTTCATATTCACAATATATTTATGACTGCCCTGAGTAGTAATTATTTAATTTCAGTATGTTGTCATTATCTTGACACGCTTGCTGCCGTCATTACTGACATACTCAATATAATTCTGTAGAATCTCTAATCGTGACCGACCGTGTTAGGAGACCTGTCAACAAAAACCGAAACATGGCCTAGTTTCTAATTCCCGTAAGTTCTATTGGTCGGCCCCCTATTATTTTTAGCATGCGGCTCCAAGTATATAAATATTGACCAACGATAAACACAAGAATAATCAAAAACGTCACGAATGGGGTCTAAGTGAATTATGTTCGAGGGCCTTATTACAGTTGATAGTCACGCTTTAACGCAATCCTTCTCAATGTGGACCATATGACCTACCTGCAGGATACGAGTATATGAGGTGGGGTGGCAAGAAAAAGAAATTTGATTTGGAGGAAACCAAAGACCCATTCAGGAGGGGTGGGAGATCCGCTTAACAATAAACAAAAAGGAAATATAGCGATACAGTACAGCTCAGAAAGCTTTGATTACTTGGAAATAAAAACAATGATCTTTTGTAAAAAACATAAGGAGATGGGGGGGGGGGAATAAAAATGTGTCCCAAAAAAGGGTTTTCTGTCAAAATAGAAGGTTGAAGACCAGTGATCTAGTGTATTATGTACTTCTTAATTCATCTTCCTGAACAGGATTTGATTGAAGCATCTCTGTATTACTTCCTTTGGAGTTATGTTTTTTTTTCTTTCCAGTCCTAGAAAGTGGCCACTCCTACAGCCTTGTGTCGCTACTAAATATATAGGGTCATTATATTTCTTTGTACTGCACATTTGCTCTAGTATTTGATTTGTATCTCTCCCTGTTATCTTCTTCTTCTGCGTTCATTGTCATACTCCTGCACATCAGCAGGATGTAGTCCGGAGAACGAAATGCGTTGTGCCATGGTTTACAGCATTGCTGTGATATCTGCGCCTTTCGGCCTGACACATCCGACTTCAGCATGGGTTTGGGTCACTGACAATATATGAGATGGGACAGCCAACTCCATCCCATAACCTCCTTAGTCGCCTCGTGCGACATGCATGGAAAGTAAACAGTGTTGCTATTCTTTGCTCCACTTTCGACAACACACGGCCGTCTCCCTGTTATATTGTGTTACAAGACTGTAACAAAGCTGGTTTTTTTAATCGATATTAATGTTGATCTCTATTCTTGAATATACACCAGTATTATAACACAGGGGGCACTTTAACAAGTTTTTTCGTTCAGTAGCATTCCAAACCTATGCAGACTCAGTCAGATGTTTAGTATGTTACCATCTCACGATGCAGACTCAGTCAGATGTTTAGTATGTTACCATCTCACGATGCAGACTCAGTCAGATGTTTAGTATGTTACCATCTCACGATGCAGACTCAGTCAGATGTTTAGTATGTTACCATCTCACGATGCAGACTCAGTCAGATGTTTAGTATGTTACCATCTCACGATGCAGACTCAGTCAGATGTTTAGTATGTTACCATCTCACGATGCAGACTCAGTCAGATGTTTAGTATGTTACCATCTCACGATGCAGACTCAGTCAGATGTTTAGTATGTTACCATCTCACGATGCAGACTCAGTCAGATGTTTAGTATGTTACCATCTCACGATGCAGACTCAGTCAGATGTTTAGTATGTTACCATCTCACGATGCAGACTCAGTCAGATGTTTAGTATGTTACCATCTCACGATGCAGACTCAGTCAGATGTTTAGTATGTTACCATCTCACGATGCAGACTCAGTCAGATGTTTAGTATGTTACCATCTCACGATCTCTAGAAATTAGATATGTTCACATCACTCCTGATCACTATCATTTCTTTCATTCTTTGCATTTATGCAATATCACTGATCTTTGCTCTATAACGAATCTATATCTGCCCTCTTTAGGTCAGCCATATCTCTTCTACAATAAATGTGACAGCAATCAACGTATTTCTGGACAATTAGTCTGCTATTTCTTCACCGCTGACCCCTGCGTGACCAAGGCAGTATATCCATGTAATTATCTGGTCAATCGAGTTGTTTAGTAGCGTGGCACACTAACTCCTGTTTAACAACTCGTTATTCAACCAATAATCTTATCACTGTCACGTTTTAACAACTTCAAATCCGAAATGTAATATTTGCTAGTAGATTACATGAATTCATGTGAAAACATAACATTTGCTAGTAGATTACATGAATTCATGAGAAAACATAACATTTGCTAGCAGATTACATGAAGCCTTGAGAAAACATAACATTTTCTAGTAGATTACATGAAACCATGAGAAAACATAACATTTGCTAGTAGATTACATAAAGTCATGAGAAAACATAACATTTGCTGGTAGATTACATGAAGACAGGAGAAAACATAACATTTGCTAGAAGATTACATGAAGCAATGAGAAAACATAACATTTGCTAGCAGAGTACATGAAGCCATTAGAAAACATAACATTTGCTAGTAGATTACATGAAGCCATGAGAAAACATACCATTTTCTAGTAGATTACACGAAACCATGAGAAAACATAACATTTGCTAGTAGATTACATGAAACCATGAGAAAACATAACATTTGCTAGTAGATTACATGAAACCATGAGAAAACATAATATTTACTAGTAGATTACATGAAGCCATGAGAAAACATAACATTTGCTAGTAGATTACATGAAGCCATGAGAAAACATAAAATTTGCTAGCAGATTACATGAAGCCATGAGAAAACATAACATTTGCTAGTAGATTACATGAAACCATGAGAAAACATAATATTTACTAGTAGATTACATGACACCACGATAAAACATAATATTTGCTAGTAAATGCTAGTCGCTTTATGAACAGTCCGTACGCACAATTGCCTCTATTCCTATTCTCCTTTAACTTCTTGTTCACATCTACCATCATTTGTGATTGAGACCATGATGAAACAAATTAAAGAAAAAAATATTCAGATATGGGCATATTCTAGACGAACAAAATAAGAAAAACAAGGAACTCCGAAAATAAAATAGAAAATGATTTCTATTTTTTTTATATTTGCACTATTTCTTCCTCTTAAAAATATGGCTATAATTAACAGTATTGCAAATCTACTGGATGAAGATGAAAACTACACTGAACACAAGTATCGACCATGTATCTATACATGGATTTATTGATTTTTTGCACCGAAACAATCAATACGCATTTCATTAGACATTGCTGGAAATTATGTAGAACTTAACATCTGACTGGAGCACTATGATTCCGATTCAGTAATGCATTAAATAATAGTGCACGCATCAACAATAATAATCGTTATGTGTTAATTAAAAGGTAGGTCTCACGGCAGTAGCCTAATGTCTGTAATGAAGATAACTATTTTTGTGCATAACAGCAGCAACTATTAGGTAGGGTTGCCAGTTTCCTTCATTGCTCGGTTTACCTTCCATAACGCATGCATCAGGTAAACATTAACAGTTAGGTCGACTGGACGAATGGTCGTGTCAGGCGAGAAAAATGCGATCCTGATTTTATTTGACCGCCATGGTTTCAAACCTGACACCCGTTGATAGTAAGCAAGCTCACTTTCAACTAGGCTACCCATTCATTAATATTGTATTAATAAACGTACCCCATGTCACTTAGTGCAGAACTACAGGCACGTAGGTAGGTAGTAGTGGAGTTTGGGGGGTAGTTAAAACACCCCTCCCCCTTCTTCCGCTTAGGAGTCAGAACATAACACTAACAATGACGTGGAAGCAAGAAAGATATACAGGCAACCCTCACCTCGACACTCCTAATGTTTTGCTTTTACATTTGAAAACGAAATCACTATGTTTCTTTCTTTTATAAATACATTTCCTTTTACCTTCTTTATAAGAACTATAAATTTAAATTAAAATTAGTGGCTAGAACGCCGACAGTCGCATAACAATAATGACTAGTTCAAATTACAGTTGGGACTGGATTTTTGTCTTTCCGAGACATTCTTCATGTATATATCGTGTAGGACTCTGATAAGGCAACGCATTTTCCACTTTCTTTATTTCTACTGCCTTTATTTCCACCTATTGTATTTCCACTACATTTATTTACACCACCGTTATTTGTACTAACTTTGTTTCTTTCTTCTTTTCGCTTTATACCCCTTTATTTCTTGCAGCTCCGGGGGTAGAAGGCCATGCATAAGCGGTGACCAGGGCATGTAAGTGGGTAGGCACACAGAAGGTAACGCAGGTCTGCATCTTGAGTGACTCTATGAGTATGATTAGGAAGGTACAAGTGTGTTACGTTCGCAAATAATGGATTGAGGCCTTGAGAAAGGCTAGGCAGAAAATAGTTACATTTATTTTCGTGCCGAGACATGTGACTTTCGAGGCAATGAAAGAGCAGATGAACTGGCATCAAGCGCTATTGTGGCACAGGGCGATGGTGAATTGATGGAACAGATGTTTTGAACTCCATAAGAGATACAGCACAGGAAAGTGAGACTAGTGTGGATGATGATTCATTTTCAATGGCCAGGATTAACGAGCATGGTTTGAAATGAGGTGTTGCTAAAAGTGAACATTTTAGAGGGCGTAGAAGAATGATGGTCAACCATCATAGGACCGGTACTGTCAGCAGAAGTGTAATGGCGGATACAATCAAGGACAGATCGGAGAAACTATGGACGTATCTAGTTTATCAGTGGTAATGATCCCACGACCAACTAACTAGCTAGGATTAGAATAGTTCTCTGGAGATGACATTTTTGTGTGTTTCATATATTTCTTTCCGTTGACTCTTCAATTTCCTCGTTTGCAAGGTCTGCCCCTGGCTTTGTATCCATCGTGTCTGCATAGTAATGCTTAGGGCACTGTCTCAGGTTAGTCTGGAAGCATGAGAAAACCACGTAAGCGGGTGTCTTCAGATGTAATCCAGGATTGGCATCGAGTTTGTTAGACTTCTGATGATTTCGTTTCTGATTCTGTCACTTATTGTAACTCCAATGATTCTACGGTAGACAAGATATTTCTGTTGTAACAAGTTTTCTTTTGGATTCTGTTGTTAGTGCCCACGTTTGACATTGGTAGCATATAGTTATGGTATGATGGTCGCTTTATATAGTGCAGTTTTGTTGTTCAAGCTCATATATTTGTTTTTGAAAACAGGGGATATATGTCCCAAGATCTGTTATGCTAAGTTGCATTTATGTTGGATTTCTTTGGTGAATTTCCCATTTCATGTTATAATTATTTCAAGATTGTGAACTGTTTCACCTGTTTACGTTGTTGGACATCAATTATAATAGTGGTGTTTCTTTGGTTTTTGCGATTGACATTACCTCAGTGTTTTTAACTTCATTTGCAACACTTTTATTTACATTAACATATTGCCAATGCTTTTATTTTCACTACCTTACTTCCACAACCTTTTTCCAGATTTATTTTCAATGCGTTTTTTCCCGCAGTTTTATTTATGCTACCGTTATTTACACTACCTTTATTCACAATACCATACTTTACGTTACCGTTATTTACACTACCTTTATTCACAATACCATACTTTACGTTACCGTTATTTACACTACCTTTATTCACAATACCATACTTTACGCTACCGTTATTTACACTACCTGTATTCACAATACCATACTTTACGTTACCGTTATTTACACTACCTTTATTCACAATACCATACTTTACGCTACCGTTATTTACACTACCTTTATTCACAATACCATACTTTACGCTACCGTTATTTACACTACCTTTATTCACAATACCATACTTTACGCTACCGTTATTTACACTACCTTTATCAGCATTACCTTTCTACACTGTCATTATTTATACTACCTTTATTTACTCTATATATAAGAGTAAAGGTAGTAACACTACCTTTATTGTCACTACTTCTGTTAATACTACATTTACGTACACTACTTTTAGTTACACTACCTGTATTTGCACTACTTTCATTTACACTACATCTATCTACACTACCTTTGTTATACTACCATTACTTGCACTACCTTTAGTTACATTACCTTTATTTACATCATCTCTGTTTGCACGACCTTTATTTTAACTACCTTAATTTACACTGTCATCATTTACACTATATTTATCCACACAACATTTATTAGACTACTATTATTTACACTATCTTTAGTTACAATACCTCTATTTACACTACCTTTATTTACACTATATTCATTGCTCTAACATTATTTACATTACCTTTAGTAGCATTACCTTTATTTACACTACCTCTATTTACACTACCATTAGTTAAACTACCTTTATTTACACTCCCACTATTTCTACGACCAGTACTTGTACAACTCTTATTTACACTTTCATTATTTAAACTACCTTTATTCACACTGCCTTTATTACACTACCATTATTTACAATACCTTTCGTTATACTACCTTTATTTAAACTACCTTTACCATTTCTTTACATTACCATTACGCTTGTGGTTGCTTTTGTGGGTCTCACCAATGGCCCACTAGACAAACCACCCATGCAACGGAAAACCTAAGTGGATGACATGCCGTTATATTGAGGTTATCTTCTTAGAGAAGCTTCATGGAACGTCATCTATACAATTATGCTTTTATTTTTGTTGTTGAAATGTGTTTCATGTTTACCTGAATATATATGTATGCACCCTCTGTGGTTGGGAGGGAGCCAGAGATGTACTGTGCAGCACTGGGGAGGAGGAAACTGACAGCACTGTTTATCCTATGGCTGAAACCCATCATAGAGGCACAGTGATTCAGGACGTGACAATTCTTTTGACTTGAACATTTGGTTGCATGTCTGGAGCAATAGAGAAGTTCGGCATTAACAGTAGTCAATTGGTGGTGGTGAATGAGCACAGTGAACCCTATCTTGGCTACAGTGGCTAAGATCAGTGCATAGGTTGAAACCTATATTCCTGGAGGTGTGATAGTTATTCTCTGGCTCTGTCCCGGAGTGGGCCGAAAATCCACAGACTTCCCAGCTATATAAGGCCATTTAATTGCATTGGGTCAAAATGCATGAGCCCATGGACTGTTGGATCAGCAACCAACCAAACAAACCTACATTATCATTAATTACACTATCTTTAATTACAATACCTTTATTTACACTACTTATATTTACACTACAGTACAATTATTTTCACCATCTCTATTTAATTAACTACCTCTGTTTACACTACTTTTATGTACACTTATATTTATTTACACTACCTATATTTACACTCCCTTTATTTACACTATATTTATTTAACAATGTATCTCTATTTTCACCACCTATATTTACACTCCCTTTATTTACACTCTCTTTATTTAACAACTTACCTATATTTACACTACTATTACTTGGACTACCGTAAGTCAATTTCCTCTGTTTACATGATCATTGTTGACATTACCTTTCGCTTCATTACCTTTATATACACTACATATAATTACACTGCCATTATTTGCACTTCCTTTACTCACACTTCCTTTATTTAAACTACATATAGTTACACTGTGTTTATGTCCACTACCTTTATTTGTAATACTGTATTTACAATACCTGTACTTACACTACCTGTATTTCAGCTGCCTTTATTTAGTTTAGCAGAGTGCACCACCAAAACAAGAGAAATGGGATGTTGGAGGTATGTAGCAGGCAACCTTCAGTGCGGAGACGACACTTGATGAGTATGATTATTTAAACTGCTTTTCAAGAAACCGTCCCTCACTCCATAACAGAAAAATATGTAATAACGAAAGTTGTATTCTTACTACCCACCTCTGCTTCAAACCACTCTTCTTAATATCCACCTCTGCTTCAAACCACCCGTCTTACTATCCACCTCTGCTTCACCCCACTCTTCTTACTACCCACCTCTGCTTCACCCCACTCGTCTTACTATCCACCTCTGCTTCAACCCACTCTTCTTACTATCCACCTCTACTTCCCCTCACTCTTCTTACTATCCACCTCTGCTTCAACCCACTCTTCTTACTATCCACCTCTGCTTCAACCCACTCTTCTTACTATCCACCTCTGCTTCAAACCACTCTTCTTAATATCCACCTCTGCTTCAAACCACCCGTCTTACTATCCACCTCTGCTTCACCCCACTCTTCTTAATATCCACCTCTGCTTCAAACCACCCGTCTTACTATCCACCTCTGCTTCACCCCACTCTTCTTACTACCCACCTCTGCTTCAACCCACTCTTCTTAATATCCACCTCTGCTTCAAACCACCCGTCTTACTATCCACCTCTGCTTCACACCACTCTTCTTACTATCCACCTCTGCTTCACACCACTCGTCTTACTATCCACCTCTGCTTCACACCACTCTTCTTACTATCCACCTCTACTTCACCCCACTCTTCTTACTATCCACCTCTGCTTCACACCACTCTTCTTACTATCCACCTCTACTTCACCCCACTCTTCTTACTACCCACCTCTGCTTCACACCACTCTTCTTACTATCCACCTCTGCTTCACCCCACTCTTCTTACTATCCACCTCTGCTTCACCCCACTCGTCTTACTACCCACCTCTGCTTCACACCACTCTTCTTACTATCCACCTCTGCTTCACCCCACTCTTCTTACTATCCACCTCTGCTTCACCCCACTCTTCTTACTATCCACCTCGGCTTCACCCCACTCTTCTTACTATCCACCTCTACTTCACCCCACTCTTCTTTCCATTCCTGAAACTATTTTCATACAAATCTTTCCATTGTTTCCGTAAATATCCTCGCCTATTCTATTCAGTCTGAGCATCTCTACCTCTCTTACTTTCATATAATTCATGAAATTTTCATTCGTCTTGCATTCTCCACCATTCCATCCCAATTTCATATTTTTTTTCTTCTTCAAAACATCTACTACATCTATACGTTATTTCCGTCTTTCACTTTTTCTGTTTATCCTTCCACATTTTTTGTCTTCATTTCTCTTCTATCCCTACACTCAGCTACGTTCATCAATGGTGCCAGCTCTCCGTCGACTCACCTGTATTATATTTATGCATTAACCAGACATATGTATCATGCTATAGCAGATGTACTACCCCTGAACGAGATATATAATGATTAGCTTCCTAAATATAGGTTACCTGGTAGATTTACCGGTCGTGTTAGCTCACTAGCAGACAAAGAAAATTTCAGGTGTGGTTAGGTGAGTACAGGTCAAGGCACAACAAGGAAACTAAACTAAGACTAAGATTGAACTCAGTTTAGAGAAATCAAGCATGACACAAGAGGGAAACGGAGAAATAGAAATTTAAAAAAAGACGTGAAGTAATAAAGAAGGATGAGAACGGGGTATTTACTGAATGGGAAATGAAAAGCGAAGCAAATATTGTGAAAATAAGCAGAATAGAGTAAAGATATCAGGGCCAGGAGAGAAGAGTGGATTTTTTTTACCGGAATAAGAAATGGATCTAAGCATGGAAGATAAAAAATGATCAATACACAGTAGGAAACATGTTATTTGTTTGTGTGCTTTATTTTATTATTGCCGAGGAGTGCATTGGCCATAAATCAATATTTGCCAAGTCGCTGTAACGAAATTCTCTTACCATCTTTACACTTGTTACCTTCCAGTTCCATTGTTGCATCATGTACTTCCTCCACGTGTTTCCGGTCTCGCCTCTACTTGCTCCATGGGTGTTCTACGTGGCCCATGACAGGTGCATGCCTTCTAGCTGAATTTATTAAGCCTTTATTCGTTCCTTTTCTTGATTATTTCTGTGTTTCTCGTTGGCCAATATGTATATACTTGGAAGCACATGCCAAAAATAGTCATGGTATATAAATAGTAACAAACAGAAAGCGTGACAATAATAAAAACGTATCGAATTAAGGCCTCATTAATTCGGTTAAACGGCATGTACGGTCATGAGCCAATTTGTTCTATTAGTGAGTCATTCAAGGATTTTTGTCGTATGTGACCCGTCCATTTCCACTTCCTTCTTATAATTCATTGCTACGCCTGATGATCCCGCCTGAGTGTGTCTACTCTCCGCCATAGCAATGGGTGTATCATTCAGATATGCAATTCATGACCAAAATTAGTTATACAAACATGAAGTTTTGCTTAATTTTCTACCACGAATACTGTAAAGTCATGGATTCGACACCCGGTAACTAAAAACCCACCTTGCACATGACGTGGTTTGTTTGTTTGTTTGTTTTTCGTTCGCTCCATTGTAACCATCACGGATATCCGTGCGATTTCCGCCGGGAGCGTGATTACGTTGTGCCACCGTTATGCGCCTTGTAGGCCTAGCACATCCGATTTCGGCATGCCTTGACAATTCGGGTGGGCTACCCTTAGCCTGTGACAGCCTCTATATCTGTCTCCAGGCACGCGTAGTGGAGACTCTTCGCCCAGACGATTTTCTTGCTCTTAGTCTGTCTCAAACGAGGTGTTCCACTGTCTATGAACTTGCCTCGTGTAATTGGACGTGCTGTGCCTGTGCCCATTAGGTACTGAACCGTTTCTCATCCGTGAGCCTGGTTCCTTAAGGGGAAGAACTCAGCAGAGGAGTTGGACCCTGGCTCTTTCGCCCTCTTAGCCGAGGTGTCATTCACCGACATCGTGTACCCCTTGTCCAAGTTCGAGTCTCACACCACGCGTTTGGGAGCAAGGCGTTCTCGAGCTGAGCGTCCTTGTCCCAATAGCGCCTGAGCCCATCAGGTACTGAACCCTTTCTCTCTTCAAGTGTATTTCCGGTGTAGGAAAACCTGACAGTAGAGCTGGGCCAGGGCTAAATCGTTGTCCCTTTTGTGCCTGAGCGAATCGAGTACGAAACCCTTTCTCTCTGCAAGTGTACTTCCGGTATAGGAAACCTTGACAGTAGAGTTGGGCTAGGACTACCATCGTTGTCCCTGTCTTGCCTAAGCCCATTGGGTACAGAACCCTTTCTCTTCGCGAGCATATTTCCGGTTTAGGAAGGCTCGACATTAGAGTTGGGTTAGGTCTTCTTGCTTTACCAAACGCCAGTGGATGGGTCTGGGTCTCTGCCTGTAAGGAACTCAGGTAACTAGAAGCCCGTCTCGAGCTGACGGAGCTTGTAGCTCCCCCTTTCCTAGGGACTTTTCACTTTCTATTTGCAGTTCGCGCTGCCCTCTAGCGCTGTTCTGCCCTTTCATTGTTTCATTGTACTCGGTATGAAATCTATGTCTCTCGCCATGTATCTACCTTTACGTGCATTTTACATTGGCCGCCCCTCCAATGTTCGGACTGGACTGACTAGCCTCACTGTATGTCGACAGTGTCGCTATATGTGGTGATGCTGGTGGTGTCGGAGATATGTCTGTCCGTGTGCAGGCAAATCTCTTTCCATCTGCTACCTCCACATTTTCGGACACGATCCCCAAATGATTTGGCCAGAATCAGCTCGAGCTGCTGTATTTCTGTTTCCAGGGTGCACCGCGTGGAGGTACATTTGGTATCTTGGTTATCTGCTAACCCTGGGTCCGCCTAGAGCAATGCGTTCCCTTTGCACCCCACATGACGTGGTGAACTCAGTCCTTATCAAACAACTACAAGTTTCTCTCTGTACACATTAACTGGAAGACAATCTAAAGTGTCTATTACTCCAACAGATTACGTTAGTTGCTATTGGTGTTGGTGTGTCATGTGACGTATTCTTTCCAGAACGTTGTCTTCCCAATGAGCTCTCTAAACACCTCTCTGTCTTTGGCGATGCGGCTTGCATTTTCCAACGATGTATTCATGGTATCTTTAATGTCGTCAGCCCATCGTCTTCTTGGTCTGCCCGTTCTCCTCTTCCCAGGTACTCTGCCTTCTATTATTTGTCTTTCCTAAACAGTTGTGTCTCTTTATATGACCAAACAGGTGCAGTTTTCTTTTTGTTATTGCGTTTAGTAACCAACACTCTGGAAGCTTCAATGTGTTTATAATATCTGAGTTTCTCTTTTATTTCCTTCCAAGATATTCTAAGTAAGTTTCTGTAGCATTTCATCAACGTGTTGGTGAGGTTTAGCTAATTATCTCTGACAAATGATATAGATAACCACTATAGACTAGTATACCTAATAATTATACCTATTTCATATAGGCCTATATTATATCTATTTCATATTATACCTATTTCATATATGCCTATATTATATCTATTTTATATTATACCTATTTCATATATGCCTATATTATATCTATTTTATATTATACCTATTATAACTATTACACTGAGATATATATTAAATATTGTGCAATGAGGTCACTCCGGAAACAATCAAAGATAACAAATATTGGGGGGGGTGAATTCGGAGGATGTAAATTGGACGTTGACAGGATAAACACGGTGAGGTGACGAAAGACAATCTGAGAAGACAAGTTAGTTAGCTAGTTAGTTTGTTCGTTCCTTTAGTGCCGCTGACGGCACCAGTGCGCATATATTTATTCTCCATGTCTTGTGGTCCGCTGCCTGCAGTTTTAGTTCTTATATGATATTATATGTTCTTATATATATATATTTGTTTAAACTCAATTCTAAGGTAGGAGAAGGGAATTGAGCCAAGTCCATTCAGCTGACGTATCTGTTTACGTGCTGCTTACTGTTTACATGAAATGCCTAATGACCCTTGTAGTAAGAATGGCTAATGGTAGGTACTCGAGTTTAAATGCCTGTGGTCCATAAAACGTGTAGACTCCAGTTGTAAGGAGAATCTGTGACAGCTAAACGGACCGTGTTTAAATCTCATCTGCTACATTCCCCCTTCTTTGAGTATGGCGTTTATTTATGGTTATTTTAGACATTATCAAACAACTACAAGTTTCACTCTGTACACACTTACTGGAAGACATTATACCGCTTTAGATGAAGAAAAAAACACTGCCTGCAGTTTTAGTTTTTTCTAATGGTCGTGCAGGCTATTATTTCCCTTTTTTTAAGTATGCCATTTTTTTAGGGTTTGTTTTACACCTTCCTCAAGAAGGTGACAAGAAGGTTTATTAAGTACGACGTTCTTAGGGTTGTTTTAGACCTTCCTCAAGAAGGTGACAAGAAGGTTTAAGTATGACGTTTTTATGGCTGTTTTAGACCTTCCTCAAGAAGGTGACAAGAAGGTTTAAGTATGACGTTTTTTTAGGGGCGTTTTAGACCTTCTTCAAGAAGGTGATAAGTAACAACTAAAAAGTTTAGTTTGAGGACAGGACACTCGGAGCATATCTTCACTGAATTGTTCTCACAGAATCTGCGGAGCTCAAAATCGGTCCATCGAACCACATGATACAGTACTCCCTCAACTTTTCTAGAAACATAATACAAATCTGAGCCGCAGAGTAAACTCTCCAGAACCCACTGCGAAGGTATAAGAGAGGGACTGGGGCGGTGAAAACCTCAGGCATGCGGCCTTATTTACGGCATTATTTATTAGAATAGATGCGTATAAGAAATTGGAGTAGTGGCAAAGTGGCAGAATTTCTTGAACTACGGTCTCTATTATATGTGTTTATGATCGATGCTCTGATATTTCCAAAATGGATTAGCTCACAATATTGGAAAGAGCGAACCTCAACTTTAGTGGTGCATGTTTATTTTGAAGAGAATATTGTGAAATAGTAATTTAAGACAATATTGTGAAATAGTAATTTAAGACAATAGTATGAAATAGTAATTTCAGACAATATTGTGAAATAGTAATTTAAGACAATATTATGAAATAGTAATTTAAGACAATATTATGAAATAGTAATTTAAGACAATAGTATGAAATAGTAATTTAAGACAATATTATGAAATAGTAATTTAAGACAATATTATAAAATAGTAAATTAAGACAATATTATGAAATAGTAATTTAAGACAATATTGTGAAATAGTAATGTTAGATAATATTGTGAAATACTAGTAATTTAAGATAATATTGTGATATATTAGTTATTTATTATGTGATATGTAGTAAATGTTAGCGTGTCCAATGTCTCTTCACCTTATAAATTTATGAATTTTCGTTGTGCCTTGTATTTTAATGTGTATTGTCTATCCCCAAGTGGTGGTATTGTCGCAGTTTCCAAACTTGTCGTTGAATGTAGGTGTCTATGAAAGAGATGTAGTATACATTCCAGTGGCAGGTTTTTCTCTGGTTGTAGTCATATTTGTTCAGGATAGTCTTGATGTTATCTATCCATCATTTCCTAGATCTACCCTTGGCTCTGTATCCTGATTCCATTTTTCTATAAGCTCTTATGGGAAGTTGATCGTGGACCGCTGGATCAGCAACCAACCAACCAATCAACCAAATCATTTTATCTGTTGTTTCTCCATATATTCGATGCATGATGTTATACCGATTATCTGTCTGTTTCACCATATTATTTTCATGGCACATTCTTTTAATCATATTTGCAAGACTTATTTTATCAAAAACTCTAGGTTTAGGAGCTGACTTCAAAATCCGTTGCTCATGATTCGCTTCTGCTTTATGTGAATAGGTTTCGGAACATATCTGGAAAAAATAAGGCGAGGCAGATGTGGTGCTAATTAATTATTTGTTCAATAGCTGTGTACTTTGCATGGTCGTAGTCCCCACTGCTGTAATTCTCACGGTTGTGTGCAAGCTTTTCTGCCTCTTTCAGTATAATATTCAGAAGGTCTTTGATTTCTGATTCAGGTCATTATAGTTTGTGTGTGTTGCCTCTAGTTCTCTCTTTTTGGGAATTTTACTATTTATGTTTAATATTTATAATTCATTGTGTCTTTTTGTATGTCGAAATATTAACTTGCAGTGTTAATTTTTTTATTTTATGTTTTATTTTTTTGGGAGGGGGTTGTGTTCTAATTTTGAAGACCCAGTCTTCTTCTATGTTCAGGTCTATACGGACATCTTTGAACCAGAGATCTCACATTCTCCCAACGCTGACATACACGGACAATACATTAATCAGGCATGGAATTAACCTTAGTGTTTGTAGCATGGCCGAGAGGTTAGAGCGTCTGCCTCACAACCCTGAGATCAAGAGTTAAAACTCCCTGTAAGGACTGTGTTATTTTCTGTCGGAGAGTAAATTTTTAAACAAACTTTTTTTTTAAAACTTACCCACTGTCAACAAATAACGTAGTGACAGCGAGGGCATTCGGTCCTGATTACACAAGCCACAAGCAGCCACCATGCAACACTCTAGCAGGAAACATTCTGTATTGAGAGTTTTGTTTTGACCAACAGATTAAACTTGCCATCATGACTCTAGAAATTGTGTCATTAACGAAATAAAAGTGTTCATGCTCTCTCAGGTTTAGTCTGTTATTTTTAGTTTGATTAACCAAATATAGGTACAATCATCCCTCGCGACTTCGCGATTCATTTATCACGGCCTCAGTACATCGCGGGTTGTTCGCGGAAGCTGCAGTACATCGCGGAGGGTCGTCCCCTTCATGGACTGTGCAGAAGGACATTCAACTAGTCTCCATCATGACGGGGCCTAAGTGGAGTTCCTGCCCCCCTAACACCCCTTTCATTATAAAAGAAAAGTTGTTATAAGAATAAAAGAGTTCTAAAGATGTATTTACAGTATGTACACTTTAGTTACATCTACGTATGTTACACACACACGTATCATATTTATATTATTTATAAATTATTTTATGTATGTTATTTATACTATTAATATTTTATTTACCTGTTTGAAACTATTCTTTAATGTTCTAATGATAACATATGAGCTTATATGGTTTCATATACACTTATTTATATTATACATAAACAAAAAATGTACGTGTGTTAAAAATGAGAGGATGACACTACTTCGCGATTTTTCACTTATCGCGGTCGGTTCTGGTCCGTATTAATCGCGATAACTGAGGGATGACTGTATTTGTGTTCTCTAAGGTGGAGTCGGATATTTTCATAACTTGTTTGTATAATTATCGGCAATTCTACATCAGACTTAAACGTTGTAAGTCCGTGGAAACAAGTATGCTCCCATTGGAAATGTAAAAACTAGCCTGCGTGCCCACCACAATATTGAACAGTTGGTCATAAATTTGAAAGTAGCTGCAGAAAATGAACTCGCCATTAACAGCGTCATGGATAAACATCAACCTGGACTAGCAATAAAGTCCGTCTGACGCGGGAAACAAGAGCCAAGAACGTCTAATCATTCAGGTTTCCGAACAACATTACTAACATGTCTCTTCAGACATGAAATTCACTGTTTTATTAGTCTGCGCGTCTTCTACGTGTCTACTCTGACATGTCTGTAAAAGAGAGTAACCTAGGCTATTGCTTACTCTCGAATAGAGGATTCGATAAAACGTAATTTTAAATTTATGAACATTTCTTTAATAAATTAACAGCTTGTATCTAATATAACCACTAAAATCAAGAATAAAGTACTCTCTATATCTGGTTATACGTCTAAATAGACTTCAAACAAGTCATTGATCTCAAAGACAGATAACAACTAACCGTATCTCCAATATTTCCAGTCTGTTGGGCTACCCCTGACACACTGGAGACTTGATCTCGATGATCATATTAAGCAATTTCATAGACATACCAGAATATGTAATGATGGTTGGGCTGTTTTCCCTGTTCACAATATTTACCTACTAAGCTGAAAGTTTCCTCTAATGTTATAATTTAGAATACTCTAAACATGTCAAACTTTACTTACGATTTTTTAGATTAGAATACATGTGTACGTTGACATGTATATAATAAATTGTCTAATATCTGGAGGTCAACGTCAATCAGCACACTCCCTAAAATGGGCTTATTTAATTCCTGCGTCATTACAGTACTATCATATGGATGTGAGAGCTGGAAAAAATTTTATCTTTAGAAAAGAAGCTATTGAGTTTTGAAAACAAATTTCTTCGTAGGATAACTAACCCCCACTGGAGTGAATTCGAATCGAACGAACAAAAATTGGAGAAAGGACACAATAAAACTACATCACAGAGGTTATTTAAAAACGTCGTTGGTCCTACATCGTACATGACCTACGCTCAGACAACAGAATACGCCACCAATTTGTTTCATGGATACCACCAGGCAGAAAAGCCAGGTGTAGACCAAGGAAAACACTCAGAAGAACAATAGTTAGAGAAATAAAAACAAACAATATTCATACTATTCAAGAATTGCACAGAATAGCTTTCAACAGACAGAATTGGAGAGATCTGACCTCTGCCCTATGCGCTAACTTCAGTGCTAAAGGAAAATGAATGAAATGCGTTGAGACACTGATACGGGGGGAAATTCTTCAAATGTTCTATATTCTCTGATGGCAGCAAACAGATTTCAACCTTGAGTCCAAAGGTTTTCTCAATTCGATCAACCAACATCACGAAAAATAAAGATGCGAATTTAGTCACGACATCCAACGTGTATTTTCTCAAGATGATATGATCGGTTTCTTGGGACATAGGTAAAAAACACAAACACTGTATGTAAATTCCTCGAAAACCACAAACATTTAACACAAGTACTTACTATTAAGCATGCGTATAACAATGATCTAATGTTTATTTTTTTAAACATTATTCACATATAGAGATATTTTTTCTTCAGATGTAGCGTGGGTAAATAAATAAAGTAATTATAAAGGTTCCATAAATATATTTTTGTAAACTCTACACTGAAGCTGACGCCTCTGTTTACGTGCTACTTAATATTTACAAGAAAGGCCTAATAAACCTTGTAGTACGAATGGCTAATGGTAGGTGCTGGTGTTTAAATGTTTGTGGTCCATAAAACGTGTTGACTCCAGTTGCAAGGAGAATTGGTGTCAGCTAAACGGATCTTGTTTAAATATTTTCTGCTACACTCTGATTGTTGTTTCTATATCCCATATATGCCTCCTAATTATTTTATTTATTCTACATTATGTATACTATATGTACTATTCACGGGGAATTGTCTCTTCTCCTTTCATTACGTTGTCTACTTTGACTTTCTACATTGTCTACTTGGTCTACTTTGATAGTCTACATTATTATTCGTTGAAACTGTCTTTCATTTGGAATCTTGTATTTTCAATCACTCAAGCAATCACACATCTACGGGTACGATACGGGTACGGCCAAGGAGAACGATTTTCTAATTTATCTCTATCCTTTGATATGTTGAATGCCCCTTTTCACGTGATTCTTTCAAGGCAAAATTAGTATCTATTCTCTTTGTTTCTGTGAATTCAAACCGTGGTCCACAGCTCGTGGTATTACTGACAGATGTAAGGTCAGTGCCTCAAGTTCTCCAGTCTAGAAAACTAACAGACTTACAAAACCTACTTAATGAACTGTCTTACCAGTATAAGGTAACCATGAAGTGGATACCCTCTCATTGTGGAATACCAGAATATGAAAAAACATATCAACTGTCTACGGAAGGTTCTGCCGAAGACCAACCAGATATACCAATCACCTACTATCACACAAAAAAGGTGATCAATTCAATAAGAAAGCCACAAACACCAACACAACATGACTGTTAAATTATAAACAGATCAGAACAAGCTGTAACTCTACGCCTCGGAACGGAACACTACAGGCTCCGCAGTCACTGTACACAAATTTCAAGATTTAAAATACGGCCACGTGTACAGACAGCAAAAAACACAGAATGCCAAACATATACTTCAAAAGTGTTCTGTGTACGAAACGCTGAGGTAGCCATATTGACCAGAAGAAACACCACTGGAATAAAAGCTCTATGGGTGACTGTGTGAACTAAAAATGACAGTGAGATTCATTCAGGAGACAGATTTACAGATATAGACATTGTTCAATTGAACGACAGAAGAAGAAACTAAAACTGGCACTTTCTTTTCTACGATCTAGTATTTTAGAACTATCTTAAAACTACCAATATTCTACAATCTTACATTTTATAATATTCTGAAACTGCCACTATTCTACAATCTTATATTTCAGAATACACTAAGACTGCCACTTTTCTTCTATATCGTGAGAATACACGTTATGTCTTTAAAACTGACCATCAGTTAGTCATCACCACTGCTGCAGCCTTCGAATCTCTATAGTTCTACAATGCCTGTGGAGCTTACAGAAAATAATTTTATAAAACGGTTTACGTATACGTCTCACGTTTCAAATCAATTAATTTTTTTAACCACGGAAAAATGGGAATAAAAATCTCAACTGATTGGAATGATTATTCGACGTACCAGAATTTATATTTATGTTTTCAGCAATGTTTTAAACCAAACATTTGCGTGCAATAGATAAACTGCAACGAGTAATATAACTCAATCTTTGTCTAATGTTACCAAAGATGTCTTTGCATTAGATATTTATTCTCTACGTCTACTGCTAATATTCCTTCCAGCCAAGTTTGCTTATGAAAATATCAGCTACAGCATAACAGAACTGCTATATATATACATTACAGGAGCAAAGTCTAGGGCTGTGTTTTCTAGAGATCCAATCCAGGAAAGTGTGTTTACATTGCCAGCTTCGCTTAAACACATTTTGTTAGATATTGAAAGATCGTATCAATGTCTATTAAAACAATACATTGAACCAGACATAGACAATATTTGCACTCTCAAGAAATATAATAGTAAATAATCTTCTTGAACTTGGCGTCGTAGTCTGAATCATTAACACAAGTATCGTTTTACATATTCTTGTTTCTTCTAATGTGATGTGTCCTTCATAGAATGTTGTCATCACTGCCACTCTGTAATGTTATAGGTTATGTGTACATTTTACTGCTTCTTGCAGTATCATTTTCAAAAGAACATATGTCCATTAAATAACAGAATGGACTGACAACATAAAAAATGGATAGGACAAGCTATTTCCACACTCATCCGCATGGCTGAGGATATAATTCGCTGAAGGACTCTGTGCGCTGAAGTATCTGATGTGGTACCCCTACGATTCTGAAGGGTTACGGGTTTATTGATTTGATTGATTGATGTTCATCAACGCCACGTGCGGATTCTCTGTCTATTTACTAAGAAATATTATTCCATAAGTAACTGATATCCACGGTTATAGAAGAACAAGCAGGTTGATGTCATATATTGTGAGATTTCTTGGAACTGCTACGACCATCATTATTTCCCTTTAAATCAATAGTCACTTGGATTCCTAATTCTTTCTTACAGAAAACTACATATGTTGACCGATATACTCTATAATTACAATATTGCATCGGAAAACACGTTTCTTTAAATTTCAAAAAATATATCCAGTTTGAAAAGTTCACATAAATTGTGGAAACTATTTTGAAACAACTCTTATTGATGATCAGTTACATAGATCTGTGTGGATGTTGAGTAAAATATGAAACACGCACATTCTTCAGATGACAGTTAGAACTTTGCGTAATCATCAAGTAATGCTAGCGAAGTGCATATGTTCTTTCATCTTCTATTTTGGCAGTTCTTTTTTATGAAAAAAAAGACAATTACACTCGTGTTTTGGAAGTTCGTCGGATAAAAATTAAAAAATCGGAAAAGATATCAAGTATGATAATTACCCAGCCTGTAGATAAGTGAGTAGGGAGTTTGAAAACCAACTGAAGATGTATGTAGTTAGAATGTGACATTTATTACTAAAAAAAACAAGTCAAAGAAGCTGGTAAGAGCTCCACTTAATAGTTCTTTTACAAAAATATATTACAAAAGTAGGAGATTACGTTTTTCTAGACACACACCGCTACCCTCTATTTTAACAGAAGACTCCTCTACGTCATTGGTAGTTAAGATTAATAATTAATACTATGTATAAACCATCGTAACACCAACCATAATTTTTTTGTAACTTATGGAAATGAGACTGGCGATTCAATATTCTTCGAAGTTAATCTGTATACAGAACCAAAGTGAGCTTAACCGTGTCAAATCGCCAGTATAACACCTACCAGCAGAATCCAAACATGCCTTTTGAGTCAAGTTTTCGATTATTGTTGGTCTTTTCGTATGGTCACTATTTGTATACTTCGTGTCACCTGCTAACGACAGATAAATTCACAAGAATAATCGAAACAATGCCCCAAAAGTTACAATTATGTGGGAATGTCTTCTATGGCGAAGGTATGTGTGCATCTGAGATATAAAATGTATAATTTGAGAAAGGAGCATGCTATATGATAATTTATACAGTCATTCTTGCAGATTTATGAAACTTGTTACGGTTCTTTTCTATCAAAATAATCCATAATATAATAGCCGTGTTCTGCCAGTCTCTCCGGAACGCTCTATAAATAGCGAATTTACGTCACTAAATTCCGTACGAGGTCCAAACACAACGATTGGTGTCGTTACGATATACAAAGCAGACGACATTTCCTTTGAATAATGAATGAAGATAATCCAATTACAAAAAAACATTTAAAAAATGAAAGAGCGTGAAGCTAGACGGGTGAGTCGTCAAAGTCAAGAGGCACTCGTTCGGATTCGTGCGCAAATGTTGCAGAGCAAAGGCAACAAAAATGAAAGAGAGATGCAAATAATTGATCAAGAAACCCTTCAACAACGACAAACACATCGCTAAGGATAGTGCTTTGGATCGGCGTCGAATTAAGCTATAATCATCAGCGCAAACATAATATCGACAAGCTATGAATACCAGCGTCGTCACAGGCAGCATGAAACTGTTGAGCAAACGCAGAGACGACGTCGAGCTGTAGATGCCGAGGATCTGACAAACCATTGTCACAAATACGTCGAAAACAAGCAATTTCAAATGCAGCAGAAAATTTTGCTGAGGATCGTGTTGCTGCACATAACTGTGGTTTTCGATATTATATGTCAATTTTGTGGTGATACAAATTTTATGGACGTCCTAACGCTGGCAAGTTTAAAAGTTATTGCCGAAAGGGAAAAATCATGGTCCCAAAGCTATAAGATATCCATGGTAATAAACTGGAGTATCCCGAATTCCTGCGCTTGATGTTCTCTAATAATACACACCATAAATGCACACATTTTCGCGAGAATATTCGCTCTTATAATTGCACTCTTTCTTTTCATCAATGGGAGTAAAAATTACGGTTTTTCAAGGTAAGGTCAATATGTTTTGAAAGTTCATGGACAAACTTATCATCGAACTTCTCATATAGAACCACCATACAACAAAGTTTCAGTTGTATGTTTTGGACAGTGCTCAAGCAATAGACGTTCAACATGCGGATTAGAAATTCCTGATATAATCGATCGATTTTCCGTCATCACAATATACTTGCACAGTCGTATCAGTTAATGCGCGATATCGAAACAAAAGAGAATCAGAATGCTGCTCATATTGGAAGAGTAATCCAATAGTAATCATGGAAAAATCAGAAGAACGCGTAATCAGCAACTGACTGCGACACTGAGCTTATCCACTTTTAGATGGATGACGGAACGGCAAGAAGAGCATATATGGGAATGTACCCAGTGCTGTAACGCTTGTTCCTAATCAAGAATCAAGAATTATAACACTTTTGTAATTACGTTTGCTCCATACATTGTGTCCTGTTTACCATAAGCCCCTTTCATCACACTGAAACTGCAAGCTTCAGAGCACTTATACTATACACTATACTGCGTCAATAGATCAGAGGTGGGCCAAAACCTATACTATACACTATACTGCGTCAATAGTTAATAGGTGTGCCAAATATGATCCTCGGCGCTATTTTTCCCCGTTTTCTGCCATTATCATTTTAAAAGACCCATAGGCACTCTTCTCGTGCTCAGATATGCATTAATTCTCGTGCTCAGATAAGTACTTCTTCACTTGCTCAGATATGCACTTCTTCTCGTGCTCAGATAAGTACTTCTTCACTTGCTCAGATAAGTACTTCTTCTCGTGCTCAGATATGTACTTCTTCACTTGTTCAGATATGCACTTCTTCTCGTGCTTAGATATGCACTTCTTCTCGTGCTCAGATAAGTACTTCTTCTCGTGCTCAGATATGTACTTCTTCACTTGTTCAGATATGCACTTCTTCTCGTGCTCAGATAAGTACTTCTTCTCGTGCTCAGATATGTACTTCTTCACTTGTTCAGATATGCACTTCTTCTCGTGCTCAGATAAGTACTTCTTCTCGTGCTCAGATATGTACTTCTTCATTTGCTCAGATATGCACTTCTTCTCGTGCTCAGATATGCACTTCTTCTCGTGCTCAGATATGTACTTCTTCTCGTGCTCAGATAAGCACTTGTTCACTTTTGCGTTCGTTATTTATTGCTGTATTTTTACCATATTCATATACATTGACATGGAAAGAATACAATTACAATTTAAAGAAACGCATATGTCTAAATGATGAAGGAAGACAGAATTTCACGACAAATTTTCATGTGGATACCAAACGGCAAAAGAAAAGAGAGAAGACCAAAAACAACGCTCAGAAAAACATTTATGAATGAATTAAAATCAACAGGCATAAATGCACAAGACCTGCAATCCTTGGCAACTGACAGACAGTCATGGAGAACTATGACATTCGCTCTATGTACAAAACTTGGCAAAAGAGGAACTGAATGACTGATATGTCAAAATGGTTGTTAGGTGTCAATTTCACAGATATTCGTTACCTATGTATGCAACAGGTAAGTTCTGTTACCTACAAATCTTAATAGACGTACAACTCTTTTCTATCGTTATTTCATCTACGCTATCTTAATAGCATGATAAGCACCATCATATTTCAGATTTGCACCTGTCCACATGCTCAGATATGCACCTGTCTATATGCTCAGATATGCACCTGTCCACATGCTCAGATATGCTTTGATACACATGTTCAGATATGCTTTGATACACATGCTCAGATATGCTTTGATACACATGTTCAGATATGCTTTGATACACATGCTCAGATATGCTTTGATCCACATGTTCAGATGTTTTGATAAACATGCTCAGATACACGTGCTCAGATATGCTTTGATACACATGCTCAGATACACGTGCTCAGATATGTTTTGATACACATGCTCAGATATGCTTTGATACACGTGCTCAGATAAGCTTTGATACACGTGCTCAGATATGTTTTGATACACATGCTGAGATACACGTGCTCAGATATGTTTTGATACACATGCTCAGATATGCTTTGATACACGTGCTAAGATATGCATTTGTACACGTGCTCAGATATACATTTGTACACGAGCTCAGATATGCACTGGTACATGTGTTCAGATATGCACTTGTCCACGTTCTCTGATATGCACTGGTACGCGTGCTCAGAAAAAATTACATGGAAATCCAAGTAACTTTCAACCAGCTTTTTGACCCTATAACATTACGAAAAATGTTTTACTCTGCCTGCAGACCTAAACAGGTAGCGTACAACTGCAATACGTAAAATCAAAACAAAGTATTCTACACGTGCAGGCACACCCTCAATATATTTAATTACAGAGATTAACTAAAATTATAATAAATCGTATAGACACACGAACATACACAACAGTAAGGTGATACACATAAAACACCAACAATCAGTGTTACAAATCATGAGGGACCACCCAAAACGCCCACATCAATACTCATCTTCTGCTTGCAAATACGAACTAAACAGTTTTATATCGATCGAAAGTTTCTGTACAATAGAAGCAAATTACAACGTGACTAAAGTGACTAAACTGGTGTGTTGAAGGGGTCTGAGCAGAGCAAAAAATAGTAACACTGTTATGTTACATGCATGACATAAAAGTGAACCAGAAGACATGATGATGCCACATGTCATGAGAATCGAGTACATACTTCATGATTTATAGAGAAAAGCAATTGGGAAAATATGTTTGATTAAGATTATGATCGTTTTCAAGTCCGCCAGAATAGTCCAATGCGCAGATCCAAAACAGCGTCATTCGTCTTGAATTATCTGATTTTATCAGTGTTTTTATTGGCTGGCGACAAAAAAGTATACGCAAAAAACTGATTTTTCTTATCAACCAAGTTATGTAACGAATAGTAAAGCAAAATGAATTAAACAGGTTACTAAAAACACGTACCTTGCCTATGAATAAAAATATATTTTAAAAGTGTATATAAAAAAACATACAATAAAATTAAACAGGACAATTACCGCCGAAGACGGATATGTCGGGCCATTGACGCAAATAAACGGCGGCACAACGCATTTCCATTCTCTGGACTACATCCTTAGGAAATCTAGTAGGACCATGGTAGTGCTACAAGGGAGATCCAGCAGGAGTTTGAGAATGAACGCTGAAGAAGAAGAAGAAACAGGACAATTCTCCACGTATCGGCTCAAATGGAACCTTTTTCAAGAGACAAACAACAGTAAACACCACAATAATAAACAAAATAGATGACTTAGATTTCATCAAACCACGTCTCCATGACGCAGGAAAGCTTTATTATGTAACGAACTTTAGGATCTACTACTAAGGACCACGTCTCTTTCCAGAAAGACTTCAGTTACGAGATATACATGTTATCTGCAACTCAAACCTCGCAGGTGTATAGGCTCTCCCATCCTAGTCTCAATAAATTCATCAGAGTGTAGCGGCTGACAGTTCCAGTTCTATACTGATTTATCAAGCTGTTCATATATCTATTACATTTCTCTTTGTTGTTTATATATTTATACCAATCACATGCAGTCTTGAGGGCAACCAGGATTCATACTTTTGAAAATCTGAGACGAAATATTTGCTTCTTACTAGCCTGAAATGCACTATAGATGACATGATACAAGATATATGTTTTGTTGAAGAAATTAAAGAAAGACAGTAGAGATGACATGATACGAGATACATGTTTTGTTGAAGAAATTAAAGAAAGGAACTATAGATGGCAGGATACAAGATACATGTTTTGTTGAAGTAATTAAAGAAAGGAACTATAGATGGCAGGATACAAGATACATGTTTTGTTGAAGTAATTAAAGAAAGGAACTATAGATGGCAGGATACAAGATACATGTTTTGTTGAAGTAATTAAAGAAAGGAACTATAGATGGCAGGATACAAGATACATGTTTTGTTGAAGTAATTAAAGAAAGGAACTATAGATGGCAGGATACAAGATACATGTTTTGTTGAAGTAATTAAAGAAAGGAACTATAGATGGCAGGATACAAGATACATGTTTTGTTGAAGTAATTAAAGAAAGGAACTATAGATGGCAGAATACAAGATACATGTTTTGTTGAAGTAATTAAAGAAAGGAACTTTATATGGCAGAATAAAAGATAGATTTTGTTGTTAAGAAATTAATGATGTAATCTTGAGAATCGCACTTGTGTAATGATAAGACATTCGCACCTGACCAGCAAACCATTGAATTCGTTAAGAATCCCTGTGTTATTCATGATTTAAAATATAAAAACTATTTCTGTCGATCACCCAGCTACCATAAAGTATAGTACCAGGGATTATGCTCTGGGAAAGTCGAGAAACGCAGTCATCGCTTCTAAGCAATGGTGGTAGGCGAGACGAATCAGGCCGTTTCTGGTCATCCACTGACTATGCAACATGAGAAACTGTATTCCATGACGCTGATTCATAATTTGTTATGTTTACCTTATGATAGAATCTGATGACTGTATGAACAATGAAGAGAAATATGTAATCGACTAAATTGTATATAACTAGTGACCGTTGTATGTTGCGCATGCATTAAGTCTGACAAGTAGCCCATGAGAATAACCACCATTGAACAGCGAACACGTAGTAGATGACGTGGCTTTATGTGGTGGCTTTCTTCTTGTGAAAGTACGTACATCCCTGTATCTGTAAAATTGTGCTCTTTTCGAGTAGGAGACTTATGTTCAAAACATATTCACTACAGCAGAGTCTTATTGATATTAAATGAAGTTCGCCCGTGTGTTGTCCGGGGCCCGAAAGAGGAGCAAAAAATAGCAACACTGTTTACCTTCCATGCATGTCCTACGAGGCACCTAAGGAGGTAATGGGATGGAGTTGGCTGTCCCTTCCCATATAGGGTCGGTGACCCAAAGCCATGCTGAAGTCGGATGTGTCAGGCCGAAAGGCGCAGATATCGCAGCAATGATGTAAACCATGACACTACGCATTCCGTTCTCCGGACTACATCCTGCTAATCTGCAGGAGTTTGAGAACGAACGCAGAATAAGAAATGAAGTTCGCGAAACCTTCCCATCGCACAACACGATACAAGACCAGCAGTAATTCAACATAAAATTATCTGATCACTATCTATTGCTCTGCAGAGTCTGCATCTAAGTGGTGAAACACTAAGAATAACGTAATGTTTTTACTATTGCTTATACAATTATGTGATGATGTCATCTGTAACCTCATCCAACTACCAGGGAATCAAGTGGATATTTAGTTCTGGACATGCGGGAGTTTATGGTAACGAGATGGCAGACATGATTGCAAGATAGTCGGTGAGTTGACGGATAAATATGCGTTGAAGCTGGATAATGAACGACTCTTAGATGTCGACACTGTAATTGATGATATTGATATGGGGAGAATAGTATTAAACATGGAACAAGAAAGACTTGGAGCTTGCTAGGGCGGTAGAGCGAGGAGTGTTTTTAACCAGCAAGGCACAGGAACTATAAGCATGCGTACCCTTCGACATCTGAGGGGGAAGACTGAGCACCTATGGGGTTGTTCCCAGATTGCAACGTTTTCAGTTTATAAACAATAGCCAATCAATCTAATAAAGAAGTAAAATTACTCACTGTGAAATGTTGTAAATGAAAACAAACAATTAAAAGAAAAATACCTTGTACACCAATGTGGTCCAATAAGTACCTTATTAAGAAATGAATAAACATTTATTTGTGATTTATATTGCGGCACTATGCACTTTATCGGATATCCTCTGTCACTTTAGTTGTTATTACATCGGATTTAGCTTATTTCTCTTCTCCTAAGATTACATTTAGCATTGATATTTCAAAGGCGGAAAAATAAACACTACATTCGACAATCAAGATAAGATAAATATATTTATTGGCGTTTATTTATTTATTTATGTATTTTACAATTTCAGCTATTTGTTGATTTGTTTTGTTTACAGACTGTTGCAACGGTTTTTATTCAAGATAGTGATTTGAGTTTCTAGTTTTGGGAGAATTAGCCCGTGCATTTCCAGTGTCAAATCGTCGCCAGCTAAATTCACATCGGCCTAAAGCCACTGACCAATCGACAAGTCCTAAGCTACTCTAGAAAAAAAACAATACTCTAAAGTGACTGATTTGACGTTTCCAAATTTTCATTTTTTATCAACAGAAATATACACAAAGTGACAAATGACAATCACGGGGATGATCAACCTAGTCACTTTAGAAAGATGTTTTTCAATGAGCAAACATATCTTATATTGACGAATGATTACGGATAGCCTGTTTGTGTATTGTGTGAATTAGCATTCAGATCATTATGATTTGCACTCTGGGAACGTTTATGTCTCCATGTCATATTCAGTATAACTTTCAACATGCAATAACTGACTACTCATAACCTAAGACATAAAATATCCTAGGATAGTTTACAAAAATTATATTGTTGGGAAACACTTCTTTCTCCTTTCATGCTGGCTCCGTTGTCATAGCCTTGTCCTCTAAGCCACATTAACTCAAAACATTATTTTACCAAATGTGTCAGAATATGTTCTGTCAAACCCTCTACGGTTGAATCACTAACTTCAAAAAAAAAAATTTTCATATTTATTTTGAATGGAGTTAAAAGCGACAAATCTTACTGTTAATGAGAACTATGCAATATAACGACTGGGGTACAATTTGGCGATTATCGAAGATATTGTATCGAATTTTTTTATTTCGACAATTTTGCTATGTTTTACACTTTTGCTATGTTTCGATAAGTTTACAGTAGATATGAGGATAAGCAGAACAAAATGCCAGATAAATGTGTCTGTCAATAGTACAAAACTACAACAAGTATCACAGTGTAAATATACAGGAAACATATTTTCAATGATAATAAGTAACAACAATTGATGTAAAAAGAACAATTCTCTTACCTGATCTACTTTTTACTCGTAGTATACATGCAACAGCAATATAATGATACAGATCATTATATATAATAGATTTACTGATTTAAACACATACAGCAACGTGTTTCTTCTCAAGACAAACATACATTAAAATTAAATACTGTTAACAATAGTAAGCTAAAAGCAGAACTATCAACACGTAACACGTTCAATTGTCTTTTGTGACAATTGCCGCCTCAGCTTTTAGGAGCGGCCGCGCGGTATATTAAAACAAAAGTAATGGCTTCGTCTGTCAAATTAAAAGTCTTTCGGCGTACAATAAATCATAGATCGTATACACCAATATTGGAATAACATTGCCCAATATAGAAAAACGTTGCGTAATGATTTGATTTTATTAAATGGATCACAATATATTTTGATTTCGCTGCTTAAGCCGTCACCTTTCGGTGCCGCATATTACGGCCACCTTTCTGTATTATGGCACGGCACGGCCTTGTATGTGTATGTATGTTCTGGTGTTTGTTTGTGTTATTAACGATAAAGAGATATATGTTTAGTTTCTTTGATTTATTGATGTTTTACACCGGTATCATGGATATTATACTGATAATATCGCTTACAGCTACCGGGGATGTATATCTCACTGATTACAGCTATCGGGGATCGGGATTGTGTCTCCTCGTTTACAGCTATCGGGGATCGGGATTATGTCTCCTCGTTTACAGCTATTGGGGATCGCGGTGTACGTCTCCTTGCTTACAGCTATCGGGGATTGGGATTATGTCTCCTCGCTTACAGCTATCGGGGATCGAGATTGTGTCTCCTCGCTTACAGCTATCGGGGATCGGGATTATGTCTCCTCGTTTACAGCTATTGGGGATCGCGGTGTACGTCTCCTTGCTTACAGCTATCGGGGATCGGGATTATGTCTCCTCGCTTACAGCTATCAGGGATCGGGATTATTATGTCTCCTCGCTTACAGCTATCGGGGATCGGGATTATTATGTCTCCTCCCTTACAGCTATCGGGGATCGGGATTATGTCTCCTCGCTTACAGCTATCGGGGATCGGGATTATGTCTCCTCGCTTACAGCTATCGGGGATCGGGATTATTATGTCTCCTCGCTTACAGCTATCGGGGATCGGGATTATGTCTCCTCGCTTACAGCTATCGGGGATCGGGATTATGTCTCCTCGCTTACAGCTATCGGGGATCGGGATTATTATGTCTCCTCGCTTACAGCTATCGGGGATCGGGATTATGTCTCCTCGCTTACAGCTATCGGGGATCGGGATTATTATGTCTCCTCGCTTACAGCTATCGGGGATCGGGATTATTATGTCTCCTCCCTTACAGCTATCGGGGATCGGGATTATGTCTCTTCGCTTACAGCTATCGGGGATCGGGATTATGTCTCCTCGTTTACAGCTATCGGGGATCGGGATTATTATGTCTCCTCGCTTACAGCTATCGGGGATCGGGATTATTATTTGTCCTCGCTTACAGCTATCGGGGATCGGGATTATTATGTCTCCTCGCTTACAGCTATCGGGGATCGGGATTATTATCTCCTCGCTTACAGCTATCGGGGATCGGGATTATTATGTCTCCTCCCTTACAGCTATAGGGGATCGGGATTATGTCTCCTCCCTTACAGCTATCGGGGATCGGGATTATTATGTCTCCTCGCTTACAGCTATTGGGGATCGGGATTATTATGTCTTCTCCCTTACAGCTATCGGGGATCGGGATTATGTCTCCTCGCTTACAGCTATCGGGGATCGGGATTATGTCTCCTCATTTACAGCTATCGGGGATCGGGATTATGTCTCCTCGTTTACAGCTATCGGGGATCGGGATTATGTCTCCTCGTTTACAGCTATCGGGGATCGGGATTATGTCTCCTCGCTTACAGCTATCGGGGATCGCGGTGTACGTCTCCTTGCTTACAGCTATCGGGGATCGCGGTGTACGTCTCCTTGCTTACAGCTATCGGGGAATGGGATATATGTCTCATTGCTTACAGCTTAGAGACACAATATATGCGTCTTTCAGCGGGTCATATTCGATATCACCATGACAATTTTCCTATGGAATAGAACAACCAACTCCACTCTAAACCTCCTTATTCGCTTCTTGAGATATTTGCATAGTTCGTCGTTATCGGTATTCTTTGCTGCACTTTGGACCCCAGAAATAAGCGGAAGAGAATATGATTTGAGACTAATTTAGAAACAGTAAGCACTGCTAAATGTCTAACACTGTCCAACAATACAGTGCCTGTATGGGCACTTGTTGACTTAAAAAGAAACATCACCCAAAAACAAGATCCACGTGTCACTGTAAATGACTTAAAATAGAACAAATGAATTCAGATTTAGTGACCCTTATGTTTTGAAGAATTCAGCAAATTGTGTGTATTGACTGTATTCAGATTTCCAACAGAAATGTTTAAAAAGAATGGAACTCAGAGCAGTAGGGGAATGAGTGAAGGTCTTTTTTTTTTGTCATATCACTGTTTAAATAGACTGGTTAGTAAAACAATGTCCTGTATCGTCATTATACAGCAACTCAACACAGAGAAGTTGATATTTCAACACTCAGCACAGAACAATTGAGACCTCAACAATTAACACTGACCTCAACATAGTAATCGAGTTGCTGTTTATTATTTTATGATTGCATATCTCTCTCCCTATTTTCATATCTAGGAAGTAAATTAATACTCGACGGTGATGTCATGACAAAAATTACAAATCGCATTGCATTAACTTCAAATACCTTTAATAGACTGTCTAATATCTGGAAGTCAAAGTCAATCAGCACACGCCTGAAAATGCGCTTATTTAATTCCTGCGTTATTCCGGTGATATCATACGGATGCGAGAGCTGGAAAAGTTCCTTATCGTCAGAAAAGAAATTACTGAGTTTCAAGAACAAATGTCTACGTATAATAGCTAACACTCAGTGCAGTGAGTTTAAATCGAATAAAAATATCAGAGAAGAGACACATCAAAATTGCATTACGTTTTCAAAAAACGCTGTTGATCCTACATCGGGCATGTCCTACGCGCAGACATCAATAGAATATACTACCAATCTCTTGAATGAATACCCACAGGCAAGAGAGCCAGTGAAAACAAAAATAAACAGAAGAACAATACTTAGAGAACATTTTTTAAAAATTAATATACATATTATTCAAGAACTGCACAGAATAGCTTTAAACGAACAGAATTGGAGAGATCTGACCTCTGCCATATGCGCTAACTTCAGCGCTAAAGACAAATGAATTAATTAAATTCTCTGCCACCATTTTGTTAAATTTATATTTACGGCTCTGCTGTAGACGCATTTCATATTAATAGATATTGAAGAACAAAATTAGTCTAAATTAAATGATATTATTTATTAAATAACACTATTTTTACATGAAGATCATATTAGGTATATTTATTAGCACAGTTGCAGTGCATGGTGTCATTTTGTTGTAACTGTTGTTATATTTATTAGCACAGTTGCAGTGCATGGTGTCATTTTGTTGTAACTGTTGTTATATTTATTAGCACAGTTGCAGTGCATGGTGTCATTTTGTTGTAACTGTTGTTATATTTATTAGCACAGTTACAGTGGATGGTGTCATTTTGTTGTAACTGTTGTTATATTTATTAGCACAGTGACAATGCGTGGTGTCATAATGTTTTAACTATTGCCACATAATTATGATGCTGAAATCCAGGCAATTAGTGTGGCAGCTAAATCACTGCTGAACTCCAACTCTAACCTACAGCCTGTGGTATTCCTGACAGATGCAAGGTCAGTGCTTCAAGCTCTCCAGTCTGGAAAACTAACAGACTTCAAAAACTACTTAGCGAATTGTCTTACCAGTATAGGGTAACCATGCAGTGGATACCCTCTCACTGTGGAATACCAGGAAATGAAAAAGCAGACCAACTGGCTAAGGAAGGTGCTGCCGAAGACCAACCAGATATACAAATCACCTACCATCAGAAAAAACAGATGATCAAGTCAATAAGAAAGCCACAAACACCAACACAAGATGACTATCATATTATGAACAGACCAGAACAAGTTATAATTCTACGTCTCAGAACAGGACACAACCGACTCCGCAGTCACATGTATACAAAGTTCAAGATTGGCAACACGGACATGTGTACTTGTGGAAAGGCAGCACAGAGTGCCAAACATATACTTCAAGAGTGTTCTGAGCATGAAACGCTGAGGCAGACATATTGGCCAGAGGAAACAAAACTGGAATCAAAGCTCTATGGGTCACTGTATGAACTACAAAAGACAGTGAGTTTTATTCAGGAGACAGAATTACAGATATAGACATGTTTCAAGTGAACGAAAGAAGAAGAAGAAGAACTATTGCCACATTTATTAAAGGACTTATGTCGTGAACATCTAGATTCCCTAAAAGTAGACATTTTTATGAACTATATTTAATTGTATTCCTCTAAATAACTAAATATAATGCGTAATATTAGATTCAATGAAATATTATTTAGAGTTATCGCTACAGATTATATATAACAAATCGGCAGTTAAATTAATAATCCTGTATTTTTATCTTAATTTGACAAATTCTAAAACTTAAAACTGTTATAGAAATGTATGCTGGTATATAAGATAGATAACATTAATAGAAATGTATGCCGGTATATAAGATAGATAACATTAATAGAAGTGCAAACTGAATCAGAAATTTTCCATTGCCAGTCGCTGAGGGAATAGCTGAGTATGGTGGAAGAGTTTAAGATGGCGGTACATTGAAAAATGCTGCGCCACAATATAGAATGGTATTATCTAAAAATTTACATCCAGTTATTTGACCACCTTCTCTCTTAATCAGAAGCCACATATCAGAATTACCAGTGCTCATTATTATGCAGATTATTTCTGATTCTGGCATCTCATAATTTGTGATAATTGCGTTCCACGAATTTTGTGTTGGTTTCCACGAAGTTTGCGTAGTTGTGTTCTACGTAGTTTGTATAGATATGATTAACGAAGTTTGTATAGATATGTTCCACGAAATTTGTATAGATTAATCTCGCATAGTATATGTATATGTGTTCCACGTTGCTTGTATAGATGTATTTCACATAGTTTATGTAGCTGTGTTCCACGTAGTATGTATATATTTATTTAACATAGTTTGTATAGACGTTTTTCGCATAATTTATGTAGATGTGTTCCACTTAGTTTGTATAGATGTGTTCCATTTAGTTTGTATAGATATGTTCCACGAAGTTTGTATAGAAGTATCTCGCATAGTATTTGTAGATGTGTTCCATGTAATTTGTATAGATGTATTTCACATAGTTTATGTAGTTATGTTCCACACAGTTTACAATTCTACGATAGTTGTGTATATGTATTTCGCATAGTTTATTTAGATGTGTTCCACGAAGTGTGTGTAATTGTGTATTCACAAAGTTTGAGTAGAGCTTTCCACATTGTCATTCAGTAATGTAAACCTCCAGTTTTTATAGTCGTTTGATGTATTTTATATAGCTCATTTACTTACACGTTTTTCAACAAAATGTTGAAGTCTTCGTGTCAAAGTGATCACATTATTTGCCTTGTGTTTATAAGTTTCCCTTTTCGAAATGGTGCTTCGATGTCTTACTTTTGAGTGTATAATTTGTTCGAAAATCCCTCACGATTTTTTTTTTCATCTACGGAGTTATGCTCTGCGTGATAATTTCCACCACCAGTGACTTGCTCTGTTCGGAATACAGAGTAAATTTGCGAAAACCACCGTACAATTACGTGAATCTTTTGCGAGTGTAGAGCCCTTTGTACAGTAAATTTTAGGAGTCTCTGCGAATGTGTATATATATGAAAAAGTTTGGGACAATAGCAAGGAAGTTGTTGAGAGATATACTGTTTATCACACAACAAGATCGAGTATTAAAATGAAGATAGAGATGGGGTGACAGCGGTTCTCACTTGGCTGATGATGCAACTACCACACCCATAATGACTCTATCAGACTCCCAGAGCATGCAGATGCACTGCAGAAAGTGCATGATAAAAACTTAGTTGGTTACACTTCTCAAAACCATCTTGAGTTTTACATTCATATACTTGGTTACTCGTCTAAACAATATTCAAAGTTTTTGATATACATTACATTGATATACTGCCCAGATCGTGTAGGAATGTGGGGGCAAGGAACGAGTAGATACATTGGCGGGTAACACTATATGTGGATGGTACATCGATAAGGCACAAGATAGATTTGGGCAGTCACTGATACACTACAAAACAAGGAAGATCATGTTGATATAGATATTCATATATTCCGTGTATTATATAACTGTTAGTGACCAGAGAATAAGGCGGAAAGTACGTCCTGTCTAGAAGAATCCATAAATCGCAATCAATTAATGGTTGTTGTTTTCTTTTTTAAGTAACATTTATCTCTTATGGTGAGGTACACTTCTTTCAACAACAAATGCTAGTTAAATTTTGCTCTATCAGAGCTTTCAACCATTAAAAAATAGTGACTGTCACGGTTTTTGTAATCCAGCAACCATGATCTCCGTATTATATTCAACAACTTGTCAGGCCAGGACATTAATTGACTGCAACACTGAGCGTATATACCCTTAGATAGATGACGGAATGGCAGCAGAGTACCTAAGAGAATGCCCTCCCAGTCCTGTGACGTTGGTTTGTAATCAAGAATCAAGGATAGACCGCAGTTAAAGAAGAAATGTAGATGTAATGAAGAATCAAACATAGTCCGATGTTTAAGAAGAAATGTAGATGTAATAAAGAATCAAAATTAGATCGCAGTTTAAATGTAGATGTAATAAAGAATCAAGAATAGACCGTAGTTTAAGAAGAAATTTAGATGTAACAAAGAATCAAACATAGACCGAAGTTTAAGAAGAAATTTAGATGTAACAAAGAATCAAACATAGACCGAAGTTTAAGAAGAAATTTAGATGTAACAAAGAATCAAGAATAGATCGCAGTTTAAATGTTGATGTAATAAACAATCAAGAATAGATCGCAGTTTAAATGTTGATGTAATAAACAATCAAGAATAGATCGCAGTTTAAGAAGAAATGTAGATGTAATCCATGAGATCAGTATAATAGTATTGCTTTAACATCGGACTTTACGTATTTTCTTATAGTCATATACCCTATATAACCGCAGTGAACTGACATCAATGGTTGAAATTGTTTCCGCGACAACCTCTGCTTCGACAGAAAGAGGTTGCACTGGTCAAGTCTGTAAGATCTCAACAAATCTATTAGAGATGTTAAGTCCCACCTGTTATTCAGATCTTGTCTCAGTGTGTCAATTATGCTTGTATATACAGTCACATATGTTGTTTTTGTTGTATGTGTGTGTGTTACAGTTATTTCCTAAAACTATGGCTGGTGACAAATAATATGTAAAAGTTATTAATGAAAAGCTTGAATCAGTAGGGTCAATCCATACCAATGACGAAGCCCGCAAGACCTTTATCTGGTGACTGATTTAGTAAAAGGAGCACTATATGTAAACACATATATAAAGAGGCAGTGTTTTCTGTTGAGTTGTCTATATTGGTAACATATCTTATTTATAATGTAGCCATTAATCCATGATGTTTTGGCTGTAGTAAATTTCGAGACAATATAAATGCGTCCTGTAGTTTTTCAGTGATTTCTGAACGGCCCCGATACATAATTGGCTGAGTGGGATTCAAACCCGAAACATTGGCAGTCACATACGCGCTCTATTATAGAGCACCATAGAGCTAGAGTTGTTATAGTAAAATATTTAATAAGATATTAATATACAATAATTTCCTATTTTACCTTATTGTAATTTTCATTTGCCTTAAGGCAGGCCCAGAAAATATCAACCTAATATTGTAAGTATATGTAATAAACGAGAAATATAGGGGTAGTAAGAATAAACATTGAACAAACGTGGGGTAAATATAATAAAACATAGTAATCACATTTAAATAGATGTATTCTTATTCTTCAACGTTCCTTCTCAAACTCCCGCTGGATATCTCCTGTAACAGGACTATGGTCCTACTATATTTCCAGCAGGATGCAGTCCAGAGAATGGAAATGCATTGTGTCGCCGTTTTATTTGCGACAATGGCTTGTCACATCCGTATTCGGAGGGAAATATATGTATGAAACAAATGTATGAAAACATGTGTGAAAAAAGATGTAAGAAACAGGTATTTGAAACAGTTGTAGGATACAAATGTATGAAACATAAATGAAAACGTACTTGAGAACAGTTTAAGTATAGTATTCACAAATAAAACGGACTATCCCAACAGTTTTAGAAGAATGAATTCATTGTACTTAGGTTTTCCCAGATGTACTCTGGCACTCTAAACGAAGGGACAATCCGCGTGTCGTCAGTACCACTCATACTACGTAACTCCGTAGTTCTAAGCGATATTCCCTAAGGTCTCAGAAGAAATCTACTTGTAAACAAGATATCACTAACCAGATTCGAATCCCTGACTTCTTGAGCACAATGCGAACGGCGTAACTATAGCACAAGAAAGGCTACATGTAACTTTTAGAAAAGATGTGGAGAATAATAAAGCACATAAGGAGGAAACTAAAGTAAGGAAAAGTTGTACTCAATTGCTCACATTTGTGAAAGTTCACAATGTACTTTGTTGGAGTTGCCTGACCCAGCCAATACAATAATATAAATTCAGACATGTTTGAAGAATACTGCATCAAGATAACAATAACAACCGATTAAAGAAATGATATCGAATATTTGAAACAAATAGCAAAAGAAAGTAATCATAAAAACTGACATAAAATAAAAGCCAAAACTCATCTGATAAATATTGTTTAGAAATACAGCTCCAATATCAAATCCAAAAACTTTTAGTTCTTTTCAGAACGTCTTTCGTTGTTTGAAAATCTGTTCGGCGTTAAGGATTGGATTTATAGTTTATTCAATATTCCGTATAACCTAATAACAATTACGTTCCAATATTAACACATTTTTTTCTAAGAAAGTGAACAGATGTTCAATATGTTTTATTTGCGCTCAATAAAATAACGGTACTATGATCGCAGTCCAACCCTCAGCCCATTTTTCGTTTTCGTTAATGAATTTGTGCCATGTGTGCCGACCTACGTATTTTTTAGTTAATTTATCGAAATATTTTATGAATAAATAATCCATAATTAATTTAAATATCTATTTTTTAGACTAGGGTTAGGGATGAATATTATTTATGTTTTACATAACTAATTCTTACCCTAAATGTAAATATAATTATATTTCAATAAATAAATGATAAACATAACCTGATAAACATAGGCACAGTAAATATAATCATACAGGCAGGCACTAACTGGCGCAACAGGATTGGAATACAATCATAGTATCAAAATAACAATACACATAATAAAAACATACTCAGAGGACTGCAAAAATTTACACAATTAATAAAGGTGGACCACGTGTTCGTGTATTTTCTAAATAACTGAAGGCAACTCCCCATTATTATGCGATATTTAGCACATCTATAAGATCAGTATCAAATAGCCAAAGCATATCACAAATATGTGTTTAATTGATACAAAAAGTGGGTACATTATAGAGAGTGTTAGGATACACAGTTGGACCCATTTAAAAAATGTATTATTACACTTATGATTCATAAAATGAATTCAATTAGTTAAACTACTGAAAGTGTATTATACGTGGAAAATAATAGTATAAATATTGTATGAAGCTGCTGATGGATGATACCGGAAGAAATTGCACAATTGTTAATTACAAAGCTTATGGAGATGTCAAATTTAAGAACACATGAACCATTTCGTGTTATTGCATGCACCAGTTATTGAAGTACTAAATTGAAGAAAAAAAGTCAAAGGATAAATTAAAAATTCTTGAGACTAACGGGAATTGAACTAGTCGGTTAGGCGATTTGGTGCCGTTGAACGGACTGGTTCAATCCCCCTTAGTCTCAAGAATTTGAAATACTAAATAAAGTTTGAAGTGATTGTTAATCTTTATGCAGTGTTGGAAAGTGGGAGATTGGAGGCAACAGATATGTGGTTCTACAGAAGAATGCTGAGAATGCCATGGACTGCCAGAAAAACTAATGTAGGGGTGTTGAAAGCGTTAAATGCGAAACGGACCTTAATCAACAATATAAGAAAACGGCAATCTTCTTTTTTTGGCCACTTCATGAGACAGGCAGGTTTAGAGAACATAATCACAACGGGCAAGATTAAAGGCACCAGAGACAGAGGGCGACAACGTCAGAAAATATTAGATAGTTTGACAACCTGGCACGGCAAGGACACAACAACGACTTTGATACATAATACTGTGGACAGATAGCTGTGGAGAGCCATGACCGCCTACGCCACCCGGCATGGCACCTGATGATGATGATGCAGTGTTATTCATGCACATGCGATTTTTTAGATACATGAAGATTTGTCTATTTGTATGTTTAGATCTCCCGGAATGACAAGCAATATAACTCCTATTTCCTTTAAAGCAGTGGGGAAATTTACCCTGAACTGTATACCTAGTAGGCCCGAATTCAACAACCCATTCGCAACAGTCGGATACACCGTAGACATTATCATTATGTTCATCCAAGCTGAGCTGACATGGGCATCGTCTACTAGGATTGATGAACAACACGCCACCATCTTGTATGCAGATATCCAATGATATCAAAACCTACAACTATAAGAAGGTATTCGTGCTGGTCTACTTTTGACCACATCTCCCATGACCGCATATGACCCGTGTGGTTGCATGAGCTTTCTTGCCACAAGCAATTTCTAATAAATGTAATTACCTCACAATTTAAATGTGCATCATCAGTAGTCATCTTGATACAGTACAAGTAGACACCAACACGTGTTTAATTATTTCCCCTGCCTATGTTTGTTAATTGCATGTTTCTCATTTAATAATTGAAATATTTATTTATTTGGGTTAGGGTTAGCTATATAAAGCACAACTATCTTAACCCTAATCAAAACACAATCCCTAGAATAAATTAATATTTACATTATTAAACGATGAACATGAAATTTACAAACATAAATTAGGGAAATAATTCGACTATTTGGTGGCGACTACTTGCACTGTACCGTCATCTTTATACATGTCGCAAAAACGCTACACTGGCGTCGGGGATTAACTTCATATTGATCAGATTTCTGCATACATTCTTTGCCCCTCACTATAAAGCAGCACGCCTCCTGTCGAGGATGCCACTCACAGTACGTAACTCCGTATATTAAAGCAATAATACCCCAAACATCTCTGTAAAAAAATTCCTTGTAAGAAAAATATTCCAGCCCTATATTGAACCCACGATCACTTGAACACAAAGCAAATGGTTATCAACAGAAATTCCCATACTAACCACTGCTCGTATAATCATATAATGTCCATTAATGAAATCTGCATGCCGACTATTATGTATATCCTTCTTTCTTCTCCCATGTAATGTTAGTAGTAGGCACCTTTCCGTCTTTCCATGCAATAGTATTAGTGTTGTGCTATAAGACATATACTCTATGATCCATAAAGTTGATATATGTGATACACAAGATCACTATTAGCCACAAAGAGTCTTCCACAGCATGCACAAGGAATCACAAATCCACTTGTACCATCGCGTGATGTGTATCTTCTTAGACGAGCAGTATGTAATGCTACACAGACATCATTTATTCAGGGTTATTCAACTATATTTACTCGGGTCCAAAATTTAGAAAAATGGGGATCATCACGAGCCAGAGGTCCAAATATAGTTATATACATTTAGTTTTTTTTATAATTATTTCACTGTTTTAGCAATGATCCGTGGTCTACCTACTAGGCCTCCGCGGGCCGGATTTGGCCCGCGGGCCGCCAATTGAATAGCCCTGATTTACTTAAGCTATCATTCCCAATTACGTAGATGTTTCACTATGTGAACTTCTATTTAAATGAGAAGGCAATAGATTGTTATTATTGCTTAAACTGGTCTTTTTTTCAGATATCTCCACTCAAAAAAAATATACTCCTTCGTTCAGCATTGGTAAATAAAACCAATATTCGAGTATATTTATAGATACTTATCTGTTCGCACTTATTTGAGCTACTAACATATGGATGCGAATCTTGGACAATAAACAAACTGGAAAGTGTGAAATTAGAGGCAATAGAGATGTAGTTCTATAGAAGAATGCTGAGAATACCATGGACTGCCAAAAAAACTAATGTAGGGTGTTGAAAGAGTCAAATGCGAAATCAATAATATAAGAAGAAGACAATCTTCATTTTTTGGCCACTTCATGAGACAGACAAGTTTGGAGAACATAGTCACAACAGGCAAAATTGAAGGCAACAGAAACAGAGGGCGACAACGTGAGACAATATTAGATTAGACAGTTTAACAACCTGGCACGGCATGGAAACAACAACGATCTTTATACATAATAATGTGGACAGAGAGCTGTGGAGAGCCATGACCGCTTACGCCAGCCAGCATGGCACCTGATAATGATGATCTATTCGCACAAAGTGACTTACTTGCTATAGTCCGTTCAGATTCGTTTGCCGAGATGTTAAATTATTTTTATCAAAAACTTATTGTTCATTTGGATTGATCATTTGAAGTTAGGTTTAGAATAATAATGTCGCTATAGAAATATTTTTTTATCAAAGAAATGTGATCCAGTATCAAAGATACCTTATTTAACCTATATTAAAAAAAAGTTAATCTAAATTATAAACAATCGCTGGATTATGTAGATGCTTACATCTCACAGCTGATTATTAAATATAAAGGCATGACCCTCACGGTAGAATGTGCACCGTTCTAAAAGTAGTTGTTTCCACTGTACATTTGTATAAAGCAATGTTACATATGGAAATTCCCGTTTAGCACCAAATATTATTTTTCCTGAACTTAGAATTATGTGAAATCAAAAACGGCTATTGACTCGATTTCAAGTCACAAGTCAGAGGCACGTCTCAATATTTACAGAAAGTAGGAGGTACTAAGCATATTACCTTCTGCAAGTCTATGTGAGAATGAATCTGAAAGCGAAATATTTTACTGAGCATAACATTGCTATAAAGATTTATCAATACTTCTGCAGAGAGCGTAAAAAGGGACATCTTTATTGTTCTTTATCAAATCCTGAGAAGAGAACAATGCATATTTTAGGTTTGTGTAAACGTTCATTTGATCGAATAGTGGAAGCAAGCGGATATTTATTGCCAACAAATTCACGAAAGCAAGGAAGGAAAGAAAAGATAGACAGTTTCGATAAGGACCTAGTAAAAAGAGAAATATGTAGAATGTTTGATAAAAACGAAGAAGTGACACTTAGAAAGTTGAAGATTTGGCTGAAAACTAATAACGACATTGAAATATCAAAAACTTTATTATGGAAAACTGTAAGAAATGCAGGCTTCACCTTTAGAAAGTATGCTGGTGGAAAAAACATTATTTGTGAAAAGCCACATCTGGTAGCTCTTAGAAGCAAGTATTTACGTGAAGTGAAGGGAATGCGCGAGAATGGTTATGATATTGTGTATTTAGATGAAACTTGGATCAACGCTCATCATACAAATGAAAAGGAATGGCAGTTAGCAGATGGAAGTATTAAAAGATCAGTACCAAGTAGTAAAGGGCAACGTTTGATAGTTGCACATGCAGGTAGCAGACATAATGGGTTGTTGCAGAATGCTCATCTAATTTTCATTTCAAAATCCATTGACAATAGAGACTACCACTCCGAAATGAATGGGCACATATTCGAAGACTGGATCGAAAAAAGTGTTCTTCCAATATTAGATAGACCTTCTTGTCTGATAATGGACAATGCTTCATACCATAACGTAGTGAACGTAGAAGATAGAATCCCAACATCATCAAGTACAAAAGATGTTATCAAAACGTGGCTCATAAAAGAACACATACCAGTTACCGACAGGTACTTGAAACCCGAATTGCTTAACCTTGTAAAACAGACACAACGAACAAAGATATTTAAAATAGACAAGTTAATTGAAGAACATGGTCATAGATGTTTGAGACTACGTCCATATCATGCACACTTAAATCCTATAGAGCTAATTTGGGCAAAAGTTAAAGGACACGTAGCATCTACAAATACAACTTTCAAATTATGTGATATTGAGACACTTACAAATCAGGCTCTATCAAATATACATAAAGACTACTGGGTGAAATGTGAGGATCATGTGTTACGCCAAGAAGAGGAATATTGGAAAAAGGAAGGTTTGTTGTTTGTTCAGCCGAAAACAGTAATCGACCTATTTGACTCGTCTGATTATGAATGATCATTACTCTGATTAAGTCTACACTAAAAAAAGTTTGATTTGCAAAATTTACAAGTTGATTTGTAAAACATTTCATTGCTCAATACCACCCAAGCAATTCAAAATAATGTTATAAGCAAACCATCAACCATTACTTATAAAAATTAGCCCGCTTGATTCAATACAGAAGTTCAGATATCTTGGATCAACTATTACAGACAAAATTTCCTTACATGAAGAAATATATGTACTTATTTCAAAGGCAGCGACAACATTTGTGAAACTCACACCAAGAGCATGGAACAATATCAAATTGACTCTACGAACAAAAGATATATTTTAAATTTTTTTACACCTGCCACCATGTAAAATTTTGTGGACACGCCTATGGGTCATCATTGCACTAGATTACTGTAAAATATTTTGTTTATGGTCGAAATAATATTTACATGGGCAAACATCAAAAGAATTCGCCGCTTTCAAATAACCGTTACAGCTAGACATCAAGTAACACATATGTTCTCGCGACATGGACATTTTAACAACGTATGCCAAAATTCATGTGAAATCATCAAGAACTTTTTGAATTATAAATCATAACATCTCGGCAAACGAATCTGAACGGACTATAGAGCCGTGCACAGAAGTAGCTCAAAAACATGTGCAGGGATTAATCTACCAAAATATCCCCCCTAGGATCCCTATATCACTCAATATGTTAGAGCCACATGCTTGTTCTGTCTGCGTTTATCATTAAATTTCACATCAATTACAGAAATTCGCTTTCATTACAAGATGTGACATGTTTTACGATCGCTTTGATTTCCTATTATTATTGCTGACAAGAGCATATGGTCACAGTATATTAGTATGTTACTAAGAATATCACAGCGTATATCATTTACACATATGGCATTTGATGGCAATGTTATATATGTATTATATATATATATATATATATATATATATATATATATAGATGACCTTATATAATAAACCATGGCAGCACCACGTGGGCCTTCAAATCGTTATTGCAAATTTGTATCAGATATACGTTAGAGAAGTCAGTCGATAAAATATCCTCTCTGAGCAATGAATCATAGATCTATACGGGATTAAAACTCCTACTTAAAATATCCCTCAGCGTGTTGTGAGTGAATAAACCAAATTTGTGTTGGTTTTTCAGCCTTCTCTGTTCATCTGCATAACGTTCTTCTTTAGGTACATCCCTGTTTACATGATATTTCTGTATCTATTCAGGTTTACAGAATGTGTTACATGTGTTACATCGGTCACTCGTTCTGTCACCTTAAGGGCAATTAGAACATCAGCAACTTCATTTGACTGTCCAGCCTCCATGAACGCCGTACCAACAAGCCTGTATGCATGTTCGTTTCATCGGACACCGGCATGTTCAGGTACAAATAACTAGTTGATTCCTAACACATTAGACCGCATCATTGACCGCTTATAATGTTCCACGTATAACACATTAAGAGAACCCGTACATAAAACACAAGTCTTAAAACTACCAACTTAGGACGTAATATCAGAACCCCCTATTTAGAATTTCCAATTTAGAATTCCCTTAACAGAACTTAAACTTTGAACTCCCTAAAGAGAACTTCCAGTTGTAACTTAGAACTAACTAAGATTCGGATTTTCAACTTAGAACAAATCTAATTTGAACTATGAATACAGAACATAATTAATACGAATTTTCTGCTAAGAACTCTTGATTAGAATTAGCTACTTATAACTCCCGCTATGCAACGCGCTCTTATAGCTTCAGAAAATCAAAGTAAATAGAATTGCAATACAAACAGTGAAAAAAACCACGAATAAAAACATCCCGGTAGAGAACATATATTATCTAGACTGAGAATACCATGCTATAAATTACCCATCTATCCAGTCCACCCGCGCGCTGGTGTGGCGCATGGTCGAGAGGTTAGATCGTTGAACTCACACCTGTGAGGTCCAGAGTTGGATCCCCAGTAAGGGGCAGGATTTTCTTTTTCTGTCAGAATGTAAATTTAAAAACTCACCCTGAATATGACGTGGCAACAGAAAGGAAATACGGTCTGTATCACGAAAGACACACGAATACTCCCTGTAGTACCTTAACTGGATACGCATGTGGTTGCGTCTGTGGGTCTCACCAATGACCCACTAGACAAAACACCCATGCAACAGAAAACCTAAAGTAGATGAAATGCCGTTATATTGAGGTTATCTTCTTATAGAAGCTTCATGGCACATCATCTATACAATTTTGCTCCTTGTGCTGTTATTTTGTTGTTGAGATGTGTTTATGTTTACTTGAATATATGTATGCACCCTCTGTGGTTGGGAGGGAGCCAGAGATGTACCTTGCAGCACTGGGGAGGAGGAAACTGACAGCACTGTTTTTTCCTATGGCTGAAACCCATCATAGAGGCACAGTGACTCAAGACGAGACAATCCTTTTGACTTGAACACTTGGTTGCATGCCTGGAGCAATAGAGAAGTTCGGCATAACCCGTAGTCAAATGGTGGCGGGGAATGAGCACAGTGAATCCTATCTTGGCTGCAGTAGCTCGGAGCAGTGCATAGGTTGAAAATTATGTTCCTGGAGGTGTGATAGTTATTCTCTGGCTCTGGCCCGGGGTGGGCCGAAAATCCACAGACTTACCAGCAATATAATACCATTTAATAGCATTGGGTCAAAGGGCATGAACTCATGGACCGCTGGATCAGCAACCAACCAACTAACATTAACTTCAAAGTTACATAATGACAGGCGGGTTTTTTTTCGAACCCACGCAAAATCATCTTATTTCGAACATTCTATAGAGAACATCGACAAATTGTTAAAGAACATGCAACACAGAATACAAAATAACGTCATGTCCCTAGTCAATCAAGTTTAAGATTGGTGCAGAATACTCTTATTTTAGAAAATACGAGAAAATACTAACCATACAATTCCTCTCAGAAATTATATGAGTGAAGAGTTAACCCCAAATCGCAGAAAATCCATGTTGCATGACCCCAAAATGTATTGCTGAGTTACTTTTGCAGCTAATTTGTTAAGTGTTACGTCGTTGAAATATTTCAGCTAGCTGGATATAACTAATTAAACTTAGTAAAACACAGGTTTATATATCGCTTCAGTGAGACACGACAGACTATAACTAAAACTAGTGGGTAATGATGTGCACACAAGAAAACTTGCACATTACAATACACACATCATATTCAACGTTTCAACCGAAAGGTCTTTATCGAGATACACACAAAACATCAAAAGACGATGAATGGAAAAATTATCACAACAAACAAACATATGCAACGGAAATATGGAAATGAGATGCCGGAAGGTCAGAAAGTACATAAAAAAACGTTAATTTATGTGGAAACGAAACGAACAAAAATATGAGCAAATATATATAAACCTGTGGAAATCTAATTGTTGTTACGTTTCACGCAGTTGCCTTGTATTTATTGATATAACTAAGCATCCATGAGATAGTTATGAGAGCATATATTGATAAATCCTACTTTAGATCCCAAATTCCTTCTTAGCGCGATTACTGAGACGTTTAGCATAAGACAAAATAATACTTCAGAAATGAAATATTATCACTAATTTGTGGGGGTTTCTAGCTGTATCAAGCTGAATAACTAACATGAGTACCACCGGGGATGCGCTATTTCGATATTAATAAAGAAGTGATGTTCCTTGTTTCAAATAAATTCTCGACTCTTTAGTGCAACATAGAAGTAATCCTGGTATCGACAGTCATTCTCTGAGGCATCTCTGTTGACATAGACGTAACATTGACTTCTCCTATATGCCTTCACGTCTAGAGATCTCCAAGAAAAGATCACGATCGATGACTAGCTAAAAAACTGAAAGGTTAATGCCACGTTTTTTTTCTGAAAGACATTATGTCTAAGAGATATTTGAGCGAAGAAAGTCAAACTGCGTGAAATGACGAAAGGATTATAGGGAAGCCTCTTAAGGATGGGTCCAAGAAATATCCGTTAACATTTTGGCATCAAAAACGAGATTGCCAACTTTACACTGTTGTATTGAATGTTTGATCTTTAAATGTCCATAGACAAAGAATTAGCAGCCGAATATGACTCATGGATGTAAATTTTATTTGTTTTATATTTTAGCTTTCTTTCATTAGCAAAACCAGAATTAAAATCAAATTAAACACTCGCATCAATAATGATGGACATATAAAATATCAGTGATTTAGCTCACATGATCATTGTTTATAATTTTTAAAGTCTGGAGAAGAGAGATGAAAATCTGTGCAAGTTGGGGAAATCTTCGCCGCTGCTGCTGTAAAAGTAATCATGAACATTTACACAGCTCAAAGAGACGATTTGTGACACTTGAAAATGAAGATTTGACTATGAAGAGGAACATCCTGCCTGACTTGTTGTCATACACCAACTATATTCTTTCATAGTTTTCTACAAAAGCGATACTCCCTTGCCTATATAATAGCGTATTTAGTATAGGCAGACTCCCACCTACACTTGTTATGTTTACTAATGTTGGTACGATATATGATGTGCTGTGTCAATATATGACATTTATATGCACACAACTGCATGTTGACAAATGTCATGTGTTTATTGTATAGTGTGTGTGTGTTTGTTTTATTTTTACATTCTATCCTTGCTACTTAACTAGTACGTACACGTTTTATATGTTAACTGTTAATATATAACATGTAAACTTTCTGTTAATTCCTGTCAGCATGTAAACCTTTTGTTAATTGACTAATGTCAACATGTAAACAATTTTTTAATTGAACTATTATCCGAATGTAAAACTGTTATTAATTGACTAGTGTCCGCACGTAGAGCGTTTGTTAATTGACTAATGTCAGCATGTAAACCTTTTGTTAATTGACTAATGTCAGCATGTAAACTTACTGTTAACTGACTGAAATCAGCACGTGAACATTCTGTTGACTAGTGTCAGAGTATAAACATTCTGCTAATTAATTGAATAATGTCCGTTTTTAAACCTTATTATGATTAGTATCGGCATGAAAACATTCTGTTGACTAATTGCAGCATGTAAACTTTCTTTTAACTAATGTCAGCATTTGAACCTTTGATTCATTACGGAAATCAGTGATCATATTTTAAAGAAACAAGTAAAATATTATTTAACGAAACGAACTTTCGCTAAAGATGCATAAACCGTCTCATCAATCGTTCTGCGCGCAACACCCTGATAGTCCCCCTATCCCCTTGGATGACCCTGGGGGTCGGAGACTCTCACTGTGTTGCGTGCAAATCGATTCCCTGACAGCAGAAGTTGCGTCTTTTAAATCTCCGACTCACGGAAGCTGTATGAATTGCACATAATATTGGAATGTGGACACGTGATGCGGCCACTTCTTCCCGTAACGAACCGAAACTTCTGCTAATTGACTATAATCACTGTAAAAAGACGTTAAATGTTGAAGTTAAAAGACAAATGATCTACAGTATATTCCTACCAACACTGTGTTACCAGTGCCAAACCTGGTCTCTCTTATCCTCACATTACAGCAAAATAGTGACATGTGAGATGAAATGCTTGAGGAAAGCTGCCGGGATAAACAGACTCGATAGATTACGAAATGAAGATATCAGGAAAAGAAAAATTTTCAAGGATTACATAGAGAGAGAACAGATCAAGTGGTTTGGTTCCATGAGAATACATCAAGAAAATTTACCCGTAAAGGCATATAACTAAATTTGATCAGGGTACAAAGACCACGGAAAAGAGGGATAAAAAACGTCAGGGACATCCTGAAACGACACGGTCATAGCACAGCCGAGGCCACACATATTGCTTTAGAACGCAAGCTTGAGCTCCAATCACCCCTAAGCTTAACTGCAAGAGTGGATCACAAACCACCTGGGGAAAGATAATAGACAATCAATGTAAAACATATGTATATCGATTATTATTCATCATCAGGTTCCTTCTCCGCAACGAAGTGTGGCTACAACAGTCCACTCTTCTGTCTCTTGCCTTCGTGGTGCACTCTGCTAGACCATAATCTGTCCATCTCATTATCTTTTCCTCCCGCGTGTACCGCAGCCTATCTATTGAACTGAATTTATTATTATCAACACGTGAATCTTATGTTAATTAACTAGCATCAAAATGTAAACATTCTGTTAATTTTGTCATTATATACACTATCTGTTAAATTAATTTTTGCCAGCATGTAAACCTTCTGTTATATGATGTGCTGATTTTTTCCTTCTTTTTTTTATTTATGTGTCTCCTTGCGTGTTAGTAATAAGAAAATAAACGAGGATTGGCATTTGACTGAAACAGACACAAAATCGCTTTTAGATGGCTGACGGAACGGCAAGCTGAGCATATATGGGAATGCCCCCAGCGCTGTGACATTTGTTCCTAATCAAGAATCAAGATAACATACACATACACACACAAAGAATAACACACCAACATGAACATTTCATTGTCGTGGTGAAACTTCACAGGCGTATATATATATATATAGAGAGAGAGAGAGAGAGAGAGAGAGAGAGAGAGAGAGAGATACTGTCCAGGGCTGCAGATACGACTTAGATAAAAAGTGGGGGATAGGATATAACCTTTAAATGAATTAATCTCAATTTTCGGTGGAATATGTGATTGTTATATTAATTAATTATTGTGTATTTGGGGTGGAGGAGATAATCGCTTTCACTGATGTTTTCATTTCTACATATCGGATCAAATCTCATTCATCATATATTTATCGCTATAAAGTGAATCCTTGAATAAGTAATTGACGATAAATCTTGGATTATCACAAATTAACGTTAGACGAGCTTCTGTTTATGATATCAATGAAAAAATCAACAACGAACTACGGTCTAACATACTGTTTAATGTAATCTCTAATGCAGTTATTGTTGAATGTAGTTTCTAATGCAGTTATTGTTTAATGTAATCTCTAATGCAGTTATTGTTGAATGTAGTTTCTAATGCAGTTATTGTTTAATGTAGTCTCTAATGCAGTTATTGTTGAATGTAGTTTATAATGCAGTTATTGTTGAATGTAGTTTCTAATGCAGTTATTGTTTAATGTAGTCTCTAATGCAGTTATTGTTTAATGTAGTCTCTAATGCAGTTATTGTTTAATGTAGTCTCTAATGCAGTTATTGTTTAATGTAGTCTCTAATGCAGTTATTGTTGAATGTAGTTTCTAATGCAGTTATTGTTGAATGTAGTTTATAATGCAGTTATTGTTGAATGTAGTTTCTAATACAGTTATTGTTGAATGTAGTTTCTAATGCAGTTATTGTTTAATGTAGTCTCTAATGCAGTTATTGTTTAATGTAATATAGAGTATATAATACGGTTATTTTGAAATATCACATTTTATGTAGTTTCTAATACAGTACTTGTGAAATATAGTTACTAATGCAGTTATTGTGAAGTATAATTTCTAATACAATTATTGTGAAATATACTTTAAGACACAATTATTGTGAAATATTGTTTTTAATACAGTTATTGTGAAAAATAGCTTACAACAAAGTTATTTAAAATATCATCAAGATTGGATAACCTTTAAATAGTTATTTTGAAATAGAGTTTCTAATAGTTATTGTGAAATATAGTTTTGATATGTATCATTTTGAAATATAGTTTCTGATGCATCTATTGTGAAATATAACTTATAACATAGTTATTGTAAAATATAGCTTCTAATACAACCAGGGTTATCCAACTGTCATACATTCGGACCTCAACAGTATATCTTGCAACCCACATTGCAGTAGAAAATTTGAAACAAAAATTAAATCACCCGGACAGTGACCTATATCGTATAGGTAAATTACGATCCCATGTGACAAAGTAGGCCTAACTCATTTTGAAAAACAACATATTTAGTTTTCTGTATAATGGTACAGACTGAAACTGTTGGTATTGTATTTTCAAATGTACTTCTCGCTGCCTAGCTAAGAGTATTAAATACACTTCTTGTTGACTATTCAAGAATATGAAATGTACTACTCGCTGACTATGTACGAACATCAAATTTACTTCGCTATCTACGAACATCAAATGTACTTCTCGCTGACTATCTACAACATCAAATGTACTTCTCGCTGACTATCTACGAACATCAAATGTACTTCTCGCTGACTATCTACGAACATCAAATGTACTTCTCGCTGACTATCTACGAACATCAAATGTACTTCTCGCTGACTATCTACGAACATCAAATGTACTTCTCGCTGACTATCCAACAATATGAAATGTACTTCTCGCTGACTATCCAACAATGTGAAATGTACTTCTCGCTGACTATCCAACAATGTGAAATGTACTTCTCGCTGACTATCCAACAATGTGAAATGTACTTCTCGATGACTATCCAACAATGTGAAATGTACTTCTCGCTGACTATCCAACAATGTGAAATGTACTTCTTGCTGCCTATCTATCTAAGAATATCCAGTACACCCCTCACTTAACTTGAAATTGAATAATTCTAATGTAGACTAACTGAAAATCACAACTAGAGGGGAAAATGGCAATGTTTCATATGAAATAAAAGTATTCTGATCTTTCAGAAGTAACAGTCCACCAGTACCTCAAACAAAGCACATCAATTTGGAAAAAATATGTCCCTACCAGTGAATATCTAAAAACAATGAAAAGTGTATCTAGTGGTAAACAGAATTTTTTTAATCCAATGGACACTGGTATATCTGGACAGAGGAGAAAGGGCAGACCAAGAAGATGATGGGCTGACGGCATTAAAGATTACATGAATACATCGCTAGAAAATGCAAGCCGCATCGCCCAAGACAGAGAGGGGTTCAGAGAGTTCATTGGGATGACAAAGTTCTGGAAGGAATACGTCACATGACACACCCATAGACAGCGAAGAAGTGTGAACAAACATGTATTAACAACATTAAACGTTGAAGAGGTTTGGCTCCTAAACATTATATTTAAAAAGCTGATGTTTTATTGGTAATAGAATGTGGTTGCTGGTAACAGGAGTAAGTGCCGCCCAAGACGATAATGGAAATATATAATGGAAAATAGACATCTCAAATTGTTTAATCGTGTCCTTCCCTGATATGCTCGCCCTGGAATCGTGAGAAACATCCATAGAGAAACTTATGTTCTGTAAAGAACAGGCCACTCGAATGAATCGTGGTGAACAACGGAATAAGCAAAATTGCCATAAAAATGGGGTATATAAAAATAGCTATATACTTGGGGTCTTTTGTTACCTCTAATATTTAATGGTAGTGCGTCCTGGTATAAACCTAATTGTACTTTATCCGCTGGTTGAAAGATAGCGACTCTACAAAAGAGAGATAAACTCATTAACTACTACCTACCAATGGAATAAGCTTGAGAAAACGGTAGCAGTTCTCAACTTCCTCGCTGATGCTTATTTAAGTAAAATATGCACTCGTCGTGTGTAATGATGTGTCTTGATTAATCCTTTCGGTCGAAACGTCAATTTTTTTCTTTTATAAAGTGTTTCCAGTGATTGATAAAACTTCATTACCCTATATCCAAGTTTCATCTGTCAGATTACAGTTTACCTGCAACACTTTACTTGCAATAGCAAGCTACTCAGCGTATGTAAATAGCATTTAAATTCACAACAACCGTAGAACAGATGAGGTAATCGCCATGTTTTGAATATGATATGCTATTAACAACTTCAAGGTGAAAGGAAGAAATGATTTGTAGACAGCATTTTCTTGTTATTTACTATACTTCATTATGTTTATCAGGCTTGACTACTAGACAGTACTTCACTCTATGATCGCTCTACTTAATGGTGTTACAATAGGCATAATTGCTAGATAGTACTTCAATCTTTATACAATTATACAATTTCATGCCGAGACTAACGGGAATTGAACCAGTCCGTTCAATGGCACCAAATCGTCTAGCAACTATTGCACACGCGCTCTTCCGTACTTGACTAACCGCATCTCAAAAAAAAGATACGATTTCATCAAGCCATTCAAACTGTGCACACAAAGTCACCAGAACGGACCGATCGAGACAAGGACTATTACAACAACAAACATCCCGTACAGGTATTGAAATATCCTGAGTAACAACAAACATATAATATCCGTACTAGGTATACAAGGGCCGATAGGTCTTCTTGTAAACATGGATAACATATATAGACAATATAATTTTGCTTCAAATAATTGTTTATACAAATAAATTTTAAGAAGGAAGCCAGAGGACAATTTTTTTTAAATTCTTGAGACTAACGGGAATTATTGAACCAGTTCGTTCAATGGCCCCACATCGCCTAGCAACTATTGCCCACGCGTTCTTACGTACTTGACTAACCGGATCTCCAAAAAAAATATGCGATTTCATCAAGCCATTCAAACCGTGCACACAAAGTCACCAGAACGGGCCGATCGAGACATACACTCTTTATACACCATGCTTGTTTTGTCAGATCTAGCACATCATTCGTAGTTCAAAGAATAGTAAAATGCGTGAAAGACAGAGGTTGTATTAAGGAAGAATTTAAGGAAGATGGGTCAGAGTATACACTGGTGGGTCAGCACAGAATGCTGTGAGGAATGGAGGTGCAGGTGTATATATAGAATATCCACACAGGCCTAGAGATACAATCAGAACACCGACAGTGAAATTCTTCAATAATTATGATGCAGATATCCAGGCAATTAGTGTGGCAGCTAAATAAAGGATGTACTCAAACTCTGGCCAACAGCCTGTGGTATTCCTGACAGATGCAAGGTCAGTGCTTCAAGCTCTCCAGTTTGGAAAACTAACAGACTTGAAAAAACTACTTAGCGAACTGTCCTACCAGTATAGGGTAACCATGCAGTGGATACCCTCTCACTGTGGGAAACGAGGAAATGAAAAAGCAAACCAACTGGCTAAGGAAGGTGCTGCCGAAGACCAACCAGATATACCAATCACCTACCATCAGGAAAAAAACAGATGATTAAGTAAATAACAAAGCCAAAAACACCAACACAAGATGGCTATCACATTATGAACAGATCAGAACAAGTTATAATTCTACGTCTCAGAACAGGACACAACCGACTCCACAGAGTCACATGTATACAAAGTTCAAGATTGGAAACACGGCCATGTGTACATGTGGACAGGCAGCACAGAGTGCCAAACATATACTTCAAGAGTGTTCTGAGCATGAAACGCTGAGGCAGACATATTGGTCAGAGGAAACAACACTGGAATCAAAGCTCTATGTGACACTGTATGAACTACAAAAGACAGTGATTTTTATTCAGGAGACAGAATTACATGTTTCAAGTGAACGAAAGATGAAGAAGAAGAAGGAAGATTTTATCTTTATCTGTGACGCGTTCTTTGTTGTCTCTACTTAGTCATTATGTCCACTTGTTTCTTTATGATTTCTAATCCGATCATTTGGTTACACTTATGTAGGTTATTTTCCTTCTGCCGAAAACCCTTACATTTGTCAGTCAACAAGCCAATGTAAGATTCTCGGTAAGAATCCAATATTCCACAACAGAGATAAGATTCTTATTCCAGATATCATTAAGTCAGTGAGTCAACAAGGCAATGTCCACTGTAAGGCCCTGATTTTTTAGAACCAAGACGAGAGTATTCTCCCGGATACCACTCTGTTTGTAACTCAACAAGACAATGTCCTCAGCTAGATCCTTAACTTTCAGGGAAAAGACGAGAGTCGATATGATAATCTTGCCATATCTGAAGTAGTTTTACGTATCACCCAATCATAGTGCTGAGGATAAGAGCTGACATCACAAACATCCTTGTCACACTACTATGTTAGCAAACTCTATATTGGAAGCTGAAATATTGTATGGGAAATTATTTTAGCAGAATTTTAAGATACTTTTCATAAATAGTTGGTTTCTATACTATTTTAGAGTGAGCTAAGATTGTTTGTGACGTAGTCAAATGGTTCTGAATGCGGGCTATATGACCCCCTCGGACAGCTGAAACTTGCAAAGGGGGGGGGGGGCGGGTGGAGAAGAGAGAAAAACTTTTTTATTGGGGAGGGAGCACAGCACCGTTCGGGGGGTCACGGAAAGGTACCCACTTAAACAATAAAAACAAGAATAATTGGGAAAATGAAAGCTTAAACAATTTTTTTTTAAACTGTGGAGACTTGTAAAGAAAGTCAATGACCTCTTTTCGGCATCAAGGAGGGGAACAGCAATGAAGAAAATGCGCACCAAAAAAGAGCTACAGTCAGAAAAGGATTAGAACCATTTCACTAAATATTTTTTTAAAACGATATGCAATGTATACAGTGCCTGATTTACATATAAGCTGATTAAGTTATAGCTTAGGGCCCCCTCATAATTGGGGGCCCCAAAAGATTTTTTTAAATGTCACTATCTATATATTTTTAATCGTTAAAGGGCCCTATATCTCAAATAGCTTAGGGCTCAATATCTCAAATAGCTTAGGGCCCTATCAAGTCTAAATCCAACCCTGAATGTATATAGAGTTTTATTTGTGATTCAACAATATATGTTATATGAATGTATAAGTTTGTACATTTGTTACCGATAATTTGTACAAGTGACGCACTAAACTCAGACAAAATCAACAGCAATAGAATTCCGTTCTAACCGTGTTTATTTCTTCCTCACGTGGATTCTACATTACTCTACATTTCTCTAGCACTCCAGCAGTCAGTACGTCTCACGTACTATTCTTGTAGATCACCTGCCGCTAGATAATCGATCTGACATTGCTCAATGCGAACGACAAGCTTTAATCGAGTTCCTTTTTTGACTCCCAAACAACTAAGGTAATTACCTATTCGTGATTTCATCGATCTGTTATGTTAGTCTATTCTCTATTAACATAAGTATGTCTTTAAGCAGTATCCATGAATTTATATTAAACTGGTGTCTATAAATATAGCAATGACAAATTGGTATGTGTATTGTTTAAAATAACATTTATAAATAATATTCGATTTATTTAAACAGCAGTGCACATTTATAAATAAAAACAGGACATCAATCTAGATGTATAAACATCATGCCATTTGCTTTACATACAATTTAACAAATAATTTATGTAAGGATATACCTATGACAGTTGCTTTGAGAATATTAGTCTTGACTAATATCGCGTCTTTTTAAGGGATGCCGTGTGGTGTCGAAGTCTGAAAACGTGATGACTCAAGTAGCGAGGCGAATGAGTGCCATCTGAGAAAACCTGTAGAAATTCTTATATTGCTGCAATACAGTTTTTTTTTATCAATATATCATCGATGCTTCTATATGATATTATTCATGTACACATATAACATCTTAAGATGTGTATGTGTTGTTTGTGTTTACAATTAGACCTAATTTTGTCTGTGTAGTATATAGGCCTCCTGGTTGGTAGATATTTGTGGCTCTCCAGGGATTAACCATACCTGTGCAGTGTGTTGTTGTTGTATGTGTGTCGGTCGACCGGTCTATATTTATAGTAGCTTGAGAATACACACGTTTGAAGTCTTGACTAAAATCGCATCTTTTTAAGCGGTGGTTTATTAAACTCACAGTTATCTATAAATTATATTTGTTTTCTAATACAAAGAAATTTGTATTTTAATAGACAATATGTGTGCGCATTATTGATCATATACATTACAATATATATATATATATGTATATATAATATAATATAATTATTGTAAAAAATGTTCATTTCTAAAAAAAAAATGAATATTTTAAAAATAATTGATTATTTCTTCTTCTTCTTCTGCGTTCATTCTCAAACTCCCGCTGGATCTCTCTTGTAACAGGACCATGGTCCTATTAGATTTCCAGCAGGATGTGGTCCAGAGAATGGAAATGCGTTGTGTCGACGTTTTATTTGCGCCAATGGCCCGACACATCCGTCTTCGGCGGAAATTGATTATTAAATTAGTTCCTCTACTATCTTGCAACAATCATTAATATCTACATATCAATGACGTTGAAACCGCATGGAAAAAGGAAGCACTAGACATGCATGGAAACGAGATATCATGAAAGACTTGACAGAGATGGAAATGACAAATAATTAAGTTAAGAACACGTTCAAAGATAGAAACAAATGGAAAATACGTGTCCATGACATATACACCAGACGATACGTAAACAACCCAGGTGCCGACATGCCAATCGTGATCGATTGATCTCATATAAGATACACAATTTTAAAACAAATTAAAGACGTGCAGAAACTTGCAATTGATATTTTGTAAGTTCTATAAAACACTGGATATGATTTGACGTTGGAAATTTGTATCTATAAATGGCAACAACTATTGAGAAATAAACACTATTATCCATTTAAAAACTGAAACATTTTTCAATTAGGAATCTATGTATGTCAATAATAATGACAGTAAATAGTAATTGATGTATGTAAATAGTCTCTGATTGCGGAACAGAATCTTTGATATTGAGCAGATTAAATAATGTATGTAGATAGAAAATATAATTGATGTATGTAAATAACAATCGATTTATGGAAGCAACAATTTGTATATGGCATTAGCAAGTGGCTATCTGAAATTAACATCTTATACCTTGTAAGCGCGTGCATGCGTACGTGTGTGTGTGTAATGAGGGTGTAACAATATATTAATCGTATACTACTAGTTGAAGGTGCAAGGTATGGGGCTACTGTCTTCATTTCATGTATATAGTAGATGGAATTTTGGGAGTTAGGCTGACACCTGGAGAACCATCATAATTGAGCTATCTGCTGCTAGAGGAACGGGTTTTTCTTTATATATATATATATATATATATATATATATATATATATATATATATAAAGTTATAATTCTATCTATCTATCTTTCCTTCCTCTTATACCCCTTGCGGGAGTCGAGGGAGATACAATGTTCTTGCTTTTCTGGCAGCTTCAGATAATGTTATTTGGTGTTCGTTTAATGTTTCTTTGATGTCGATCCAGCGTGCTCTAGGTCTACCCCTGGCTTAATTATGCAAGTCATAATTAGTACTTGAAAAATTCATATAGTGAATTAACAATTGTGAGTGGTCGTCTATGGCTATGTCCATATGACGCAGGTCCTGTGACCCTGACCATCGACAGTACTATAAGACTATAAGACAGTACTATAAGCCTGCAAAAGGAAATAGGCATTCATTCGGTACGTTTTTTATTATTGTCACGCTTTCTATTGGTTGCTATGTATATATTTGCAGTAGATATGCCTATTTTTGGCATGCGATTCCAAGTATATAAATATTTACCACCGGAAAACACGGGAATAATAATTTTAAAAAAAGAAATGACTGAAGGCCTAATTAATTCAGAGAACAGATTTTCTAATGCACATTGGTCGCGCATGTGACAAAAAAAAGTCCTGCATGACTGACTGTGGATAGCTTTGAGATTGGTGACCAGCGTCTCTGTGATGGACTTATTTGGTGACCAGCGTCTATGTGATGGACTTATTTGGTGGCCAGCGTCTATGTGATGGACTTATGTGGTGACCAGCGTCTATGTGATGGACTTATATTATGGAAAGGATGTGAGGATATAAGTGAATGTCTTTCCAGAGATGTAGAGTTTGAAAGTGCTAGGATACGGGAGTCGAAATTAACAAAATAATTTGCGTGTATTCATAATCTCTCAGGACTAACATAAAAGTATCACCATTATCAACATTATTCACATGTTCTTGTCAACATTATTCAACGAATGACATGACTGTTATTGCACTAATACCCTTCTTAGCTTTATGAAAGACATTGTCAACATTCTTGACATAGAAATGCTTCTATCGAAATTGTGATTCCTAAGTATTCCATAATCTGTTCCTTGTCGACACCCATGCAGATGGCAGCTGGAATTATGTCTGAAACTAGTCTTTGTATCTTGTTTTTCAACGAGAATCAGATGATCTTCGCCCTGGATGGGTTTATGACTGCATTGTAGCTCGTGCTTCAAAGCGAAATGTGTTCACTTTTACTCTGCACTTCCTCAATGATGCCATATCGTTGTTGTTGTTGTTGTGTTTTTGCATAGATTGTACAAAAAGAGGTAATCCACATAAGTAAGGATACTACCTAGCCCAGCCGCCTGTACTTATAAAATTGTATAACTGTGAACGTTAAAAGTCGCAAGTAAGAGCTGAAAACATTCGTCATGTGGTAATCACGGTGTTATGGTTCTAATCCCCATGGTCTAAGCATGAATACTATTGCTATCTATCGAATGTCTATGTTGAGGTCAGTTAGCAAGTGGACAAGATCGCCGAAACACACTCTGTTATACACATCTTCCTGATATATCGCTGAAACCGGTGTTTCTTCTTTTTTCTGAAAGCCCTCGTAAATATCGTATGCCAAAATTGTTTCAATGGTGGTCGTATCCCCGATAGTGGTGTATGCTCCAAATGTGTCCAGAAGTCAGGGATCCTTTCTAACACCTTTCTATATACATTCTGCAGCATGATGTTGCAGAAGTCCTTAATGTCGGCTATGCCCTTGTCTGGTTTTGCAAGTGGAAGGGAGTAACTGTGTAACCACTCAGTAAAAGTGAAGGTTGGCTCTAGGTTCTTTGTTCATTAATCGATCGGTGGTTTAGTTGAGAAGTTCATCCATTCGTTGAGTTGGTCAATTCACGATTGCAGTTTTTAGATCAATAACGAGGATATATTCGTTGCAATGTCCTCGTTTTCTACATAATGAATTAGTGATTTCAATTTCGTAGTGCCACTACATAGAGAATTAGTGGTTTAAACGTGATACTATATAGAGAATTAGTGGTTTCAACGTGATACTATATAGAGAAAAAGTGGTTTCAACGTGATACTATATAGAGAAATAGTGGTTTCAGCGTGATACTATATAGAGAATTAGTGATTTCAACGTGATACTATATAGAGAAATAGTGGTTTCAACGTGATACTATATAGAGAATTAGTGGTTTCAACGTGATACTATATAGAGAAATAGTGGTTTCAACGTGTTACTATATAGAGAATTAGTGGTTTCAACGTGATACTATATAGAGAAATAGTGGTTTCAACGTGATACTATATAGAGAATTAGTGATTTCAACGTGATACTATATAGAGAAATAGTGGTTTCAACGTGATACTATATAGAGAATTAGTGGTTTCAACGTGATACTATATAGAGAAATAGTGGTTTCAACGTGATACTATATAGAGAATTAGTGGTTTCAACGTGATACTATATAGAGAATTAGTGGTTTCAACGTGATACTATATAGAGAATTAGTGGTTTCAACGTGATACTATATAGAGAATTAGTGGTTTCAACGTGATACTACATAGAGAATTAGTGGTTTCAATTTCGTAGTGTTGCCTCAATAAAGGACAATCTTCCTTGAATGATATGCAGCTGGCTCTACTCGTAGATTAATATTATTTAACTTTTCGTTCTCAAACTCTCGCTGGATCTATCTTCTAGTAGAATACATATCCTATTAGATTTCCAGTAGGATGTATATTCAGAGAACGGAGACAGTTGTGTTGTCTTATTTTTGGCGGCACGGCCTAATACACCCAAATTCGCGGTATAAATAGATTATATGATGCTTCAAAAACAGTCAATTGGTAAAAATAATGATTTTACAATGCTATGTACCAATAAATTAATAGAAAGATCCAATTTAATAAAAACATTTACAAAGCAGGTCAACGTCTAATTGACAAACAAACAACTCGAGCTTACAATAGTAATGGGTGACTTAATGACAAAATAGGAAGGTTAAAACGTCATTTTGAAAGGATATTAAGAGATCAATGGAGTCATTGATAGGACGGAAATTAAAACTTTTAACAGAATTATAGCGGTAAACCAGTACGCTATGTGGTAGTTTGTGTACAGTGTAATTACACATAATTTATCAATGTTGCAGCATGGATGTTTCGTGACCGACAAATAGAAAACTGATTTATTCATTCTGCGTTAACCGGATGTTTAAGCAATCTATGATGGGTATCGGGACCCGATATCGACACAAATAAGACATACTGATTAATTGGAAATCATCCTTCTAAAGTGACACTAGTCAAAATGACTCGGAGCTTGTGGTGACCGAACAACAACCTCCATTTGTGTATAGTAAAGAGCACGTCACATTACCGGCACCAGTGGCCACTTTTTAACGAAACAAATAGTACATTATTTAGCGAAATGAAATATTGATAAAAACACATTTCACAGTAGCTAAAACTACTGGCGGATTCAGCGTTTTGTTCGCTACACACTGAGAGCTCCAGTCCCTCTTGGATGATCCTCGAGGACAGGTAGGGGGCTATCAGTGCGTAGCGCGCCAATCGATCCAGACCAATGGACTTTTTAATCTGGGTTCAGTGTGTCGCGAAATCTAAATTTTACTACGCATGACATTAAATTCTGAAATCTGGCCACTGCTCTCCATAATGAACCAAGAGCACTAGTATAACCAAATTTTATGAACGTCCTGAGTTGAAAGTAACCCCTTAAAATAAGAGGTATATTTGTTATCTAGCATATAATAGTTGTGTTGTCATATCCCGAACGCTCTATAAATAACACATTTGCGTCACGGAATTCCCGTGGGACATCCAATCAAAACGATTGGTATCTTGACGTCATTCAAAGCTGACGACATCTTTTTATACACGTGTTATTGATGCGCTAACAGGTAAACTTCTGTATCGACATGGTTAAAATTATCTAAAATAGACTACATTTAAAATATTAATTTAATTTGATTTAAATGACGGATGAAGGTCGGAAAAAAGTGTCAAAAAAACAAAAGAGAGAAAAGCTAGATGGGTGAGTCATCAAAGTCAAGAGTCATTCGCTCGGATTCGTGCCACAAATTGAATTGAAAGAGCACAGACATTGAATTGAAAGAGAAATACAAAGAACTGAATAAGACACCCTTCAACAAAGACAAACGCGACTTGCTAAGGATGCTGATTTGCTTCGGAGTCGAGCTAGGTTAAAATCACCAGCGCAAAGAGATAATCGACGCGCTATGAATAGAAAAGACCAACGTCGTCACAGACAGCATGAAACTGTTGAGCAAACGCAAAGTGGTCAAGTTGCAGATGCCGAGCCCAACGCATTGTCACAATTGCGTCGAAGTCAAGCAATTTCAAATGAAGCAGAAACTTTTGCTGAGGTTCGTGTTGCTGCACATAACTGGAAATTTCGATATTATATGTCGATTTTGTTGTGCTAAAAGTTTTTTTGGCGAACGTCCTGACAATGGTAAATTTACAAGTTATGTCGAAAGGAAAAGATCATGCTCCCAAAGCCACAAGACATCCATGGTATTAAACTGGAGTATCCCGAGTTCCAGTGCTTGACTCACTCACATAATACACACCTTAAATATACACATTTCCGAGAGAATATTCGCTCTTATAATAACGCTCTTTCTTTCGCGTTAATTAGAGCAAAAACTTATGGATTATCAAGGTCGAGGTCCATATGTTTAAAAAATTAATAGAACAATTTATCATCAAATTTCTCACATACAACCGCCATACAACAAAGTTTCAGAGTCGCTCAGTTGTATATATTGGACAGTACTCAAGCAACAGACGTTCGACAAGCACACACAGCAAATACTACATGCAAAAGAGAAATTCTTGATAAAATTAATGGATTTTTCGTCAACACAATAGACTAGCACAGTCGTATCAGTTAATGCGTGATATCCAAACAAGAGAGATTCAGAATGCTGATCAATCTGTAAGAGGAATCCCAATAATAAACATGGTCTTCAAGCGCGATCGTCAATCTGATCAGCGTCGCTATAATGAACCAACATCAATGGTTTTCGTCAACGAAGATGGCACACCACCCTTTCACCACAACAGTCGCATTCATTCATGCATAACATATTGGTTATGGACTGTATCTGATGAATCGGTTATGGACTGTATGATGTCATACTAGCTTTTGTTTCCATACGGTGAGCCGGGTTGGCAAACACATAGGCAATGTGAGGCATATCAGGGTAAGCAACCCAATAAATTTCGTGCCGACGGAACGAAGGGTTCAGAACGAATATAGTTTTAATAATAAAAGCACACTATATATATATATTTATTAAACCTCGATTGTGCTAATGGTAACACATTAAACCACGAAATCCATCATTTTTGATGGTGACAGTTCTCATTTATCAAAGCAATATGGGCTCACCATATTCACGATTGAAATCAGGGTTCCGAACCACATGAGACATTTATGAAATGATCACACCAGACCAGCGCACACGTTTTATTGATGAATAAAGCTCAGGTTAAGTGATCTCGCAGCAACATTATATTACTTATAGATATTAAGAGGAATAAAGTTATCTGCAACTAGACAGCAAATTATAAAAAACCGTGTGAAAAATTCTTAAACAGAAAAGAAAAGAAATAATGACATTATAACATAGCACAGAAAGAGTATTATGTAATCAGGCACAAGTGGATTCTTCGTAGTCATAAAGAAGTACAAAATAGTATTACAATGTGTTAAAACGTTCGTACAATAATCTCACACAAGCAATAGTGAAGAGGTGTGAAAGTAAATACACAAGGCAACAAAATAAAACTTTTTTTAATCATCTGAAACCAAAATACACTTTTCTAAAGGATTTTTTGGCGCTGATTTCAGATCTGGTATCAGTTTTTTTTCTATCACGTCAAGTTGTAAAGTTATGAGTGATGTTAGTTTTCACTGAACTTGGCTGTATTTTTTCGAGAATCGCAAACATCAATTAAGCAAATGATTCACATCTTCTAGACTAAATCAAATATACTCACATCACAGCATAGATATGTAGAATGTTTCTTCAAAAATGCTTGGAATTTGATTTTCTGTTTTTATATTAAATACGTGTAACGCCCGTATCTTGCCGGGACCTGAAAGGGCAGCAAAGAATAGCAGCACTGTTTACCTTCCACGCATGTCGTAAAAGGCGACTAAAGAGGTTATGGGATGGAGTTGGCTGTCATATCCCATATAAAGTCAATGACCCAAAGCCATGCTGAAGTCGGATGTGTCAGGCCGAAATGCGCAGATATCGCAGCAATGCCGTAAACCATGACACAATACATACGCATTCCATTCTCCGAACTACATCCTGCTAATCTGCAGGAGTTTGAGAACGAACGCAGAAAAAGAAATGCGTGTATGATAGAATCTGAACCGAAATAGGGAAGTAACAGTATCATAATAAGCTAATTAATAATCAGATTTGGAGAAAAAAATATCGAATCTCTAGCGGGAAGATAAAAGAATATTCTAATATTTTGAACATCTTTGCTATCGACAAGGTTCAATAACGTTACCTGAGATTATAGCAGCCAAACTAGACTTTACAATTGACTCATTAAAAAGTATAGTGGTATTTTTAAAATGAATACAAATTGGAAAAGCTTAGGAACATTATGTAATACCGGACGATTATTGAACAATACATTGAAACGTATTCTAATATGATTTACTTACTGATTAGGAACATCTAAAAAAATAAACAAAATTAGCGATATCCACGCGTCGGCTTCCAGCCTGTGGAGAGGTATAGGTGATTGAGGAAGGGGTACTTTAAATATACGATCGGCAATTAGAATATACGATAGACAAGACTCTTCGCATAACAAACATCAAAGAGACTGCATTTCAACAAAATACAAGAATTGAACACAGTAGCAGCACATCGCTCAAAGTGGAGAATGAATCTGGTTCAATGAATCAATCTGGTTTCCGTCTTATATATCGTTTTTGCGCTGAAGGAACATTGATAGAATATTTTATATTTGTCACTTCCCAATCCATACAGGAATATTACTTTTGTTGATTATTATGTCCGTGGAAGAGGACATCAACATTTTTGCGACGTTGATATGCGTCATCAACAAAAATAATATTGGATATCTAGTTCAAAGTATTAAGAAATGGATATTTACTGAATTGTAAAAACTAAGGACAATTTATTGTACCCATCTACAAAATTGTAAGATTCTTTCAACACAGAGAACTGATAATAGGGTATTAGGTGAAACTTATAATGTTCACAGCAGATACTTTCACCGGTGTTACTGGAACCACATGCTTCACATAGACGAAACTATATATAGAACACATAATTTGTCTAGTGTTTTACTGAAGCAAAGAATAGCAAATATTGCAATTCATGGATGTTGTAAGTGGTGAGAAGCATATTTCGTTTGGGCCTGGCTTCATCATCCTGTAGAGTAGAACGCTGGTTCTCAATATGGGACATATAGTCCTTCTCGAGAAATAAAGGGAAAATTTTGAAAAGGGGGACAGGGGTCATATACTGATCCAAGAGGATGATACACGAAGATAACTATCTACCGATAAACAACAAAATTCATAACGATAAATATTAAAAAGCTGCAGTAACCGGCAGAAAGATAGTGACATGTGAGATGAAATGTTTGAGAAAAGCTGCCGGGTTCACCAGGCTTGATAGATTGCGAAATGAATATATCAGGGAAAGAATAGGTATAATATCTTGTACAGATTACATAGAGAGAGAACAGATCAAGTGGTTTGGCCACATTATGAGAATACATCACGAAATGTTGCCCGTACACGCATATAACCAAATGAGATCAGGGTACAAAGCCAGAGGAAGATCACGGAAAAGATGGATAGAGAACGTCAGGAACATCCTGAACATACACGGACATAGCACATCCGAGATCACACATCTGGCTTTAGAACGCAAGATCGAGCTCTAATCACCCCTACCCCCTACGCTTAACGACAAGAGTGGATCACAAACCACCTGGGGAAAGGGAATAGACAATAGTAACAGGCAGAGAAATTCAATGATCGTTTTTCATACATCAGGGAGGGGGGGGGGACATGAGAGAAAATGTTTCCTTGGAGGGAGACATGAATATTAAGTCAAGAATGTCCAAACAGCGAGCATTTTGTAATAAATGTCAAGAATTTCCAAAAGCGAGCATTTTGAAATAAATGTCACGAATTTCCAAAAGCGAGCATTTTGAAATAAATGTCAAGAATTTCCAAACAGCGAGCATTTTGAAATAAATGTCAAGAATTTCCAAAAGCGAGCATGTTGAAACGAAAGAATGTAAATGATAGATCTGATGCACACAAAAAAGCAGCACAATGCACTTACGTTTAAATCTCTAACCATTGCAAGAACATGGAGATATCCGCAGCATAATGGTAAAAATCATTACATAAACATAAAAGGAGATCTCCATAGCAGAATCATTCAACCATTACAGGAACGCAGAAAAAAATATTTAGCTTAGTAGTTAAAATATTCACCTTGTGTTCCTAAGATTTCAGGTCAGGTTCGATTTCTGTTCGTGACATTTTGTTTACAGTCTTATGTTTACATCCATGGGGATTATCGCTTGAGGCTACGAGGTTACTTGCTGGAAGTAGCTTGCTCAGCAAGTGACTTCCTGCTCTGCCGACAGGGCCGAGTATATACGGGGAAACCCTATTAAACAATAGTCTATCCTCTACGTTTTTACCCCTTTTGAGTTGTATTTTAAATCAAAGGTATACAACCGCTTTATGTTGGAGTCTCAGATTTAGATTATGTTGTATGGTATGTAACTTTTTTAACAATCCTATAGAGCTCCAAGGGGGGGGGGAGAGGATTTGATTGATTCGTCTCATTTTCCAAGGCACACTTAATTCAACATAGGAAGGAATTCCTTGGTGGTTATATAACAGCGTCTTCTGGCTCTTTGTCTTTTGTGGTGTGATTGCCTTGTTAGCGCTAAAACTTTGTTTACTACCAAGCCATTTTGCAGCTGTGGCTTTTGGGTGCAGTTCTTAAAAGGACTATAGCTTTCTTTGCTCTTGAGCATTTGAGGGGTTATGGTGGTGTCTGGTTTCGGTAATCCTGAGAAGGAATTTTATGGTGTGGTTTAGAGTGTTAGTCTCTGGGTGATGTCGTGGACGATAATTCCATGTGTGTGGTGATCTATTTTCTTACTTATATGGACTACATATGGTTGCGCTGGTGCGATCTGCCTTCATCTGTACTTGCTGCGCTATCTGGTCGCCAAAGTGGTATCCAGTGACTGATCTCATGTAGATTCTCTTTCATTGGTTGTCTTGATGTTGTGAGTTGCATAGCTGCAGCATTCTTGTCCTTGAGATGAAGTAGACATTCGCTGTTTGTCTTAGTCTTGATGTTGTGAGTTGGATGGCTGCAGCATTCTTGTCCTTGAGATGAAGTATACATTCGCTGTTTGTCTTAGTCTTGATGTTGTGAGTTGCATGGCTGCAGCATTCTTGTCCTTGAGATGAAATAGATATTCCCTGTTTGTCCTGTCTTGATGCGATAAATGGTTGCGGCACATAACTGAAATTTACTTTTCCTTTTTTATATTTAATAATTCATATTTTTATTAAATTTGTAGTCTATTTTCTATTGCCTATTTTGTGTTTATTTTTTAAAATTAAATTTGTTTGAAATTAAAGATATTTAGTAAATATAGATATACAAACACGCCTTCAGATAAGTGTGTAGTTCATAGATTGTGCATTCATTGTTTAGTTCATTGACAATCTTTTGTTCTTATTTCTATCAGGTAGCGGTCTCATACATATTTTATACACATCTAGATGTATGTGTATACGTCCAATCGTGCTCTTATACATGTTCCCTTTCTACCTATTTGTATTCGTAATCTTCCATTTTATACAACTATTCTTTTTTTCTAAGGCTGGGCATGTCGTTTGGTAAAGGTTCCTAATATATTTGTTTATATTCCGTTCATACACTTAGCAAACACATTTTCCACATAAACATTAAATATTTCTTTTTTGTAATACACTCTTAAATATCAATATTCTATCATACAGTTTCTCATACACTAATATATATTCAGTACATACAGTTATATATACTAATTTATTTGTAATCTAAAGTAATAATAATCGTAGAGGAGTTTGTGTAGACCTAAACACAATGTATATTATGTCCTTCTGGTTTTTTGGTGGGTTTTTTTTTGTTTTTTTTTGGTGCAGTCTTTTAGCAATAAGACGAAATCCGTTGAATATTTTCTCAGGAATTGTGACTTTTCAAGCGATCATATCACAGCAACGAAATATTTGTATTTGCGTATTATTACATTTTGTTCACAAACTTATTATTTCTGAATAATGCTGCTCCCGTACGCAGGATCAAAGTCCAGACATCCCCAATTTTGGCCGTGTTTTCACAGTTTTTGGATTCTATGTGGAAGGCTTTCGTTGGGCATTTACATATGTCTTTATACCTCAGCAATGGGATACTGCTCTCAGTCTACTCAGTCTACATCGGGCTCGATGGCCTTCCGCCAGTTTCCCGAATAGTACTTGTTTTGGGATGCGGCAGTATGGCATTCTACGGACGTGACTCAGATGATTACAGATGGTAGCTGAGTGCGGCGCAACACTTTCATGTTGGTGATCTTGTCGTGTCATTTAATGTTTAAGATCTTGCGGAGACATCTTAGATGAAAGATGTTAAGTCTACTCTCATGTTTGGTATAGGTAGTCCATGTTTCAGATCCGTATTATGGTGTACTCAGCACGCATGTTCGATAGATCTTTATGATAGACGGACATGGGTTTCAATAATATAATAGAGGCCATAGAAATGTTATATATTCTTACTACATAGCCATTTATGCATGCTACTGCCCACATGGCACAGAACAACGCAGTCCACCTATGTAAGAACAGTCTGTGAGGCATAAACATATTAAAACATATGTACATATATTAATACATTACTATATTTATTTCTAATAAATAGATAAATATACATTTTTATATAGTCCTATGTGTATATACACTATTAACATCAGGGTATTGTACATTGACTATTTTAGAGTGTGGACCACATATTTATCAGTATTGACGAGTGTGTAGTAATGTTTAAGGTAATGAACCTCAGCACCTCTACCTTTCTAGAGTTTCGTAGTCAGTGCATATTCTTTCTTCTTCTTCATCGTTCAATCTCAAACTCCTGCTGGCTCTCCCTTGTAGCAAGACCATTGTCCTACTAGATTTCTAGCAGGATGTAGTCCAGAGAATGTAAATGCGTTGTGTCGCCGTTTTATTTGCGCCAATGCCCCGACACATCCGTCTTCGGCGGGGTCAGTGCATATAGAAAGTAATGTTTTATTATCATGGCGAGACAGAATATATCGCTTTTCTAGACGCTTTGGGCCAGCTGATATTATTTTTCCATCCCCTGATTTCAAATCATTGCTAATCGACAATAGATAATCTGATAATTTGCTGTCCTGGCTGAACTTTTTACAGATAAATTATATTTCTTTAAAATATGCTACATGTAATCTACTCTATCTATCTATCTATACGCTGTGTCCCTTGTTTGCCTTGCAGCGTCAGGGGTGGAAGAGTTCTCTGGAGATGGCCTTCTTGTGCACTGTTTGTAAGCCTGTTCCTGTGGCTTCTTTGATTTCTGTGATCCATCTTTTACATGGTCTGCCTCTGGCTTTATAACCGTTATGTCTATGTGTCATGGCCATTTATGGCATGCTATATCTCGGTAGTCTGGAAGCGTGTGAAAACCACTTGATCTGCTGTCTTTTGATGTGTTCCAATAATGGTATTGTTTTGGTTATCTGTCTGATGTTATCGTTTCTAATTCTATCTCTTAATGACACTCCGAGTATTCTTCGTAGACATGTCATTTCTGTTGTCACAATTTTTCTTTTGTCTTGCGCTGTCATTGTCCAGGTTTGGCACTGGTAGCATAGTGATGGAATAATAATAGTCTTGTATAATGCAACTTTAGTATCTATGTTTACATTTTTGTTCTTGAAAATGCGTGTTATCTGTCCTAGGATCTGGTATGTAATCTACGCTCTATCGAAAGATAAGAAATTCCCAGTCACCGCCCCTACGCTTAACGGCAAGTGTGGATATTCTGACCATCATCCACCTGGGGATAGACTATAGGCAATATAAAACATAATGATATTAGGAAGCATCACAGTTAGTTCTGTGCGTGGACATTCCCGTTGAAATTTTGTATAAAATAGAGATATGGCGGCATTTACAAAAATAAATAATCAATTATGATGATCGTAATATACAACAGTAACATCAATACACACACATTATATGTTTTAGTTAAGGGTAAGATGAAATATTTGACATTTATTGAATCTACCTTCAGACAGAGATGTGCTTCTATTACGAATTCTGCGAGTACCATGGTCAGATAGAATGCCTAACGAGATGTTGAAATAGCAGACGAGAAGTATTTAATGATTTCAGAGAGTGATGATTTTTAAAAAATCAAAACATGAGACAGGGAGTACTGGAGAACACAGTTACAACCGGCAAAATTGAATGAAAGAGTGATAATTACAGCGTGAGAAAAAATTAGATCGCTTAACATTGTTGTACAGTAGACAGTCAGCAACGATCATGATACTATATATACACAGAGTTGAGCGCATGGCCGTGTGGTTAGAATGCCGTTCTCAGACCATTGAGGTCCCGAGTTCAATCCATGGTTGGGACGGGATTTTATCTTTCGAAGGTACAATCAACATCCTTCCTATATATGTCGCGGCGTCTGCTATGGCAAAGCGGCCGTTATTTCCATTATATTATTTGTATATATATATATATATATATATATATACATCAGGTATATTGATGATAATACTCCATAGTCTAAGAAACAATATGATAACGGACCTGTATAGGGAGACTAAATAAAGGAAACTATTTTTAACGCTATTTAAATATGTATGGGTAGTGTAACATGGAAGAAACATTTCAACAGAAGTTGGTTAAATGAGAAGTTGGTTAAATGAGAAGTTGGTTAAATGATTTTAAAAGTTGATAACCGCTGCTGTAAACTACAGGCTGCTGTGTGATGACAAAAGTAAAAGGTGAACATTTAGTACACACCGGAAAGATCAAAGGGAAACTGTGGAAGATGAAGAGAGAAATGTATGATGGGTTGTCACTGTGGCACAAAAAAGAAATCACCAACTGAAGTTATTAACAACACAAGAGACGGAGAGTTGTGGAGAAGCATGATCGCCTACACCGCTATGCATGGCACTTGATTGATTGATTGACACTACAGAACTAATCATTCTTGAGTGACAGCGAGAGGAATTCATGTTTTGACACATTGCATGACTGCCAAAGAGAAAGAATGGCGAAAAACTGGGTGGAAACGTAATGTCAATCACCTTTTGTTCTCAAACGACGTTACAAATTGACCCGAATTGGATGTCTCAAGTCAGACCAGGTTCTAGTTTGTACATTAAGTTCTAATCCTGTGAAGTTAATATAATCCCTTAATGTACGCTAGACCACAAGTGCATTCCCTTATATTGCCATTAATATCGTGAATAATCGCATTCGTAGATATCAACGCTAGATGGGTTCAGACTTCCTGACAAGGGTCACGCATTGAAGCATTCTACGAAGAATGAGCAAGCATTAATGGAAGTTCTGGTGATATAAAGCTATCTTGAGAAAATGACAGAAGGAAGGATTAAGACCAGCGTTCGGTTCAAATTAGTAGTCCCACAAACAGAAACAGGTTACTGGGATTTGAATAAGTAGGAATGAATGTAGCAGATATTATACAATCGAGAACGGCGTTTCGAACACGGGGCCTAAACAGTTGGGGGCCCCATGGGAGCAATGTGAATATTTGGATGAGTACTGTCTATATTATTTCAAGTAGTTATTTATATTATTATTGTTCTAGATATTGGTTGAACATTCTTATAGTTGGACCAACATTTTGTAGGTTGGACTTGATCCCAAATTTTAGGAAACATTAGTCTAGAAGAAGGAAACAGAACAAGAACAGAACGTGCAACAAAGTTGCCTATTCACACGCGAAAATCGAAGTCCCGCGAAGTACAGACGTCCACAGATTTACATATGCAAAACTAATAGCTCTTAGAGTTAGACAAGACCGAAGTAATATTGGCGTCGATGTTTTGTACAGGTCAATACAGAATAGAGACAGTTAAGGCTATACAAAGCAAGCCATACTGTGAGTAACATCACATTACCATCTCATCAGATTTTGTAGATTGTATATAAAAATCTTCTCAATCCTACATCACTTTATTTAAAAGAAAAGGTAAAGGTAAGCAGAGTTATGAACAAGCGTCATAACATACGGTTTCTCATTAGTGTTCAGCTGCTTAGTTAATGGTTGACCAGAAACCGCCTACTTAGCGTTACCTACCACACTAGCTCAGTAGCGATTCCTCAACCTTCCTAGATCATGATCCCTGATACCCTACTTCCTCGCCTGTGTGTTGTCGGGGCCCGAAAGGGGAGCAAATAATAGCAACACTGTTTACCTTACACGCATGTCGTAAAAGGCGACTACGGAGGTTATGTGATGGAGTTTACTGCCCCATCCCATATAGGGTCAGTGACCCAAAGTCATGCTGAAGTCGGATGTGTCAGGCCGAAAGGCGCAGATATCGCAGCAATGCTGCAAATCATGACACAACTCATTCCGTTCTTCTAGCTACATCCTGCTAATCCTGCAGGAGTTTAAGAACGAATGCAGAAGAAGAAGAAGAAAGAATACCTTTCTTCCTAGTGGGTGTGTAAACCATGGGAATAGCTCTTTATTTCAAACTATGAATAACGAGTAGACTCTAAACGCTGATCTGCTGGTCGGCAGGCGAATGACTTAACATTACTATGCCGCAGCTCCCACATCATTTAATCCGGACTTAAAGGATCTAGTGAATTGTCAATTATTTTACTCACTGAACACAACTAAAAAATATTGTAGGTACTCAACTTCAAATATTTAGGAAGTTCTTGAGGCTATCCACATGGCAATGCAGCCTCCGACCATAAGTACATCCACTAAGCCTGTCATGTAATCCTTGTTCTTCGTCTTCTTCTTCTTCAGCGTTCGCTTTCATGTAACCACAACGAATTTATCGTGTGATTTCCGCCGGGGAGCGTGAAGTACGTTGTCCTGCACGTTCCACAGTAGTATTGTGTTATTTGCACCTAGGTTGGCCACTCTGTTACCTAGACGTCCGAGGTCCAGCACATCCGTTTTCGTCATTCCTTTATTTTGGGTTTGGTCCCTAGTCCGTGACAGCCTCTATCTGTCGCCGGGCACGCTGGTATATAGTACCTCTTCGCCAAGACGCTTGTCGATCGCGTCTATCTGGCACGAGGTGTTCCACCATATATGAACTTATCTCATGCAGTTGGACGTACTGTGTCTGCGCCCATCGGGTACTGAACCGTTTCTCATCTGCGAGCCTGGTTCAGTATGAGGAAGAACTCGCCAGAAGAGTTGGACCCTGGCTCGTTCACCCTCCTACCCGAGGCGTCGTTCACCGATATGGTGAACCCCTCGTATGTAATCCAGATTGCATATCTACAACTAGATCAAGACCATGTCATTAACACACTCCTATTCTATCTGGAGGTCCGACACTAACTCTGATCGTAAGAGATCACACTAACAAACAAAGTTTGTCGCACACAACATGATGAACTATGAAGGTACTTGAAAAACAACTCCAGCAGCAATAATGTTATTAGGAAGCTTCCAGGAAATATTGATTATTCCCTAATAATTCTTGGAAGCTTACTAATAATATTATTCAGTTACTCACGATATATCTGAAGCAATTATGTTTCTAATGATGTGTTATTTATGTTTGGTTTGTTTATGCACTAATTCCTAGTGGTCACTGTTTCTGTAAATGTGTGCGGTCTTCAAAAAAATGTACATAATTTGCAATGTGTGTGAGGCTGAGTATATCTCAATCAGCAGGACTATATTTATAGTAATATAGAGAAAGTACACGATATCTGCCAAATACACTAGAGAATGCACACGTGAAACTATCAAAATAACATTTTTTTAAAAGATACGCTATTGTCCGAAATTCGACTTTAATCAAGTTGCAAGACGAATTGGTGTACGTTGAACAGACAACATTAAAATCTCGTAAATTACCTTATTTTTCTCCGGCAAATATAAGATGTCGCAGAGATGAACAGAGAGAAAGATTTCAATGTAGAAAAACAGTTAAATTATACTAAAACATGCATTATATAAATCTAATTTTGTTACAGAACACATCATAAATTGTACTGTCCTTTATCTTTCATTTTTACTAGCGAGAGGCCCCTCTCTCTCTATTTTGCGCAATATGTCATACTCATATGTTCTGTGTGAATTTGAAGTTTTATTTACTCACTATATATATATATATATATATATATATATATATATATATATATATATATATATATATATATATATATATATTATATATATATATATATATATATATATATATATATATATATTTCTTGATAAAATGTTCCTATTATATTATATAATAATTATTGTGTGTGTGTGCTTGTCTGTCTGTGTGTGTATGTGTTAGAGTGAGAGTGAGCGCATGCGTGTGTGACGCAGGTAGTAGTGGTGTCTCTGTGTTTTGCGATTGGCATTACCTCAGTTTTGTCTGTGTTTATCTTCATGTTAAAGTCCCTACATGTTGTGTGGAATACATATATATGTTATTATTTATATGTTATTGCAATTGGGTTTTTGGGGGGTTTTTTGTTGATAATATTTCGTGATCGTCTTCAATAAGAAGTGTGTTCAGCAGTTTTTAATGTTATCTTAGTCATGAAGATGAATGTTTTTTAATGTTATTCATTAGTGTTTGCAATTTTACATATGCAATCGATATATGTGATGAATAACAAAGGAGATAGAACAAAACTTTGTCGCATGCCAGAGTGTATGTGGAATTTATCGGAAAGCCCTACACTCATTCTAACTACATATTGACTGCCTGTGTAACTACGTCACACAAGTTCATTAGATGTTGTGGTGCCCCATATTTTGATCGTATTTACCAAAGTCGTTGTCTCTCCACTCTGACGAAAGCTTTTTCTTGGTCGACCACCGCTATATACAATTCTTTGTTGTTTTTATTTGATTTTTATGTCAGTTGTCTGAGTGTAAAAATGGCGTCTGCACAGCTCTTGATCTTACGAAATCCCATTTGTGTGTTGTTAAGCTGTGGTTCTATGAAAGCTCGTAATCTTCTGTCTAGAATTACGTAGAACATTTTTCCAATGTGATTTAGAAATGAAATATTTCTATACTTTGTACAATCTCTGTTGCTGCCTTTTTTTCTTCCAGATATGTATTATTATATCGTTTTTCCAGTCTTCTTGTTTTTCATGTGTATTCCATATTATATTAAACAGCCAACGTAACCATTTTATCCCTATAACTGCTGCTGCTTTGATTAATTCGATTTCTTTTTTTTGCGGGTCCTGGGGGTTTGTTTTTGGAGCTGTTTTTATGGTATTCTCTATTTCTGCTAGCAATATGTATGGTTTTAACTCTTCCATTATATTGCTTACTATGATGCCGTCTCCTCCGCCTTTTAGATTTAGCAATTCTTTAAAACACTTTTGCCACCTTTCGGTGATTCGTTTTTGGTCATTGATTGTCTTTCCATTTTCATCATTTATTATTTCGGTTGATTCATATTTATCTTCCGTTTCTCCTATTCTTAATGTTTGTGTAGAATTTCTTTGATGCTTGTTTGTTATCTGTACTTAATTATTCTCCATATTCTTGCCAAGCTTTAGTTTTAGCATCTTTAATGGTTTTCTTTGTTATTGATTTAGCAGATCTGTACTCTGTATAATCTTCTTGCGCTTTGCTGGCAACCCATTTCTTGATTTTTTCGTTTCTTAGCTTGAATGACGTCTTTGACTTTCTTGTTCCATCATGGTTTTACTTTGTGCTTCTTACCTTTATGTTTCATGTATCCACAAGTTTTTCCCGTAATTTGCATTATGGTTTTCGTGAATATTTCCCATTCATCTTCAATTAACTTGGAAGTTATTGAGATTTTCAAATTCTTCTAAGAATCTTTGTTTATATTGTTCTCGTATATTATTATCCAATTAATGTAATAGAAAACGGGTTAAACAGAATGTTTCCTTCCAGAAAATTATAATATTTTAGCCATATCAAACGCCATGACAGACTCAAGAAGACCATAATAGAGAGGAAGATGCCAGGGAGACGAACAAGTATAAGAAGCAGACCAAGTATAAGATGAACGCAAGACATTAAAGACTACCTGAATATGACAGTAACAGAAGAAGGAAGACTAGCTCCAGATCGACAGATAGGCTGTGATGACTGCTACATTTTGTTCAGGAAATGCTACCTGATGATGATTAGTACCCAGGACGTTTTTTCAGTTCAACTTGCATGTTGGTTCTAGCTAGTTGGTAGTGTCACTTGTGCTTTCTTTTTATTTTAACTGATGCCATTACTTTGTAGTCGGTGTCTGCGAACATATTTGGTATTGCTACTGCATATCTTATTAGTCGTCAATTATTTCATTTTGCTAAGATGAAGTGTATTTGACTTTTTTCAATAAGGTCGTTCCATTTGAACCAAGTGTATGTCTGGGATTAT